>CM050170.1:78286938-78725872 GCA_027410445.1 Discoglossus pictus | reverse complement strand
CAGATCTTGGATAAAGAAACATGGCATTCAGGGATGACCTGTGAAAGACACAAAAAAAAAATAAGAGAAGGAATAAAAAAGAAACTGGAAAAAAAAGAAGAAACAAATAAATGTTGATGCCTTTGCAGGACCATGGAGGGATCCATGATACACTGTTGGAATGTTAAGTGTGTGTGAGAAGGGTGGTTACATTTCTGGAGAGCAACCGTTGCATCATTTGATGCAAGGTGTTTTTTTTCCTGGGTGGTGAGAGAAGGGGTGTGGTATCAATATCAATTTTATGCTGTGACAGATAAATGGCTCTGACTTCTGCCTGTTCCATCTTCCCCCCCTCCCCCCCCTCCAGTGAGAACTAAAAACACATACAACCATCACATAGTCCTCAGGAAGTGATGTAACAAGTACAAAATGTATTCCTGTACTCATAAACAGAGTCTTAAAAAATTCAGATTTACAAACCAAAAATGTATCCCCTTTGCTTATATAGCTACTAAATGTACCAGTCAGTGCAGCTGGACTGGAGATAAATCTAAGGTAATTAGAAACTTAATTTTTAAATAGTATAATAATTAAAGCAGTCAATTATAAAATACTGAAAAGAGCATCAAATGGAAATGTTTTTACAGCTTATCCACTTGATTGTGACTGTTCCACATGATGTGCTGAACAGTATCCATTAGATCAGAATCCTTTCATGTGACGTTACTGAAAACAGTCAGACTAGGGCTGGAGCACTACTAGTTATACTCTAAACTGCTACCCGTATTTCTCTATTAAACCACCTGGCTGGAGCCACCAGCAGAACCCAATATACCAAAATACCTGAGAGTACAAGCCCATGGCAAGAGGGATTAAACACATGGTAAATAATCTGTAGAGGACAAGGAAGGCAGACTGAAATGTCTCCCCAAGCACTCTTCTATATAGACATACAGTACAGTGAAAAAACAGTAAAACATTCTGCCCAGATAACAGGCAGGACGCACCCGGTAGCCACATTTGGACTAAGACTGCAAAGCTAGTGCCAAATGAAGCTCCCTGCTGCACTGGTGAGTCCTTCTTACATGGACATGTGGGCACTTCCCTCCTCATACTCACATAATATATAGCATAGAATGGCAACTTCCAAGGCAGCCCATTATCAAAACATCCAGGCAAAATTGTTTCCTCATTTGTAGCTTTTATTAATAGTTGATAAATCCAATGATTAAATAAAAAAAAATTGGGAACCCCAATCAAGGCAAAGTACAGTCTATGACACATTAATGTCAGTTAAAAAAAATATCAAGTCATTTATTTTTCATGGTAAAAATTACTTTTATAATATCTAACATTGTCCAAAAAATGGTGAATTCTGTGCAGCTAGAGTAAGAAAGAAACAGACAGAGAGATGTCTTTCATTGAGAATAATAGAGACAGAGACTCACCCCACCAGGATACATTTCCCTGAAAGATAAACTCTTCTTTCCCCCATGTCCTTTCTTTTGTAAGACTGTAATATCCTTCTTCAAAGTGGTACCCATTTTTAGCTGAAGCTTTAAATCAAATTAAACAAATTAAACAAGGAACTACTGTAATGTGTCGAGATTTCTACAACATTCTTAATAAGTTTTCAAAAATTCCACATGAGACATTGTAAAACAAATGCTGAAAAAAACTGTGGATTGAATTTATTAGAATCAACTGTATATAATTCAGACTGAGTATAAAAACCTATATAGAAAAAATAGTATCACATGTGAATACAATGAGGTTGGTATAACCCCATTATATTCACAGAAGTTTAGAGAGGAAGTCAGACTCCAAGCAACTCAAAAGACCGGTATAAGTCAGAAAAATATGTTAAATGTACAAAAACTGTAGCTGTGTAAGCAGTTTTAGAGACAATCATAATTTTAGTAGACTTCTGTATTAGATATCCATCACACTACCTGTTGGCTTGGAGCTCGAGGGTGTGCTGTTCAGGAGTTCTGTTTTATTTTATGATACTATCCCTCTCCTTCACATATGCTTAGAAGTAGGCCATCACAATTAAATTCTAAGTCTTTGCCCCCTAAATTCTTGAACAGGAAAGATTACTGTCATGTAAAAATTAAGATTTTTCCCTAATATTTTTATACTACTACCTTACTAAGCTGTTAATTTGTTAGAGGTTTCTGTCAAGTTTTTCCTAGAGTACACTGGTCGGCTACTTAAAATGCCACTATCTCTGTTTTCTTTTTCCAAAATTGCTGCTGTATTCTTTTCCCACATGCTTTTCAGTTCTCTCCCCGATGGTTATTTCAGCAACACTTTAATCTTTTTTTCGAATATAAGTCAAGTTTTTCAGCCCTTTTTTTTAAAGGTTAAAAAAGGCCCCCTCGGCTTATACTCGAGTCACTCTTCCCCCCCCCCCCCCCCCCCCCCTCCGTGTCCCTCTAACCCCCGCCGCGCCTTGTGTTTCTCTACCCCCTCGTGTCTCTTTCCCTCCCCCCTCCTCATCCTCAAGCCCCCCTGATACTACCCCTATAAATACCCCCCCCCCCCTCTCCCCTCACTTACCTGCTCCGGCCTCCGCTCCTTCCGGGTCTTGATGTGGCACCCGGTATATGCTAATGACGTGGCGTGCATGTGACGTTACATGCGCGCCACATCAAGACCCGGAAGGAGCGGAGGCCGGAGCAGGTAAGTGAGGGGAGAGGGGGTATTAAGAGGGGTAGTATGGGGGGGGGGGGGTTAGAATGAGGAGGGGGGTTAGATTGAGGGGGGGTTGAGGATGAGGAGGGAGGTTGAGGACGGAGGGGGTTGAGGTTGAGGAGGGGGGTTGAGGATGAGGAGGGAGGGTGTTGAGGTTGAGGAGGGGGGTGTTGAGGATGAGGAGGGGGGTGTTGAGGATGAGGAGGGGGGTGTTGAGGATGAGGAGGGGGGGTGTTGAGGATGAGGAGGGGGGTGTTGAGGTTGAGGAGGGGGGTGTTGAGGTTGAGGAGGGGGGTGTTGAGGTTGAGGAGGGGGGTGTTGAGGTTGAGGAGGGGGGTGTTGAGGTTGAGGAGGGGGGTGTTGAGGTTGAGGAGGGGGTTGAGGATGAGGTGGAGGGGGGTTGAGGAGGAGGGGGGTTGAGGAGGAGGGGGTTGAGGAGGAGGGGGTTGAGGAGGAGGGGGTTGAGGAGGAGGGGGTTGAGGATGAGGGGGTTGAGGATGAGGGGGTTGAGGATGAGGGGGTTGAGGATGAGGGGGTTGAGGAGGGAGGTTGAGAATTAGGAGGGGGGGAAGAGACACAGGGAAGGGAGAGGGGGAGACAGAAGGCACAAAAGGGACACAGGGGGCAGCACATTTCCCACCCTTGTCACTCATTTTACCCAGTATTTTGTGGTAAAATAGGTGCCTCGGCTTATACTCGAGTATATACGGTAATAAAACTAAATGATAAAATTATGAAAATCCTACTTGGACACTGCAAGAGTGAGTAATGATCAAACATGACAATGCTAGACATGTCACTTTAATGTTATTATACACTTCCAAACTTTTATTTAGATATTAATATAAAATAATATAGAGTACCGTGACACTAGAAATAAGAATAGACAGACCCTGAGAGAAAGAGACACTAACATCAAGAAGGACAGAGACAGTGACTCACCCCACCAGGCCGTATTTCCCCGCTTGGTAACTTCTTCTGTCTCCCTCGTCCTTTTTTTTCTCCATGTGTAACTCCCACCATCTTAAAAATCCAGAACATCACGTTTATGAAAACAAATTACTAGCCTCGCCATTGTTATCCAAAAACATCTACATTGTAGACTATGCATGTACAATCTCAATGTTTGTTTACAGATCAGAATCAAAAATTATTATTTATTGCAGAATATATTACTGTAGTGAAACGCGTAAATACATTTAAACTTCTCCATCCATTAACCAGCCTTCTGTCTCGCCATAAGTTCTTACCCACTCATCTCTCTATATTTTCTAATCCCTAACCCAGTTCCTCACTAAATTTCCCTCTTCTATGCCTGCACCTCTTCTAACTCCTTGGCATATCAATGTCTCATGTTTGCTCATTGAGATTTCCTGCTAGTTTCCTCACTACCCCCCCCCCCCCCAACACATTTTTCACCAATTTCTCATCTTTGTTTCTTCTCACCTTGCCCTCTTACCTTTGCTTCCCAATTTCTTCACATGGAATACATTTTGTTCTACTACATCTGTCACTTTTACTCTCAAAATTGCCACTCTCATGTTACTTTTCTTCTCTTCCATCTCTATTTTTCTCAACTGTGCTCCCCAAATTCTCACTCCTCTTCCTTTTATTATCCTTGCTCCCCTTAACTATTATTCTCGATCATCTCCTCCGTTTTCCCCTTTCCTCTCCAAATCACCATCTCCCTGTTTTTTCTACTCTAACTTCCATTTCTCAACATGGCCCATCAAATAATCATCATTTAGAAAATGTCCTTCCCAGTTTTTTCTCCCCAAACTCCCCCTCTCACAAATGACTCTCCCACACTCCTCCTTTCTCATCTTTACACATCAAACACTCTACATCTACTCTTCCAACTCTCCTATGTCACAAAACTCTCTCACTTCATCCACCCTCTATACCCCTTTTCCACTCTTACTCATGAGCCCCTTCTCATCTACCCCTTCAGACTCCATTTCTCACCTTACCACAAGCCATTCCCATCAATTTGCATCTTTTCCTCCACACTCCACTCTTCATCTACCATTCTACAATTCCCCCTCTCACCAAACCATTCTCTTTTGTTATGCATTCACACTTCTCTCCTCTCTATCTGCCCCTAATAACAATTTCTCACTCTTACTCCAAACTCCTCTCCCTCTCTCACCATCTATCCACCAACTTGCAATTTCTTACCTTTCCTACCCAAATTTTTCCTTTTTTCTTTAATATACAGATAACTTAATTGCCCCTTTTCTCCCCAAATTCTCCTCTTGTTTACCTCTGTAACCGTTTGCCCCCTAGAGGATGAGCAAAGTAGTGTAAAGAGTTCTTGACAGGAGTGATGGAGTTAAACTTCTAAAGAACTCCTAATTGCTGCAGGTGCAACTTCACTTTAAAGCCTGGAAAGCAGACATGGGGGGGCTCGGCGGCTGATTAGGCTCTGGCCTGAGTGCCGTGAGGAGTCTGTGTGGAGCTGCAGTCTGTGCGAGACGGTCAGGAAGACTGGGTCCTGGGAGCTGAGCTGAAATAAGCTCTGAAGTGAGACAGTCAGGAAGACTGCTTATAATACAGATTAAAGTACAGAGAGACACTGGCAAGCAAGTTAAATTGCCTGGAGAATACAGCCAGCAGCCTAAGAAGAGACACTCAGCATTTCTGTGTGACCTTAGAGAACGAGACAGAGCTCCTGAACAGGACCTACCAGGACTTACAGAGCAGCAGAGGAAATTGCCAGTAAGAGGAACAGTCTGTGTGACTGCAACAACACTTAACTGAGAGACTGTTTGCTTTAAAAGTGGAGGACCTAGAAAGGATCCATTGCAGATGAGAAGCTGAAAGAGACTGAACTTAAAGGTACCACCCCTCTGTGTGAACAGATGTTTATTTTATGCTGAAGTTAAGCTATTTTTTATTTTTGAAAGCCTTTATTAAAACAAAGCTAAAAGTATATCGGACTCCGTGGTTTATGGGACAATCACAGGAGCAACCAGTAGCCAAAGGCCGGCCCTGTCACACTTCAAAATTTCTCTCCAAACCCCCACTCTCAAAAGTCTCACTTTACCCACCACTATCTTCCATTTCCCACACAATTTTATATTTGCTCTGCAAATATTTTTTCCATCACTCTGCTTAAATATACCTAGCAATGTTTAAAACATGGAGCCTCATTCAATTTGGAGGCCGAAAGTTATGGAGTATAGGCGTATGTCTGTTGGCCTCCTGCGGGCCTGCAGGGCACTAGAGTTACGGTGCTATTCAATTCGGCAAGCCCGCAAGTTAGGAAACCATGCCATCGAATGTAGCATTTGTGAGCTTGTTAATCATTGAAATGAATTGGAGGCCGCAGCCCGTAACCCGATCGGTGCCTGCAAAAAAAAAAAGACGCCAATTGAATAGCAAAATAACTTACAGACTCCATTTCCGAAGCCCGGATCTCCAGATGCCTCAATTGAATGAGGCTCATGGTATCTAAAAAGGTATAATAGATCATTTATTCTGCTTCACTAGAGTAACAAAGAAACAGACACCGAGACACTTCATCAAGGAGAGTGATTGACACTCACCCCACCAAGCGGTATTTTCCCAAATGATAATGTCTTCTGTCGCCCTCGTCCCTTCTTTTGCACAGGTCCAACTCCCACCATCTTAACAGTGGAGAAAATCCAGAAAATCATTTTTTTTTATCAAAATAACATCTTACCAGCCTCTGCACTTTTACATACAACAAAAACATATAACATTACATTTAGCTTGTAATCATTCCTCATACACTTGATATTGGTTCATATTCCTGAAGCAAACATTGTCAGATATTGTAAAATAAATTACTACTGTGAAACACATAAATACATTCAAACTTCTCAATCCACTGAACACCCTGCTTTATGTCTCTCCCACAATCATTTCCCACCAACCTTTGTTTAATTCCCTTCTTTATTTTAACCTCTAAACCAGCAACTTCTCATGTCCTTTAGGATGTAAGTCTGCGAGTTTCAATCCCACAAGGTGTTTTAGGGAAAGCACCATGGACACTGGATTCCAAACCCAAAGACAGGGCCCTCCTTGTTTTACTATGTGTTAATTTGTATGTATCTTTGTCTTGAACATATCTTATGTACAGCGCTACGGAATATGTTGGCGCGTTATAAATAAACGATAATAATAATAATAATGTCCCTATGCTTCCCAAGTCCTTGCCTCTCCCAAATTCCCACTCATTTACTCTTCCCATAAAGCACTTCATTAATCTCCAGGCTTCACTGCGATCTTTGCAATCAGGCTCTCCTACTAATACTTCCTCTACATTTTATTCTCCCCAATTCTCTCTCTCTCTTTGCTTCCCAAATTCTACTGATCTCATCACTTGTCTTTTGTTCTATGCCATCTCCCCATTTTCACCCCATATTGTCTCATCTTCTTTTTTCCTCATCTCTCTTCTCTCCCAGCACTTCTTCTTAAATTTTCTCATCTTCCTTTTATTCTCTTTATCACTTCCTAAATTCTCCCTCTCTCTCATTTGTCTGCCCTACTTCCCAGTTTCTCCCCATGTTGTCACTCTAACATATTTTCCTAATTTTATACCTGTACCTCACCCTTTCTCAATTCCCTTTCAACTGCTGTCACTATTGGTTCCCTAACCCTGCACGTGGCACACTTTCTCACCTCTAATCACCAAACACTCCCCCTTCTCATCTAATTACTCCACATTACCACTTTTCTCATCATTGTTACCCAAATTTTCTACACTCTCTCCTCATCTCCCCCTCCCCATTTCTTCCCTTCTCATTTTAGTGTTACTTTAATGCATTTTTATAAGCTTCAAATCATCCATTTTGTCATGACAAAAATAGAATAATTAAAATAAAATAAACACACTCTCAAATGCAATAAAGACATTTTAAGAGTACAGTGTAAATAAATTAAGGAATGGACATATACTAAGAGTAAGAGAGACTGTCTTCACGAAAACTAATCGAGATGGAAACTCACCCCACCAGGCCTCATTTCCTGGTCTGGTAATTTCTTCTTCATACCTCGTCCTTTCTTTTGTGCTACTGTAACTAACAGCTTCATAAAAGTGGAAAAAACAGAACTGGTTACAATACTTTAATAAAATAAAAACATAAAAAAACACCTCATCAGAACATAGCATCTGGATTGGAAGCTCTACACGAACATGCTAGATTATATGTCTGCAGCTAAATATAGTCCAATATTGTTGAATATATAAGCTAGCAAAATGCGTACATACATTTCTCATCCTGCTTCTTCTCTCCCTACAATTTATTACCTACCAACCTCTCTCTACTCTATATTATCATCCATTCCTTTACATTTTTTTTTTACTCTACAATTTTCTCACGAAACCATCCCCTTACTTATGCTTTCATACTTCTCCATTTCTCACCTTTGTAATTCAAGATCTCCTCCCTCTCTATCTTCCTCCAAATAACCCCCTTGTCACTCTTACATCCAACGCCTCTTCCTCTCTCATCATCTGTCCACCCACTTTCAATTTCACACCTTTGCTACCCAAATTTTTCCTTGCTTTCCTTAAATTTACTGTGTCCCTTTCTTCCCAAATTCCTTGTTTACCTCTTTTAATTTCACCTTTGCTCTCCAAATATTTCTCTCCTCACTCACTCTGCTTAAATACATCTAGTAGTGTTTAAAACATGCTATTTAATATATATATATATATATATATATATATATATATATATATATATATATAATTACTCAGCCTGTGTTTAAGCTTATGCATGCTGTATTACACAGCTTTAATGCAAAGCCAAGGTTGGAATAAAGGAAGCCATGTTTGATAATGGCTACGGAATGAAGAGCGAGGCATTTGTGGGCACATTTGTGTGTCCCAGCTCAACTTCCCAGAATGCAGTGTAATAATGTTTTTTCTCTGAGCTGGAAGCAGGTTTTTTTAACTTGCTTTATACATTCAAATGTGAACACAGATGTACTTTTTATTTTTTATATATATATATATATATATATATATATATATATATATATATATATATATATATATATATATAGTGACAAAGTCACCCAGATATGTGGGAGAGTTCTTGAAGATAGCTGTATGATCCTGAGGCCAGATAGAGGCATTTGCCCAATCCAGTACTTCAGGAGTTAAAAACTCTCCTACATCATAATGTGGCTGCAGCAGTAAACAGACTGGGACTGTCTGTTGAAAGTTCAGTTGCAGCCAGAGCCCAAAGAGGGACAGTTGCAGCCAGAGCCCCGAGAGAGTGTCGCAGCATTGGAGCTGATATCCAGCCGCTGAGCCAAGTAAAATATCTTGAGAAAAAAATAAAGTCAAGAAGACGGCAACATACAATCTAAATGAGCAAATAAAGTATTTGCAAAGTTTAGTGTATGTAAAGGGTTGAACAGACATTGAATCTAGCGCAGGAGGCGGAGCTTGCATCTGGCAAGGACAGACGTGTGTGGAGTGGGCTCCATGACAAAACTGTGGGGCGCAATTCTGCCAAAATCCCAAAGTGTCCCAAAGGGGTAAGATACCCACAATTTGTCTAGGGGAATAGCAGGGGTGGTCCCCGACCCCCGTTTATTGTGGCCCGTCTTGGTGGTGACCTTGCTGCGAGGGATTCGTCCAGCATCCGGTCAGAGAGGACTGATCGAGTGCACAGCGACGGCGGGTTGCTGCCGGAGAGAGATAGAGATCCTGACGACCAGAGACTACAGGGCAGAGGCCCCATTAAGCCGTGGTCGCCACCTTGGGGCGCGGCCTACACAGAGCTCCAACCTAGCTCGTCAGCCCCTCCACAGGCACAGGGCTCCTGGACGAGGAGGCCCAAAGAGATACCTAGCGGTGGCTGGACCCAGAAGGAGACCCCACTGAGCCCTACTAGCCTGAGGTAGCCACATAAGGTAGGAGGCGGTAAGCCCGTGAACTCGGAGCCGCCATCTTGGAATACACCAAGGGTGGGGCAGGACGGCCCTAGACATTAGATTGCTTGCTCCCAGGTCCAAAATTGACACTGTGCCACATATACAGAACACTGGGACATATACCTTACTAAAAAACAGACTTTTAGAGCATAAATGCCCAGGAAAGGGGCTGCCCAAATTTCATACCAGAAGAAGTGCCTACTTGCACTCATAGACAAGGGAGGTTTCCTTGTAAATTGTGACACCAAGACAAGATCTGGAATCCCTTACCTCACTTTGTATTCTCTATTGCAAACCTGTGAGATGATTTGGGGATTACCTCTATTACTTCTGGGCAACACTGAGCCTTAGGAATACAACCCCTTCCATACAGCTCTCTATCTAAATCTGCAAGACTGGTACAAGTACTGTTATGCAATTGTACAATAACCCTTCCAGACACAGACTTTTTTACACAAAGGAGGGAGGAGAAAAAGTGTGGGGAGGAAGAAAGAAAATAAAGGGGAAAAGACCTGCCTGATTTGCCCAAATTTACAGATACATGGACTGTGCTGTGTAACTTGAATAGATATATCGACGCTGCCACCTCGAGGCCATTTATAAATGATCTATACCTGCTTTTCAGAAACAAAATTCCCGGATGGCATCCCGGATTTAAAAATGTTTACCTGAAATTATACTTAAAGAGCAGGCAGGATTTATACCACACAGGCAGGCAGAACACCAGTGAGTAGCAAGTAAAGCAAAATCCCCAATGTGTCTCTTAGCCTTAGATATCGAAAAGTGTTCTTTTCTTTAAAAAACGCTAGATAAATTCAGCTTTAAAGGTCACTTTATTAACATACTTAAAAATGATTATGACTCCTCCTCCTCAGTGTTCAACCTGAAACTGCCAGGAGAACATAGAGCCCAGATCCAGATTCAAAGGGGTACTAGGCAGGGGTGCCCACTCTCTCGCCTCTGCTGTTCACTCTTGCTATAGAGCCACTAGCACAGGCAAAGAGATTCAGGCTCTCCAGGTAGGCCTTCAGCACTACAAGTGCTCTCTCTTTGCCGATGACCTGCTATGCACTCTGACTAACCCCTAACCTCGATAGTTACATAGTAATTTAGGTTGAAAAAGACTTTAGTGCATCAAGTTCAACATTTTTAGATCTCCTCTCAACTGCAATATGCAGATTCATTGTTAACTGATCCATCCGGAAGGCAAACAGAAGAGAAAAAAAGAAACTTTGAAACTTTGAATTCCTTCCTGACCCCAGATACTGGCAATCTGATTCATCCCTAGATCAATACTCCCTCTCTATTTATCCAGGATAGCCCTTAATGCCCTTTTTATTTAAAAGTATATCCAATCCATTTTTAAAGCTATCTGTAAAGTCCGTCGTCACCACCTCCTCTGGTAGAGAATTCCACAGATTAACCACCCTTACTGTGAAGAACCCTGTTCTTTCTTTAAGGTGAAATCTTTTTACTTCTAATCTCAAAGGATGTCCCACTGTCAGTTGAAAACCTCTTGGCACAAAAAGGTTCCCTTGACAAAGCCTTGTATTGACCCTGGATATATTTATATAAAGTAATCATATCCCCTCTTAGGCGCCTTTTTTCTAGAGTAAATAAGTTTAATTTTGTTAGTCTTCATAACTTAGCCCCCCATTCCCTTTATCTGCTTTGTTGCCCTTCTCTGTACTTTTTCCAGCTCTAAAATGTCCTTTTTATGTAGTGGTGCCCAAAATTGTACTCCAAATGAGGGCGTATCAGGGATTTCTATAGTGGGAGAATTATATTTGCTTCCCTTGCTTCTATACCCTTCTTAATACATGCTAATATTTTACTTGCCTTTGGCATTGAGAACTGCTACCTAGGAGGTTGTCCACTAGTACTCCCAAATCCCTTTCAATATCAGATACCCCTAGATTTGCTCCATTAAGATTATAAATTGCATGGCTGGATTTCATTCCCAGATGCATAACTTTACATTTATTTGTATTAAATCTCATCTGCCACTTAGATGCCAATTCCTCTAATTTATATAATCCCTTTGGAGGAAAAGTACATGATTTTCTGATTAAATTACCTTGCACAACTTGTGTCATCAGCAAAAATTGAGACACCACATTCCAATCTCACCTCTAAGTCATTAATAAATATGTTAAAAAGGAGAGGACCTAATACTGAACCCTGAGGAACCCCACTTACCACATTCGTCCAATCGGAGAATGTTCCATTTAGAACAACCCTTTGTTTCCTGTCTTTTAGCCAGCTCTCAATCCATGAGCAGATATTTACTGCAATTTCTATATCCCTTAGTTTGCACAATAGTCTCCCATGTGGCACTGTTTTAAAAGCCTTTGCAAAATCCAAAAAGACTACATCCACTGAGTTGCCTTGATCCAGGTTCCTACTAACCTCCTCATAGAAACTAATTAGATTTGTTTGACATGACCTATCCCTCATAAATCCATGTTGGCTCCTACGTATAATCCTGTTCAAATAGACATATTCTTGTATATAACTTCTGTAGTGGGAAAGCTTTTAGAAGGGTTAATAAGGGATGAGGCTTACAGGTCTATAATCACCTCCCCTTTTTTCCAGTTATCTGGTAGTGATCCAGTGTTGAGTGAATCTTGAAAAATTAGATATAATGGTTTGCTATTACAGAACCCAGGTCCCTCAGTACCTTTGGATGTATTCCATCAGGAGCCGGGGCTTTATTAACATTTATTTTTCCAACCTCTTTTGGATTTCTTCCTGCGTTAACCAATTATTCCGAGAAGGTAGTGTAGCCCCATTATGTTGCAGTGACCGAACCACTGGTATCTCCCTTGTATATACAGAAGAAAAGAGCCTATTTAGCACATCGGCCATTTCCTGGTCACCAATTATCAGACAGCCTGTGTCACATTGTAATGCTCCTATAGCTTCCATCCTGGCCTTCTTACAATTTATATACTTAGAAAATAAAAAATGCTGCAAAAGAGAGTAAGACTAACACTAAAATATTGTTTATTTTAGCCTGTCTAATAGCCCTTTTGCAAGCCTTGTTGATTTCCTTGTACTCCCGTAAAGCAGTCTCTGTAACCTCTTGTTTGTATAATTTAAATGCCTGTTTTTTACTCCGTATCTTGATCTTTAAATCATTGGTAAGCCACAATGGATGGGATTTACTTCTTTTTCTTTTATTCCCACATGGTATATGCCGATGTGTATGTATATTTAGTAAGGATTTAAATGTTGTCCATTTATGTTCAGTGTTTTTACCTATCAATTCTCTGTCCCAGTCTATACTTTGTATTGCTGCCCTTAGACCGTTGAAATCTGCCCCGTTAAAATTAAGAGTTTTTGTTGGCAGCTTAAAATTTTGTTTTTTTAATTCAATCTCAAATGAGACTGAGTTGTGATCAATGTTTCCCAAAGGTTGCCCTATTTCAACATTTAATACCATATCAATATTATTTGTGATGACTAAATCCAAGATGGCCTCATTTCTAGTAAGTTCTTGTAAAACCTGGGACAGATAATGATCCCAGAGTACTCAAGAACCTGCTCCCCTTAGCTGAACTGCTGGTCTCATTTATCCAGTTTATTTCAGGGTAGTGAAAATCTCCCATTATTAGAACTTGTCCATGCTTAGCTGCATTTCCAATCTGTAACAATAATTCTATTCACTCACTCAGCTATATTTGGCATACTCCAACCAATATTCTTTTGGAATTTACTGCTCCCTATTTAACTCTACCCACAAACATTCAACATTACTGCTAGTTCCACCATAAATATCTTCTCTGACTATAGGCATTAAATTCAGGCTTAACATACAGACAAATCTCTCCTCCCCTTTTACCATTGCCCCTATCTTTCCTAAATTGGACTGTTAATCTGGATGGTTATAACCTGTCATGAGATTCATCCCCCCAAGTTTCGGTAATGCCTATTAAATCCCATTTTTCATTAATTGACAATAATTCTAGCTCTCCCATTTTTCCTGGCAAGCTTCTGGCATTAGCAAGCATACACCTTATGTTATGAGTCTGTAGTTATGAAGTGCCTGCCGCTGTACTAGATAGAAGTAATGGGGTAGAAAGTGTAGAGGGTCTAAGGGATGAATTAACAACTCATAGGGGAGGAGAATGGGGGGAGGGGTAGTATAGTCAATAGGGAGGTATTACTAAGTAAATCAAGTACAGTGGCAGGCACCTCAAAACTACAAACTCATACAATGAGATGATAAGATGTAAAGGTTGCCAGGAAAAATTTAAGAGTTAGAATTATTAGCAATTAATGAAAAATGGGATTTAATAGGAATTCCTGAAACATGGTAGGATGAATCTCATGACTGGACTGTTAATCTGGATGATTATAATCTATTTAGGAAAGATAGGGGCAATGGTAAAGGAGGAGGAGGGATTTGTCTGTATATTAAGCCTGAATTTAAGGCCTATAGTCAGAGAAGATATTTATGGTGGAACTAGCAGTAATGTTGAATGTTAGTGGGTAGCGTTAAATAGAAGAACAGCAAATTCCAAAAGAATATTGCTAGGAATATGCTATAAACCCCCAAATAATGGGAGATTTAATGGGAGAGCAGCTGTTGGAAGGTAAGAGAGGGGAAAGAGAGAGGTAATTAGAGAGGGGTAAAATGATGAGGAGGAAGGATGAGGAGAGGGGTTGAGGAAGAACAGGGGGGTCGAGGAAGGGTGTTGAGGAAAAAGGGGTTGAGGATGAGCAGGGGGGATGAGGAGGGAGGATGAGAAGGGATGATGAGGAGGTGGGTTGAGGATGAGGAGAGGGGTTGAGGAGGATGATAACGGAGGGGAGAGAAACAGACACGAGGGAGAGGGGGGGGAAAGAGACACAGGGGAGGGAGGGAGGGGGAAGAGACACAGGGGAGAGGGGGGGAGACCCAGGGGAGAGAGAGGGGGACACAAGAAAGGGGCACAAAGGGCACAAGAGGGACACAGGGGGCAGCACATTTCCCACCCTCGGCTTATACTCAAGTCACTAAGTTTTCCCAGTATTTTGTGGTAGAATAGGTGCCTCGGCTTATACTCGAGTATATACGGTACCGTGAAATTAACTGGATAAATGAGACCAGCAGTTCAGCTAAGGGGAGCAGGTTCTTGAGTACACTCAGGGATAAATATCTGGCCCAGGTTATACAAGAACCTACTAGAAATGAGGCCATCTTAGATTTAGTCATCACAAATAATATTGATATAGTATCAAATGTTGGAATAGGGCAACCTTTGGGAAACAGTGATCACAACACAGTCTCATTTGAGATTGAATTAAAAAAACAAAATTTTAAGGGGCCAACAAAAACTCTTAATTTTAAAAGGGCAGATTTTAACGGTCTAAGGGCAGCAATACAAACTATAGACTGGGACAGAGAACTGATAGTTAAAAATACTGAACATAAATGGACAACATTTAAATCCTTACTAAATATACATACTTATCACCATATACCATGTGGGAATAAAAGTAAAAGGAGTAAATCCCATCCAATGTGGCTTACCAATGATTTAAAAATCAAAAAGGCATTTTAATTAGCCAAACAAGAGGGGACAGAGACTGCTTTACAGGAGTACAAGGAAATCAACAAGACTTGCAAAAGGGCGATTCGACTGGCTAAAATAGAAAATGAAAAATTAATTGCAAAACAGAGTAAGAATAACCCTAAAATATTTAAGTATATTAATGGGATGAAGGCGAGGAAGGAAGCTATAGGAACATTACAATGTGACACAGGCCGAATGATAATTAGGGACCAGGAAAAGGCATATGAGCTAAAAAGGTTATTTTCTTCTATATATACAGTGCCTTGCAAAAGTATTCACCCCCTTGGCATTTTTCATGTTTTGTTGCCTCACAACCTGGAATTAACATGGATTTGTTTGAGGATTTGCATCATTTAATTTACACAACATTTAATTATTGTGAAGCAAACAACAAATAGGACAAAATAACAGAAAAAGTAAATGTGCATAACTATTCACCCCTCTAAAGTCAATACTTTGCAGAGCCACATTTTGCGGCAATCACAGCTCCAAGTCGCTTTGGATAAGTCTCTATGAGCTTGACACATCTTACCAGTGGGATTTTTGCCCATTCCTCCTGGCAAAACTGCTCCAGCTCCCTCAAGTTGGATGGTCTGCGCTTGTGAACAGCAATCTTTAAGTCTGACCACAGATTTTCTATTGGATTGAGGTCTGGGCTTTGACTAGGCCATTCCAACACATTTACATGTTTCCTCTTAAACCACTCAAGTGTTGCTTTAGCAGTGTGTTTGGGGTCATTGTCCTGCTGGAAGGTGAACCTCTGTCCTAGCCTCAAATCACGCACAGAGTGGTACAGGCTTTACTCAAGAATATCCCTGTATTTAGCACCATCCATCTTTCCCTCAACTCTGACCAAGTTCCCAGTCCCGGCTGCTGGGGATGGTGTTCTTAGGGGGATGTGATGTGTTGGGTTTGCACCAGACATAGCGTATTCTTTGATGGCCGAAAAGTTCAATTTTAGTCTCATCAGACCAGAGCACCTTCCTCCATACATTTTGGGAGTCTCCCACATGCCTTTTCACAAACTCAAAACGTGCCGTTTTTTTTTTTTTGCTGAAAGTAATGGCTTTCTTCTGGCCTCTCTGCCATAAAGCCCAACTCTATGGAGCATATGGCTTATTGTTGTCCTATGTACAGATACTCCAGTCTCTGCTGTGGAACTCTGCAGCTCCTCCAGGGTTACCTTAGGTCTCTGTGCTGCCTCTCTGATTAATGCCCTCCTTACCCGGTCCGTGAGTTTTGGTGGGTAACTGTCTCTTATCAGGTTTGCTGTTGTGCTATGTTCTTTCCATTTGGTTATGATAGATTTGATGGTGCTCCTGGGGCTAATCAAATATTTGGATATTTTTTATAACCTAATCCTGACTTGTACTTCTCAACAACATTGTCCCTAATTGTTTGGAGAGTTCCTTGGTCTTCATGGCAGTGTTTGGTTAGTGGTTCTTCTTGCTTAGGTGTTGCAGCATCTGGGGCCTTTCAAAAAAGGTGTGTATATGTAACGACAGAACATGTGACACTTATATTGTACACAGGTGGACATCATTTCACTAATTATGTGACTTCTGAAGGCAATTGGTTGCACCAGAGCTTTTTATGGGCTTCATAACAAAGGGAGTGAATACATACGCACATGCCAATTTTCTGTTTTCTATTACTAAAAAATAGTTTTATGTATATATTTTTCTAATTTCACTTCAGCAACTTAGACTATTGTGTTCTGATCCATCACATAAAATTCAGATTAACAAAACATTAAACTTAAGGCTGTAATGTAACAAAATAGGTAAAAAGTCATGGGGGTGAATACTTTTGCATGGCACTGTACAAGGGAGGTACCAGTGGTTGGGACACTGCAACATAATGGGGCTACACTGCCTTCGCCAAATAATTGGTTAACACAGGAAGTAATCCAAAAGAGGTTGGAAAAATAAATGTTAATAAAGCCCCGGGTCCTGATGGAATACATCCAAGGGTACTGAGGGACCTGGGTTCTGTAATAGCCAAACCATTATATTTCATTTTTAAAGATTCACTCAACACTGGGTCTCTACCAGATGACAGGAGAAAAGCATATGTGATATCTATATGTAAAAAGGGAGCAAGAGCAAATTATAGACCAGAGAGCCTCACTTCTGTAGTGGGGAAGCCTTTAGAAGGGTTAATAAGGTATATTAAACAGGATTATAAGTAGGAGTCAACATGGATTTATGAGGGACAGGTCATATCAAACAAATCTAATTAGTTTCTATGAGGAGGTTAGTAGGAACCTGGATCAAGGCAACTCAGTGGATGTAGTCTTTTTGGATTTTGCAAAGGCTTTTAAAACAGTGCCACATGGGAGACTATTGTGCAAACTAAGGGATATAGAAATTGCAGTAAATATCTGCTCATGGATTGAGAGCTGGCTAAAAGACAGGAAACAAAGGGTTGTTCTAAATGGAACATTCTCCGATTGGACGAATGTGGTAAGTGGGGTTCCTCAGGGTTTAGTATTAGGTCCTCTCCTTTTTAACATATTTATTAATGACTTAGAGGTGAGATTGGAATGTGGAATTGCAATAATAAAAAAAAAAAAAAAAAAAAAAAGGAAAGTAGTGTCTCCATTTTTGCTGATGACACAAGTTGTGCAAGGTAATTTAATCAGAAAATCATGTACTTTCCCTCCAAAGGGAATATATAAATTAGAGGAATTGGCATCTAAGTGGCAGATGAGATTTAATACAAATAAATGTAAAGTTATGCATCTGGGAATGAAATCCAGCCATGCAATTTATAATTTTAATGGAGCAAATCTAGGGGTATCTGATATTAAAAAGGGATTTGCAAAGGCAAATAAAATATTAGCATGTATTAAGAAGGGTATAGAAGCAAGGGAAGCAAATATAATTCTGCCACTATACAAATGTAGTACAATTTTTTTGCACCACTTCATAAAAAGGACATTTTAAAACTGGAAAAGGTACAGAGATGGGCAACAAAACTAATAAGGCGAATGGAGGGGCTAAGTTACGAAGAAAGACTAACCAAATTGAGCTTATTTTCTCTAGAAAAAAGGTGTCTAAGAGGAGATATAATTACCTTATATAAATATATCCAGGGTCAGTATATAGATTTGTCAAGGGAGCTTATAGTGCCAAGAGGTTTTCAACAGATAAGGCGACATCCTTTGAGGTTAGAAGTAAAAAGATTCCACCTTAAAGAAAGAGAAGGGTTCTTCACAGTAAGGGTGGTTAATCTGCGGAATTCTCTACCAAAAGGAGCTGGTGACAGTGGATTTGATAACTTTAAAAGTGGACTGGATTTATTTCTAATTAAAAAAGGGAATTCAGGGTTATCCTGGATAATTACAGAGAGAGTATTGATCCAGGGAGAAATCCGATCACCAGTATCTGGGGTCAGGAAGGAATTCCCCCCCCCCCCACCCCCATTTGAGACGATTGGCGAAGTTTCACTTTTTTTTTTTTTTCTGTTTGCCTTCCTAAGGATCAATTAATTATTAATTTAAAAACATCAATTGTTAATTAATAATTAACAAGTAATTAACAACTAATTAATAGCTAATCTGCATATTGCAGATCAGAGGAGATGTTAAAAGGTTGAACTTGATGGACTGAAAGTATTTTTTCAAACTCAATTACTATGTAACTATGTAAACTTAATCTAGAGAAGACAGAGGCTCTAAGCTTAGGCATCACCCAACCCGACATAGAATCCCTGAAGTCCAAACACAACTTTACCTGGCCTGAACAGTATATAACATATTTAGGAGTCAACATTACGCCTAAACTCTCAGACCTATACAAGGCAAACTACCCCCCTCCCCCCATGTATAAAAGGTTAGATGAGGATATGCAGAGGTGGATGCAATATCAACCCCTATCTCCCTATTTTAATCCCCTTAAAAGAATTAAATTGAAACAAGCTATTTTGAAATCTATCTATTTGGAAAAATAAAAGGCCCTGTATCTCTAAAAGAATAATGTATAGGCAAAAAGCAGAGGGGGGCTCTCATGCCCAAACCTAAGGAACTAATTTATAGCGTCACGACTAGCCCAGCTACCCTTGACACATTCTATTAAGCATCAACAAAGTTGGGGATTTTTAGAAAACCAATAAATGTTCCCTCATAGTTGGGATAAGATAATCTGGGTCCCGGAAAGACTGTGTCCTTTTAGAGCACACAAAAACCCAATGATTAATCTAACCCTAACTACTTGGTATCCAACTTGATCTGGATACCTCTCCTCTGTTAGTTTTCTCCTTTCCTCAAGTCTTAGCAGACTCTTTTCCAAACATTGGTGGATCTCTAGAGGCCTAGATAGGTTTGGTTCATGGTTTATTGATAATCGTCTTATGATTTGGGAAGTGGGATGTGGGTAGAGTCCTGCTTGAATTTAAGCAGAGGATAATTTCATTATTCCCACTTAGAAACGTCGCTCAAGGTCCTCCATAGTGCCTACTGTACACCTGATAAGTTTATGCAAATGCTTTATGGGGTGTCAACAGATAGAGGATCACATCCACACTTGGTGGTCTTGCCCAGTAGCCCAAAACTTGTGGGGAGACCTAACCCAACTTGCCACGACACTCTTTAAGATGGCGATTCCAACCAAGATAGAATCGTTCCTTTTGGGAGTCCCTATAAAAAAACAAATTTATCCTGAGCTCAAAACAAATTATTTCAGCTAATGGCCATTGCTGTTAAATTGCATATAGCCAGTAGGTGGAAATCTATGACCTTGAGCTTTCACGAGGCAGTCAGAAAAATTAACTATATACTTATAAATGAGAAACTAACTTGCACTATTTTAGATAAGATCCCTCAATTCCCAAAAAATTTAGGAGCCTTGGTTGGAGTCACCTCTTAACTTGACTCTGAGTTGTACTGAAACTTTAATGAGGTCTCGAGGCAGAGGAGGCTTGACTCTGGATTGCCCTTACAAAAAGAGTGGCTGGAAAGAAGGTAACTACTATGATAGATGAATCCAAAGCTACTTAACCAAAATTCATACTCCGGTCTTAATAAATGAGCCAGAGATTTAATTAAGAAAGGTTTATGGGAACTATATTATAAATATATAGGCTTAGACTAGTTTTTCTCTACTATAAATAGCTGTGTTTATTTGTTTAGTTTTATATGGTTGTTTATTTTTTACTTTGTCATTTTATTATCTATTTACTGTTTGTTTTGTTTTACTTTTTGATGTCTCTTACTTACTGTTTTGAATTTTTGTTTCAATGGAGATTGTTATTGTTTATTAATAATAAAAAAAAAACATAAATTGAAAAGGCTTCGTCAGCTTAGATAGTGAAATATTTATTGTGAAAAATATAGTGTAAAACTGTTAAATACAATGTAATATTTGCCTATGCCTTTCAATAAAAAAATTATAACAAAAAAAAATGAAAAAAGAATCTGAATCTGAAGCCTGGAATCTGAAAGTCATCTGCTGATGAAATTAACATGTGGACATATAGAATATACAGGCCAGTGACTTAATTATACAGTTTTTTTGCTACATCCAGGCTTAGTTGGATGAAAGCCCTGGTTAGTAAGGGAACAAGATATACAGTACAGTTAGCGCTCTGACAGAGCTAGGTCTGTTTATTATATGATTTTGTTTTTGGAAATATTAAATGTGTAGCACTAGCAATAACTAAAGTAAAAAAGTCGAAAAGAAGCGCAATAAAGCCTCTTATGTGGCCGTGTTCACAATACGTGTCAAAAACACGGTCACAACTAGAGGAGAGAAGGGCACTTTGCCACAGAGTATATATATATATATATATATATATATATATATATATAAAAATAGATAACTTATTTCACTTGAATAACAAAGAAACTGTGAAAAAGAGAGACTGGCTTCATCAAGAAGGATAGATCTAGGCACTCACCCCATCAGGCTGTATTTCCCCGAATGATGAAGTCTTCTGTCTCCCCCGTCCCTTCTTTTGCACAAGTGCAACTCCCGCCATCTTAAACATGGGGAAAATCCAGGACATCACTTGTTACAAAATGTTTTTTATCAAAATAAGAGGTCACCAGCCTGGGCACTGTTATATCTCCTAAACCTGCCCATGGCACATTTTCTCAACTTTAATCATCATACACTCATCTACCCCTCCACAATAACCCCTTTCTCATCTTTGTTACCCAAATTCTTTACCTCCCCCTATCTCCTCCATTCTCATTCTAGTGTTGCTATAATGTATTATTATAAGCTACATATCATCCATTTTTCATGCAAGAAAAACTATTGTAACGATTAAGACATACTCTTAAAATGTATAAAAGAAAATTTAAGACTACAGTGCACATAACGTAAATAAGGGACATATACTGAGAGAAAGAGAGACTGGCTTTACGAAAATGGATTGAGAAGGAAACTCACCCCACCAGGCCTCATTTCCTGGTCTGGTAATTTCTTCTTCATACCTCGTCCTTTCTTTTGCGCTAGTGTAGCTTGCAGCTTCATAAAAGTGGGGGGAAAAATGAAATCACTTGTCACAATACTTTAATAACAATTTTAAAAAATCACCTCATCATAGTGTCACACACAACATACCATCTTTATAGTAAGCTCTAACTAGACACTCTTAATGCATGATTATATACCTAGAGCAAAAGCTATTTAGATATTGTTGAATTTATACTCGAAATGCGTAAATATATCCAAAATGTTCCATCCATTGACCAACCTTCTTTATAAGTATCCCACCAGCCCTTTGCTTCTCTATTTCCATATTTAACCCAGTCCCACATTTTCTCATATCTCTATCCTTCTTGGCACACTTTCTCACCCTTAATTGTCCTTGCACCTTTCAAATAAAACTCTTCATCAACCTCCTGGCTTCAATCTGCAATTGATGTCTCTACATTTACTTTTCCCTATTATCTTTACAATCAAGCTCTCCTACTACAGTGCCTTGCAAAAGTATTCACCCCCATGACTTTTTACCTATTTTGTTACATTACAGCCTTAAGTTCAATGTTTTGTTAATCTGAATTCTATGTGATGGATCAGAACACAATAGCCTAAGTTGCTGAAGTGAAATGTGAAAAATATATACATAAAACTATTTTTTAGAAACAGAAAATATAGAAAATATATTCACCCCCTTTGTTATGAAGCCCATAAAAAGCTCTGGTGCAACCAATTACCTCCAGAAGTCACATAATTAGTGAAATCATGTCCACCTGTGTACAATATAAGTGTCACATGATCTGTCATTACATATACACACCTTTTTTGAAAGGCCCCAGAGGCTGCAACATCTAAGCAAGAGGCCCCACTAACCAAACACTGCCATGAAAACCAAGCAACTTTCCAAACAAATAAAGGACAATGTTGTTGAGAAATACAAGTCAGGGTTAGGTTATAAAAAAAAATATTCAAATATTTGATGATCCCCAGGAGCACCATCAGATCTATCATAGCCAAATGGAAAGAGCATGGCACAACAGCAAACCTGCCAAGAGACGGCCGCCTACCAAAACTCAAGGAGGGCATTAATCAGAGAGGCAGCACAGCGACCTAAGGTAACCCTGGAGGAGCTGCAGAGTTCCACAGCAGAGTCTGGAGTATCTGTACAAAGGACAACAATAAGCTGTACGCTCCATAGAGTTGGGCTTTATGGCAGAGTGGCCAGAAGAATGCCATTACTTTCAGCAAAAAAACAAAATGGCACGTTTTGAGTTTGCGAAAAGGTATGTGGGAGACTCACAAAATGTATGGAGGAAGGTGCTCTGGTCTGATGAGACTAAAATGTAACTTTTCTGCCATCAAAGAAAACCCTATGTCTGGCGCAAACCTAACACATCACCCAAAGAACACAATCCCCACAGTGAAACATGGTGGTGGCAGCATCATGCTGTGAGGATGTTTTTCAGCAGCCGGGACTGGGAAACTGGTTAGAGTTGAAGGAAAGATGGATGGTGCTAAATACAGGGATCTTCTTGAGCAAAACCTGTACCACTCTGTGCGTGATTTGAGGCTAGGACGGAGGTTCACCTTCTAGCAGGACAATGACCAAAAAACAAACCACTCAAGTGTTGCTTTAGCAGTGTAAGAGAAAAAATGTAAATGTGTTGGAATGGCCTAGTCAAAACCCAGACCTCAATCCAATAGAAAATCTGTGGTCAGACTTAAAGATTGCTGTTCACAAGCGCAAACCATCCAACTTGAAGGAGCTGGAGCAGTTTTGCAAGGAGGCATGGGCAAAAATCCCAGTGGTAATAGAGACAAAATCCCAGTGGTTATAGAGACAAAAGTGAAATGGTGGGATCTTGGGTTCCAGCCAGGCAGTTTCTCCAAATCCAGTTGCTTTGTTGATTCTGACACACAAACATAAAATGGAGTTCTTATTTATTTATAACTTTTTGGTCTTCCTACCTAGCCGCAAAAGGTGGCTCTACAATGTATTGACTTTAGGGGGGATAATATTTATGCACATTGACTTTTTCTGATAGTTTGTCCAATTTGTTTTTTGCTTCCCAATAATAATAAAAAAAAAAAACATCTTCAAAGTTGTGGGCATGTTCTGTAAATTAAATGATGCAAATCCTTAAACAATACATGTTAATTCCAAGTTGTGAGGCAACAAAACACGAGGGGGGTGAAATGCCAAGGGGGGTGAATACTTTTGCAAGACACTGTATTTCCTCCTTTCCCTTCTCCACAACTTTCTCTTTCCCATTTTGCTCTCCAAATTCAAAATGCTCTCTTCACTTATTTTTTGTTCTATGCCAACTCCCCATTTTTACTTTTGCACACCATGTTCTCTCTATTCTTTCCCAGCTCTGCTTCCCACATTCTCCCTCTCTTAACTTCCTTTTATTCTTCTCGCCTCTTCTTTTTTTAACTTTATTTCACAAATTCTCACTCTCTCTTTCTCATACCTCTAACTCCCCCTTTAAACTGTTACTAACCCTGCTCATGGGACACTTTGTCACGCACCCCCCCCCCCTTCGTCTATCCCTCAACACTACCTCCCTTCTCACCTTTGCTACACAAATTCTCAACACTCACTCTGTGTCTTCCCCACCATATCCTCCTTTCTCCTTCTAGTGTTACTGTAATGTATTTTTCCTTCAGTGTAAATGAAGTAAGAAATAGACAGATACTGTGAGAAACAGAGACTGACTTCACAAAGACGGATTGAGATGGAAACTCACCCCACCAGGCCTGATTTCACGGTCTGGCAATTTCTTCTTCATACCTCTTCCTTTCTTTTGTGCAAGCTTCATAAAAGTGAGAAAAAAAACAGAACATCCTTGTCACAATACTTTAATAAAAAAAACACCTCATCATAGTGTCATATACAACATAGCATCTTGATTGGAAGCTCTACCAGGACACTCTAAAGGTTTGGTTTTATACTCACGTACATGCATTTACATTTCTTTATCCATTCATCATTCTGCTTTATGTATCTCCAAATTAATCTCTTGCTTATATTATACTCTATATTCATATAATTTCTTACCTTTAATGTATTACATTACATTTTTTTCATGTCAATTCCACCAATTTCTCGTCACCTATCCTTCCTTCTTCGTCACAAACTTCCTCCTTTCAAACCACATTCCTCTCCTCTTTTGTTAATCTGCAAATTCTCACTCTATGCCATTAAATTGCATTTTCTTTTTTTTTGCAATTGTCCCCAAATTCTCCCCCTTATTTTATCTAACGTTCGTTCCCAAAACCTACTCAGTTTCTCCTTACTCTCCTTCCTTCACTCCCCACACTTTACCTCTCACCTTTGCTCTCAAAATATTATTTCTCCTATCACTCTCTCTCTCTGTTTACATGAACCTACCTCTCTCAATACCCTCTCACAAAACTCTCAATGATCCTCTTCTTTTCCTTCTCATCACCTTTCTAAAAAAAAAAATTCTTGCCTCACTCCATTAAATTCAAATGTATTGCTCTTTATTTTTTCTCTTTCACACAGCTCTCTCACAAACCACTCACATTTTTGTATAATGAATATGTAAAACTGAGTAGGTGGAGCAAACATATTCACCTAAAGCTATGTTTGTGTTCCTTTAAAGTGTTTTTAATAAATGTCTTATCAGTTGTTTGTAATGCTTAAAACCTAGTATTTTATTTTCATACAAGAAAAATTTACGCCAACAGAGAAAAGAGGCTGACTTCACATAGAAGGACACTCACACCGCCAGGCCGTACTTCCAAGAATGGCAATTTCTTCTTCCACCCTCGTCCTTTCTTTTGCACTGGGGTAATTTCCTGCGTCTTAAAATTGGGAAAAAAATCACAATTGTAAATTCTTTACATACACTCTCAATATTTGTTTATATATCTGAACCTGATCTTATATTGATGATTATTACTGCTTTATTCCCCTCTATTTTATGATCTCTAACCCAGTCCCTCATATGTTGTTACACCACTTCTTTCCTTCCCATTTCCTAGTCCTTCTGAAACCCTACTTAATTTCTTCTCCCCAATAATCTCTCCATTTTTACCACATCCACACCTGGCTTTGTTATCCAAATCATCCTTTGTTAACTCTCCTCCTCTACTTTTTTCTTCACACCAAATCCCCAAATTCTCCCTATCTTTCTTTTCTCGTTTTTGCTCTACAAAGTGTTCCCATTCCCGTCTTCTTTTTTGACTACCGATACTTCCCTCTCTCACCATTTTGCTGTTCCTCCTATACTTTGCATCACATTATTTCCTAAAATCTCCACTCTCCTATCTGCCCCTCTCCAGTTTCCCTTTTGACCTTTTAACCCAAAGTCTATTCCCTCTATCCTCATCTGCCCTTTTCCACTTCCTTACCTTTGGAACAGAAACTGTTTGACCCATTCCATATCTGCCCTTTACCCTATTCCATCCAGAATACAGTATATCTAGAAAAAGGAAGAAACAGACACTGAAGTAAAGAGTGACTAACTTCATCTGGTATTTTCTTCGGCCGCCCCGGTCCTTTCCTTTGCACAGGGTCAACTTCCGGGTTCTTTAAAAAGTGGGGAGGAAAAAAAATCAGAAATTATCTCATTACAATACTTTTAATCAAATACATCTTATCCGCCTGGGCAGTGCTCAATCAAGCGCTTATGTGTCTGAAGAAGTGCTCACCAAGCTGTTTTCTTGTAGGACTAGGGGTTCCATTAAAAAAATACTCCAAATGTATTAAATATTTGTTAAGTCCTAGGAATATAGGTTACAAAGTTCTAAGCTGGGGTTTTAAAGTCTGTTGGGAAGAAATCAGACTGGGCACCATTTTGTGTCACATGAGCCATAAAGATACCAAATATGGTCCCATGACTAAAGAAGTTGGGAGAACACAGGTCTAAAAACGTAATAATGTAAAATGTATTACTATTGTAAAAAGCACATATAGCTTCATACATCTCTTCACTCGCCAATCTGCTACCTTTCTCTCCCCTAACTCTCTCCATTGTTTATTTTCGCCCACCCACTTCTTTCTCGAGACTTTCTCATGTCTTCATTTTTCTCCTGCCTTACCAAATTCTGTTTCCTTGACTGTCCATTTGTTCTCCCTACCTACCTCCTCTTTTACTTCCTCCATGCGCCTTTTCTTTTGTCCCAGATTCTCGTCACTGTCTATTTCTGCATCCATGAAATTATTCAGCGTTATGACCAACTGTGGAACATCTATTTTTCGGGGTCTTCCTCTCTTCCGTCTTGTAATATCTGTTTTTTCAAATGGTTTGGGTTCCTACCAAAAAAAAAAAAAGAGAACGAATATAAAATGATCTCCTTTCAACACCCCTTAGATTGAATCCATTCGATTCAAGGCTTTGTACATTATCTCAAGTTGTTCTCATGAATTTAAAGACCCCTGCAATTTTCACACTGAAGAGTTTCACTTTTTATTTTATAATTGTTTAGCAAAACTGAACAGTGTGTTCTAGATGAGAACCTATCAGCGGCCATTAACGTAGCATGATCTTTCGGACAAAACCATTTCTAAAATACATCCTAACATTACGCATAGCACTCTGCCTCCATTTGTTCCTACAGTACGACACTCACCTCCTTAATTTTATTCACAGGTGGTCTGCCCCTTTTCTTTGGCATCCCCCGATCTTGAACAGGGGGTTTCTGTTTCTTCAGCTTCATTGTCTTTCCAGCCACAGTAGGTGTCTTTGCTTCCTTTTTTACTAGTGGGCTCATGATGCCATCTCACTACAAACTAGTGGTAGCCATGTGACATCCTAGAGGAAAGAAATAAGCAACAAGATAACTAAGGATATATATATATATATATATATATATATATATATATATATATATATATATATATATATATACACACACACATACATATACACACATATATATATATATATATATATATATATATATATATATATATATATATACATACATACACACTGTATATATTCATAGAGTTGAACAAATGAGCTAAAAGTCATCAGAACTGTGGTTTGTCTTATGGGTATTTAATCTAAACACAGATCTTCCTCTGAGTGGTCTGAATGGCTGAGGGACAGGTTTCAATTCTGGTATTATTTGTCCGCCAACAGATTGAGTATGTCTAACCTATGGTGTTTATACCGTGTATACTTACAGATAAGAAACAGCAAAAAGATGCACAGCTTAAAATAGTCTTTCTTAATAAACAATAAAAAAAAAATACGATCCATAATTGACTTAAGTTTAAAAATCCCCTAACTACATTTGATAGCATAGATAAATATTCAATTTAAATTTTATATATATATATATATATATATATATAACACATACATACAAACACACATAAATGCATAACATATGTGTATATATATATATATATATATATATATATATATATATATACATATAGTTGCTGTGTTCCTTTCCTCATCTGCCAATGCATGCACGTATAGACATATATATATATATATATATATATATATATATATATATATATATTGATATGTTGCTTTGTTCCTTTAGATTCTCATGTGCCCCTATCTCCCTCCCTCATTCACTGCATGCACCGATACACATATATACAGTGATATGTTGTTTTTGTACCTCTAGATGTTCCTGTGCTCCTCTCCTCCTCATTCACTGCATGCACAGATACATATATAGACAGTAATATGTTGTTTATGCACCTCAAGATGCTCCTGTGTACTTAGGTCTGTACATGCACTCTGTGTTTCCTCACTTCCTCTTCCTCCATCGCTCCTCCCAGTGTAATATATTATACATGCACAGGCTGTGTAATGGGAGAAGAGCAGTCAGTGTGTGATGTGATGCCAGAAGATAAAGACTACTGTGCTGAAGGAACTGCATTTATATCTAATACATTTGGATCCAGTCTGTCTGTGCTCTCACCCTGCCGCCTCTCTTTCCTCTCACCCTGCCGCCTCTCTTTCCTCTCACCCTGCTCCCTGCTGTCTCTCTTTCCACTCACCCTGCTCCCTGCTGTCTCTCTTTCCACTCACCCTGCTCCCTGCTGTCTCTCTATATATCCTCTCGCCCTGCTGCCTCTCTCTCCCCTCTCATCTTGCTGTCTCTATCTCTCCCCCACTCACCTTGCTGTCTCTCTCCCCTCCCCTCACCTTGCTGTCTCTCTCCCCTCCCCTCACCTTGCTGTCTCTCTCCCCCCCCCTCACCTTGCTGTCTCTCTCTCCCCCTCAACTTGCTGTCTCTCTCTCCCCCCCTCACCTTGCTGTCTCTCTCTCCCCCCTCACCTTGCTGTCTCTCTCTCTCCCCCCTCACCTTGCTGTCTCTCTCTCCCCCCCCTCACCTTGCTGTCTCTCTCTCTCCCCCCTCACCTTGCTGTCTCTCTCTCTCTCTCTCTCTCTCTCTCTCCCCCCCTCACCTTGCTGTCTCTCTCTCCCCCCCCCCCCCCCCTCACCTTGCTGTCTCTCTCTATCCCCCCCCCTCACCTTGCTGTCTCTCTCTCTCTCCCCCCCTCACCTTGCTGTCTCTCTCTCTCTCCCCCCCTCACCTTGCTGTCTCTCTCTCTCTCCCCCCCTCACCTTGCTGTCTCTCTCTCTCCCCCCCCTCACCTTGCTGTCTCTCTCTCTCCCCCCTCACCTTGCTGTCTCTCTCTCTCTCCCCCCCTCACCTTGCTGTCTCTCTCCCCCCCCCCACCTCGCTGTCTCTCTCTCTCTCCCCCCCTCACCTTGCTGTCTCTCTCTCTCTCCCCCCCCTCACCTTGCTGTCTCTCTCTCTCTTCCCCCCCCCTCACCTTGCTGTCTCTCTCTCTCTCCCCCCTCACCTTGCTGTCTCTCTCTCTCCCCCCCTCACCTTGCTGTCTCTCTCTCTCCCCCCTCACCTTGCTGTCTCTCTCAACCCCCCCCCCTCACCTTGCTGTCTCTCTCTCTCCCCCCCTCATCTTGCTGTCTCTCTCTCTCCCCCCCCCTCATCTTGCTGTCTCTCTCCCCCCCCCCCTCATCTTGCTGTCTCTCTCCCCCCCCCCCCCTCATCTTGCTGTCTCTCTCTCTCTCCCCCCCTCATCTTGCTGTCTCTCTCTCTCTCCCCCTCTCATCTTGCTGTCTCTCTCTCTCCCCCGCCCCCTCATCTTGCTGTCTCTCTCTCTCTCCCCCTCTCATCTTGCTGTCTCTCTCTCTCTCCCCCGCCCCCTCATCTTGCTGTCTCTCTCCCCCCCCCCTCATCTTGCTGTCTCTCTCTCTCCCCCCCCCTTATCTTGCTGTCTCTCTCTCTCTCTCCCCCCCTCATCTTGCTGTCTCTCTCTCTCTCCCCCCCCTCACCTTGCTGTCTCTCTCCCCCCCCCCCTTACCTTGCTGTCTCTCTCTCCCCCCCCCTCACCTTGCTGTCTCTCTCTCCCCCCCCTCACCTTGCTGTCTCTCTCTCTCCCCCCTCACCTTGCTGTCTCTCTCTCTCTCCCTCCCCCCTCATCTTGCTGTCTCTCTCTCTCCCCTCCCCCTCATCTTGCTGTCTCTCTCTCCCCCCCCTCATCTTGCTGTCTCTCTCTCCCCCCCCCTCATCTTGCTGTCCCTCTCTCCCCCCCCCCTCATCTTGCTGTCTCTCTCTCCCTCCCCCCCCCCTCATCTTGCTGTCTCTCTCTCTCCCCCCCTCATCTTGCTCTCTCTCCCCCCCCTCATCTTGCTGTCTCTCTCTCTCTCCCCCCCTCATCTTGCTGTCTCTCTCCCCCCCCTCATCTTGCTGTCTCTCTCTCTCCCCCCCCCCCTCATCTTGCTGTCTCTCTCTCTCTCCCCCCCCCCTCATCTTGCTGTCTCTCTCTCTCCCTCCCCCCTCATCTTGCTGTCTCTCTCCCCCCCCCTCATCTTGCTGTCTCTCTCCCCCCCCCCCTCATCTTGCTGTCTCTCTCCCCCCCCCCTCATCTTGCTGTCTCTCTCCCCCCCCCCTCATCTTGCTGTCTCTCTCCCCCCCCCTCATCTTGCTGTCTCTCTCCCCCCCCCCTCATCTTGCTGTCTCTCTCCCCCCCCTCATCTTGCTGTCTCTCTCCCCCCACCTCATCTTGCTGTCTCTCTCCCCCCCCCCTCATCTTGCTGTCTCTCCCCCCCCCTCATCTTGCTGTCTCTCTCTCTCCCTCCCCCCCCCCTCATCTTGCTGTCGCTGTCTTTCTCTCCTTCACCCTGCTCTGTCTCTCATTCTTCCTTTATTACCTGATGTTTTGCAGCTCACTACCCTGGTTTTCTCTTCCCAACATTCTAATGGATCTAGCTGTCTCACACTTTACATGGTGTATGTCTCATGGATACCCTGCCTATACTCCTGTCCCTTTCTCCTTGTTCCACTGCCCTGGTTGCCTTTCTCTTGTTAGTCTCTTTCCTTGTCCTGGCAGTCCCTCACACTTACATTGGCTGTCACTCTCCCATGCCCTGTATGTCTCTTTCCTATAAAACTTACACTTGATTTCTCTGCCTTACACTGTCTTTCTTTCTCTCTTGCCTTGTTAGTCTCTTTTTTACAGCAAAATAATAATACCAATAATACACTATTTCACACCATTTTTTTACCCATCATTGCAATAATTCAACTTGTTTACAATCTAAGGGCCTCATTCAATTGCGATTTGACCAATTGAATAGGGCTCTATATAAACACAAAGCATATTTTTTTCAGAAGTTTTTAGTTAGTGAAGACCTTGCTTTTGGATAGAAGTTCACTAACTAAAAACTACTGTAAAAAATATGCTTTGTGCTTATATAGTGCCCTATTCAATTGGCCACATCACAATTGAATGAGTCCCTATATCTCAATTGAACTAATGCTTACCAATTAAGAAAACATGGTTAAATCTTTTTACTGAATATTTAGACCGTGACATATTTTGGGCCAATTAAATAAAGGGACAGTTTGTCCGTAAAACTGATATCTCTGGCCCATACATATGTTAAGGACATGTTTTATTCTTAACATATATGTGTGGATGTGATAATATAACACATGTGAATCATACTGTTGCATGTACACTGTTACTACCTATTCTTTTTTGTTCCTGTTCCCCAACCCCCTGCGACCGTTTTGCAAGAGAATTATCCCTCCATACTTTTCTTTTTTTTTTCTTTTTTTTTATAGTGTGAATATGGCAAAATATTTCTGTAGCTTTTGTGGACTGAGATACAAATTCAAATATCTTTCATACAGTCTCTCTAATTTTAGTTATGTAAATGTAAATAATATTACATTCAGTTTGGGACCATTATTAATTAACTAATTGTTATAAATATATGACAAATCAATTTTGTAGCTACAGTGACCTACTGGCGATGAAGTGGTCATTGTGCAAGGAATGTCTGTTGATATCGAAGATTCCTCCCACCAAACCCAGTTGTGTTTGAGATATTATCTATCGCAAGGAACAATGAAAGGGGCCTTTCCTAAGTAACACCTCGCTGATAATCAAACATCAAATGGGCTTTTCACATAGCGACTCTGGGTCAAGCAAAGGTGAAATTAATGAGTTCTTGGCCACCAGTAACATCTTGTTGTTGTTAAGTCATTCAGTCGTGTCTGACTCCCCATGACCTATGGACCGTGGAACATCAAGCACATCTGTCAGCCCCTGCCCCATCAAGCTCAAATTCGTTGCTTCAATTACCTCAGCTCTCCATCACCGCCTATGCCATCCCCTTCTTCCTTTAATGTTTCCCAGCGTCAGAGTGTTCTCATGATATGGCCAATATATTTGAGCTTCAGCCTCATGATCAAACTTACCAGTGAACAGTTTGTCTTAATTTCCTGTAGTATTGATTGACTGGATCTTCTTGCAGTCTAAATGACTTTAAGCAGTTTTCTCCACGCCACATTTCAAAGGCATCAATTCTACTGCACTCAGCCATCTTCATGGTCCAGTTCTCACATCTGTATGTTACTACTGGGAATACCATAGGTCTATGTTGTCCTTTGCTGAAAATGTAATATCTTTATTTTATATAGCTTATCCAGACTTGCCATAGCTTTTCTCCCCAGAAGCAAATGTCTTTTAATTTCATGGCTGCAGTGACCATCTGAAGCGAACTTAGGTCCCAGGAAAATCAAATCTGTAACTGCCTCCTCATCTATTTGCCAGGAAATTAGATTGCTGTTTGCACTGATTATAATCTTAAACAGCAGGCCAGCTCTTGCACTCTCTTCTTTCACCCCATCAATATGTCCTTTAGTTCCTCCTCAGTAACATCTAGTGGAATTTACCAAGGATGCCTGGACATAAAGTCAAGAGTTCTTTGGCTGGGACAATCTTCAAGGTATGGCTATGATTGGCATAATTGGACAACATGTACTAATCTAAGTAGTAGTGTCATCTATAGGAAAAGGAACAGGGTTCTGGTAGAATAGTCTTGACATTCTTGCATGCACACACTCAGAGACATTAGTATAATAAAGGAGTACTAGCAACTTGCCAGTCAAAAATGACGGCAATAAAATTTGAAGGCTGGCAATGCTGTTTGCCACACAATGCAAGGCTCTCCCACCTCTAACTTGCGAGCCTCGCGATGTGCGCCTTCAGCACTCATTGCGAGCCTCTCCCACCGTCTACTTTATGGTCCTTCCAACATACATTTTTTACACAATTTCACTTTGAGTTCAGACAATGTTGGCAACTCAACTTGTTTCCACCTTCAAACGACTAAACCTTTAGCAGCCATTAGGATCTGAATCAAAAGTGCCTTGATGTCCAGGGCAAATGAGTTAGGAAACAAATGGAACAAAATAAGTTCTAGTAATGTCTTAATACTAAGATTACAAATAATAGTTGATTAAAACAATCTAGCCAACATTTCTGAATTATTGGGCAATGCCATCACATATGAATGTGGGAGCCATTTTGGTTACAGCCTCTCCAACAAAATTTCTGCTTTTCGTCTTTCCTGATATGAATCAGTTTTAACGGTACAATATGCCATCACATATATAATTGTGAGCATGCGAGTTGTTGCTAACGCTTGCGGGCTCGCGAAGTGAGGGCAGCGGGCGAGGGCCTCAGTTGCTGGCTTGAAGCGCCAAAGGCGCTCCATGCCAGCAACTGCGACCCTCGCAAACTTTACGTCGCAACACAAACACGACACACCAATTACGACCCTCGCAAACTTTTACTCTCAATGTAAACAACATACGACACACGTTAACACACATTACGACCTCGCAACACTCGGACACAACTCGCGAACATTACAAAATTCAAACCACAATAAATACACACAGCACATACATAAAAAACTTACCTACAGCAACAGGGACCATCCAGGACCTCAAAAAACCAACTTACACCTTAATTTCACTCAAAATAAAAGAGTTTACACAGTAAAAAACTTGATAAGCGACCGAAAAAATGGCCGCTGAGCAAAACGAGGCTACACACGCAAACACCATACGAGACACGTTAGCACACATTACGACCTCGCAAAAATCGGACGCAACACGCGAACATAAAAACATTTAAAACACAATAAATACACACAACACACACATAAAAAGCTTACCTACAGCAAGAGGAACCATCCAGCACCTCAAAAAAGCAAGTTACACCTTCATTTAAATAAAAATAAAAGCGTTTAGACACTAATAAAATCGCTAAGCGAGAGAAAAAATGGCCGACGAACAAAACGAAAACGAGGCTACAGCACTCTAAACACGGAAAACACCACAACACACTCGCAAAACACCACAAGAAACTCGCAAAACACCACTAAGCACCTACGGATAATCCGCGAAGACGCATACCACAGATTACCCGCCATTTTACGCCAATGCGGAACTACACCACTACGCTAACGGTTTAGTCTCGGTCATGCACAGTATTACACTGCACACATTCACCACGCTTACACAGCAGCTCCACACCACTGATGCTGCAGCAACATCAAAACACATTGACAGCTCTTCAACAAAATGCTTCAAAATAGGTAAACTATATTCATTTATTAATGTATTATATATTTCATTATTACACACCAAACAGCATTAGCTCACTTACAATTTCATTGCCGTCATTTTTTGACGGGCAATTCGCTAGTCTATTAATAATTTTAAAATATGTTTCCCTGTATGAGTCGTTCTTAATATATTCGGTCGTTAAGGAAAAAGCAGAATACCATATTTCAACCGGCCAGGAAAGTTCAATGTCCTTTTCCCAGAGTTTCAATTAAATGGTTTATACCTCTGGAAACCATTCTTAATAATGTTGTAACATTTTGATATAAGGTGCGCCTTGTTGTTTGACAAACAACAAAAAAAAATCTGTTAACGGCCTTATCTTACCCAGGTGATATCTAGAAGCTGACAATGCAATGGATGTTTTGTTATATTCTAACCAATAATGAATAGAAAAGAATAGAATAAAAAAAACTCATACAGATATCTTGATCAATTTGTTATTAACATAAAGGTCTCTAAGATGGACCAAACCTTTCTTCACAAGTAATCTAAGCAATACAGAATCAAATAATTTGGCCAAGGAGGCAAGTGGGGTAATTGGGCTCGGAAAAGATAACAAATAGAATTTAGCATTAAGCTTTAACCACCATTTAAAGTTCTTTATAATAGAAAATTCACCTTGGTTTATCTGCTTAGTCTCCACTTTATCTTGAAAAAGTAATAAAGCTATATCTCCCTTTTCAATCCCAAAATTGTCAATTTGCAACCATTGACATTAGTCAATTGGATGGGTCCACATGATCAAGGCCCTCATTCAATTACGATTTGGCCAATTGAATAGTGCTCTAAATAAGCACATAACATATATTTTTTAAATAAGTTTTTAGTTATTGAAAACCTTGCTTTTAGATAGATGCTTACTAAGTAAAAACTTACTTAAAAAAATATGTTATGTGCTTATTTAGACCCCTATTCAATTGGCCAAAATAGTAATTGAATGAGGGCCCAAGTGTGCAGCTAATGGGGCTAACTAAAAGTTTTTAATTAGTGGGTAGGCCATACCACCTTTGAAATTGCATACCATATATGCTTTATTGATTCTAATCTTCTTGTTTTTATGAATGAATTTTCAATAAGAACTTGAAATGTATTAATTATATACATCTGTACCTGATATGGGATGCAATGCATTAAATAACTTATCTTTGGGAGAAGAGATATTTTAGCTGATGTGATCCTGCCTGACCATGAAATGTTCATGTTTTTTTCTAAGCCATTATAGAATCCATTACTTTCTTATATACTAAATTGTAATTTTCCAATATAACTTGTTTTAAATCAAGCTGTAAAATAATTCCTTAATTTTTAATATTACATTTGTAAGCAAAGGAAGCTTTTATCTTTTTCAGGTGGGCAATAATATTTAACAATCTTCTGATATTCTCACTGCCTTGTCTCCCTGCTACAAAGACTGTTTGATCTTTTGCTATAAGGGTATGGATAATTTGATTAAGTCTATTAGCCAAGATTTTAGCATAAATCTTAATATCCGTATTCAGCAAAGAGATTGGGCGGAAATGTTTGCATTCCAAAGCCACCCTATCATCCTTCGGGATGTTGACTATTACTGCTTCAAGCATTTCCTTTGGCGCCCTACTGGTATTTCTATCTCTTAGATCTCTCACTAGTTCCTGGTGACATCTTTTATAATATTGGTTAAAAAAAAGCATCTGTTCCTGGGGAGGAATTTATTTTCAGTTTTGAAATAGCCCATATTATTTCTTTATCTGTTATTTCCCTATTTAACATATCTAAGTCAATATCCAACACCTTAGAAAGTTTAATTTTGGCTAGAAATGTTTTAATAATCTATCTCTGAGGTTTCACTATTTCATTACTGGATACTAAATTGTATAATTTTTGAAGTATTTACAGAAAATCTGAGCGATCCTATCAGGATTCATATTTTTCTTCATTATTGTGTCTAATTTTGTCAATGTGTTTGTTTGTATACTTTTTCTTTAATTTATTTGCTAAGTCTCTGCCTGCTTTATTGCCCCATTGATAAAGACGTTGTAACTTCCAAAGTGAATTATCTATGAGCCTTTGCTCATTTTTTTAAATTTGCCTTTGAACAGTTCTAATTTGTTCCAGCATCAACCTGTTAGCATTAAGCTTATTTACTTTGTCTAATTTAGCAAGACCTATATAGAGTTCTCTTAGAGAGCTTCATTTTTGTTTATTCATTTGAGCTTTTAAATTAATTAATACTACTCTGGCATAAGCCTTTATGTGCTATCCAAAGAGTTGACTTAGATTGAACTGAGGTCCTATTGAGTTGAACAAATTAAACTATTGCTTTTTAAAAAATTTTATCTACATTGGTTATCTTTCAAAAGAGAAGGCCCCAATTTCCAAGGTGGGCATATACTAGCCGAAACTCCCGATTTTAATGTGACCGACACCAATCCATGGTCCCATTTTACAATAGGATTTATATCTGCTTTCATTACATTTCTAAAGGTGGATTAATTAACCAGAATATAGTCCAATCTGACATAAGTATCATATCTATACAAGTAAAAGGAATAGTCTTTTTCACCGGGATGAAGGCATCTCCAGATATCATTTAAATTATATCTAAATAGAATTTCATTAAACTTCTTTGCTTTATACAAGATGCCCAAATCTTCTACAGGACATTTTACTGATTTTCTATCTTCCCTCGGCTTTAGACATAGACAAGATTTTTTAATGTGGAGTTCAGGAATTTAATTTAACCTTTATTCGGGGCATACATATTCAAAATGGTATATCTACCTTTAGTGATCCATATGGCCCACAATACGAATCTGCATTCAACATCTATATCCACAAATTCTTCTTTCAACTCCAATTTTTTATTAAAAAATATTGCAGTACCTCTAGCTTTTCTTTTAAATGGTGAGCTAACTCCCTGAATAAAATATAACTCGCTATCATTAGCAACCTTATCTGTGGCACAGTGCGTTTCCTGCAGGTATATAATATCTGCTTTCTCTTTTTTGAACATATTGAAAAACATCTGACTCTTCCCTGCAGTATTTAGACCATGGACATTTTGGCTAATCAATCTCAGTGTCATCATACTGACTAAATTTATTATCTGGGAATACCTACGGGATAGGCTGCAAGTCATAATAATCTCCTGCAAATCATAATAATCTCCTGTATTCTGTATCTTTATGTGTGTCACTGCTCCATTTCTCCTCACAGAGACTCACCCTCATCACTCTCCTCCAAAATAGGTTATTTACATAAACAAAAAAAAAACATACATAAACATACAGTGTGTAAGGTACGTCTCCCCACCCGTCTCCGCCAGTCTCACCAAATGAAGAAGAGCCTTGGAAAGGCGGAAGACATTAAATTTAATTAAGTTCGAAAGAATCTGAGGTGGCAAACCTCTGCACGTTAATAATAACAATACTCCAATATAAAACCAAATCCTCTCTTACAATATAAGCAGTTTGGACCCATAATCCACTTTATAAGACTTGTATAGATCATCAGTGTGACGAAGTGCCCTTCGTCACTTTGTCTTGGAGAGGACTGTCTGCCAGCCTCCTGCCCTGCGACTATGGCCCTGGGACATATTGCCCTTTAAACACAGTATTCGGCCATACCAGAGTGTATGTCACTCATTCTGGTACTTGCCCTGTGTGAACCATGATACCACAGATAGCTATGCTATGGAGCCCATTCATATAATGAAAGACTATGGGAAAGACTTTAGCTACATGGCAATTGAGCTGTGTGAAGAGGATCTGAGCGCTATTCGGTAGTTTTGTGCGCTCAGATCCCAGCTATCTGGGGATATGTGAAATGTGAGTAAATGTGAATTGCAGTAATGCTGATGGGTTAGAGAAATGACCAACAAATACTTTTGTCCGGACATCCCCAGGCCGATCCATTGGGATCAGATCGTGTATGCCGGCTTATGGTCACGGGGGAGGTGTGTAACGGAACCCATCACTGTTTTACCCTGTTTTATGGTTATTTAATTCTTGGTTAAAATATGATCCTACCATTATACTGTATGTATGTTGGTTTATGCTCTGCAGAACATTAGCCCAGACTATTGCAGACCTGGGCATAATAGAAAATCCTGTTGCAGAGACTCCCCATAAGATAAGGAAGTCTATTGTATAAAGTGTTTTCATTCTCAGACATAAGAACAAAGAAGGATGATCTAATCCATGTCTGATTGTATCAAAGTTGCAGGTAGCCTCAGGGAGGTGTGACTCACCTATTGTCCCTATATGTGTATTGTGTGGCCAACTATGGGGGATATGTGAAATGTCTGTGTGTTATGTGTAAAAGATACTTTTACTAACTTTGGAACCCCTGGTCTGATTCATGCCATTTTTTAATATGTTGTTCCACAATTTATGTTGTTCATAAAAATGTAAGATTTATTTATGTACTATGTAAAACCATAAACTTAAAAAATTGTGTAAGTTTTAGCTGGGAGATAATTGAGTAGATACAGTAATAAACTAAATTATCTCCCAAGCAGGAGGGGAGGGAAACTGTGGGCGTTACTATTGTGTTATTGGTTGTTCATACCTTCCCCTGGGTGTGTTCTGTTTACCTGACTGTAATAAAAACCAGGCTGGGTGTGCCAGCAAGAGAGTTCTACTTGACCCTTCAAAACGTAGCCTTGTCTCGTTCTTGGAGGGGATTGCTATATCATACTGGGGATTGCTATGCTTTGCATACTCCCTGGAGCTTTAAACTACTGAACCCTTGTTCCTGATGTACTCTCCTTGGAGGAGAGGTCTTCCCTACACGATCCTGGATGCTGGAGATTCATACAGGGTGGAAGGAAGACAGCGCGGCTCCAGTTAAGCTACGGTGGTTGTGGATTCTGTGGTGGTTGTGGTGTCCGGTGCGGTGCTTGTAGGCCTCGGCGCAAACTAGGACGCGTCCATCAATGGAGGTACCCGGTCGGGGTGCCAGTAGATCCGTTACAAACAGTGCTATAAAACATTTGGCCGAATAATATTACTAAATACAACATCAAACAACAACACTAGTTCAGGTATTTTTATCAAACAAAAGTGCAAGTTTTCATCTCTTAAAATATTTTCCTTTGCCCAATGTTTATTCCTTATATCTTTGCTTCTTAGCTTGTAAAAAAAACTCAAAAAGTCGCCAATCACAATTTATTTAAAGGGTCATACATTTTTCATACATTACTTATCTACTCAACTATTGTGCTGATATAAAATACCTTAAACAGAGTGTGATATATTTTATCTGTCACACTAAACTGATTGCGTAAACTGATGACCCCGTCACTTACTTATGTCTATTCATATATAAGCTTTTTGAACCCATAGTCCACTTCAAAAAACTTGTATAGATCAATGGTGCTCTATAGCATTTGGCCAAATAGTATTACTAATTACAACATCAAACAACAATAAAACTAATTCAGGTATTTTTATAAAACAAAAGTACAGGTGATCATCTCTAAACATATTTTCCTTTGCATGATATTTATTCCTTAGACCTTTACTTCTTAACTTATGAAAAAAAGTCCGTAATTTAAAAGTCCCCAATTTATTTAAATATCATAATTGTTTTCATACATTACTTATCCACTCATATATTGTGTCGATATGAAATACCTTAAAATACGTTTCTTGGTGTAATAGGTGCCTCCCAATGGAGTGTAATATCTTTTATATGGTGCACAAAACTAACTACATAAATTGATGACCTCAACACTTACTTGTTATGTCCACTTATTACATTATGCTACCTTACTTTTATTTGACTCATTCCTTCTATTTATTCATTTCAGATTCAAGTGCAAAATCTGTGCACAAATTAAAAAGTCTAATTTACTAAACCCCATTTTTTAAGCTTTATAAGTGATCCTATTTTCCACTTATTAAAAAATTGAGTGATATAATGATAATCTCTTTACTTTTCTTCTTTACAATCTCCCCTTTTCTTTTTTCTTCACTTTTTTTCCTCTCTTTTCTAATCTTAGTCTTATGTATATTAAATAATTACTAACGCCCCAGTTCATTCAGGTCTTTAATAAATCTTTCTTATTCTAATGGAGTATTTGCTATAAATGTATTAGCTTTGTTTATAATAATCAATTTAGTTGGAAATCCCCATTTATATCTTATATTCTTTTCTCTTAAAACCTTTGTAATAGTTGTGAACTCTTTGTTTTTGCTAATTGCTTCTCAGGATAAATCTGTGAAGATTCTCAGATTCTCAAAAGGGGTTTCAAAACTCTTTAGTTCAAAGTATTTTCTGACTATAGCATCTTTGTAAGAAAAATAGTGTAGTTTGATTATGACATCCCATAGTAGATCTCTATCCATTTTATTGGACAAGGGAATACAATGTATTCTGTCTATCATTTTTTCTAGTGGAAAATCTGGTTTTATAAGAGATGAAAAAAAGGAGACTACATAGTTAGAGAGGTCTTTATATGATACCTTCTCTGATATACCTCTAATTTGCATATTATTTCTCCTTGAGAAGTCTTCTAATTTGATGTATTTACCTTTGACTTCTGATAATTCCACCTTTAACCTTTGTATCTCTTATTTTATAGTTTGTTGTTCTTCTAACAGATTTTTTTGTTTAAGCTCCAATTTGTCAATTTTCATTGATAATTCCTTAATTTTTGGCAATTTCTGACATCAATTCTGGAACTAGAGAACATTTTAAATCAATCAACAACACTTTCATTGTGGATATAGTTAATTTTTCTTCCTCAGCATTTAACACACCTATATGTTCTTCCCCCATACTCCTTTCTCTATTTTCTAAGAGATCGGTGACAGATCTAATTTGTTACAAAAAGAGAGTTCAATCTGAGATTTCTCTAATTCTTTAGTTTTGTTGCTTGAGGGAAAAAAAATCTTGGAGATTTAGAGCTAATATTTTTCTTTTCTTTAGCTCTATATTTAGAATTAAGGCTATGTTTCTTCATTTTGAGACTTCACAGATACCTATGTAATAAAAAAAGGTTTTGCGTTCTTAATTAAATGTAAGGTTAATAGATATAGAAAAGTTAGAGGGGGATAAACAATAATCAAGTCTGGACAAATAGGGTGATTACCACTTTTATACAATTTTGACATTTCCATCCCTTAAATATCTACTATAAGTAAAGGCACTCAATGGATATCTCTTATTTAGAAGTTTACATCACTTTCTTCTCTGTCCAATCAATTTAAAGTACTAAAACTTTTTTGGGGATTTGAGCATGCTTAAATATGTCAGAAGGAATGATACTGCTCCAATTTCCCTTTAGGATGATTGGCTAAGCTTGACTTTTTTTTCTTTTCTGTTTATCTTCCTCTGGATCAATTAATTAACAACTAATCTGCATATTGCAGATCAGAGGAGAGCATAAAAGATTGAACCTGATGGACTGAAAGTCTATTTTCAACCTCAATGTTACACCCACCTGATTTGGGGGACTACTCTCACCCCAATTCTCTCTCTCTCTATGGGTCGCAACTTATTGTCCAGATCTCGACACCAGCAAACACTTCAGATGACAGCATCATTTCTGGAGAGACAGGCACCATCAGACCCCTTTTCTTAGGATCTAAGAATCCTACACCATGTACCTTTGATTAATACAAGCAGACTCCAACACTACCTTTGTTTAGTGTGTCCAAAATCAGACTGGCACTTCTTTATTGTTACAGAGATATCTAAAAACACACAAAGATCTCACTCCCCCCACATGCCTAACCCCTCCTCTTGTGGGCAATAGCTTGTTACACTCTCACCACCTGGGAGATGTCTATCCCATGATACATCCTCCAGTTGCCAGATGTCAACTTACAAGGTTATAAAACTAAACTTCCCCCTTCCAGACTAAAGCCAGAGCAGCCACACGTGGCCGATCGCAGGGCCATATAAATTATTTAAAATCTTTCCCTTTGTATATCCCAGATATGACTGCATTAACTTTATTATCTACGCATAGTCTACTATCCTACTTCTAATACAGATACAGTATTTTAATGTTAATAAATGACAGTACTTATTACATCCATGATATAACTACATGTATGCATTACACACATGATATAACTGTTAAGCAAGTTGTTAGTACCTTCTAACCACACATATAATAACTGATGAACCCCAAACAGTCCAGTGGGCCCTTCTGTTCATAACACTCAATTACTATGTAACTATGTAAAAGGTGATGTTGAAAAACTAGACTTCTAACTGTATTCCTGAAACACTTTGCTTAAAGGAGTACTAATTCTTTAAATTTTACACCAGGGCCATCGATTAAGTCCATTAATTTAGAGTCTGCCTAAAAGTCTTGAAATTATTTACAACAACAGAAACTCCATGTCTAGAAATGTTATTATGGCTTGTTCCTTCCAATTATCCCGATCTCTTCGACCTGTAGCAACAGCATCAGTCAGTCTGTAAACTTATTAGAAGACTCCTTCATTCACTTGACTTTAGCTAGAACCAGTACTTCAACCTCTTGAATTGTAGATGTAGTAATGCAAAACTCAGGACTTTAGCATCCCAACCCTGTCAAATCATCTTTTAAGGATTCCTATGTCAAGGCAATGTCCGAGCCATTGAACACTAAAGGCCACCCATAAAGTTCCTCTATGAGTACAGAGATTCTCTGTCTGTGGCTCATGAGATGTTGATATCAACTGATTTCAAAAAGGTGGCATAGCTTTTACCTTCCTTCCATGCGCTTTATCCATACATGGGCTTGTGCCTGTCCTTACTGTCAGTCCTTAACCACAAGCAGGGCTCCTGAAACTCCCAAAGCCACTCTGTGCAATACTCCCACTCTGAGACTTCCAGAGCTCTCTAGGATTCTGCAGACTCTTGTTATGAGTCTTCTGCTGGAGCCATGGTGCTTCACACCTCAATATGTCTATAGACGTTGAAAAGAATCAGCCGCACACTCCAAGCTCTCTCCTGTCAGCTTCAACCGGCTGACCTATCTGCCAACTTGGATCACAGTAAGGGCCTCTGCAAAACACATCAGCCCTCCGAGTGCACTTCACATGGGGCTCCAGAGCTCCCGCTGGGTCAACAGGCTCCCAGGTTCAAACACTTCAGGTAAGTGAATTCTCCTGGGTTTGCATCTGCCGCCAGTCTCTGGACTTTAATACTTACACCAGCTTCCCCTAAATAGGAACACTTAACTGCTAATACCAGCAGTAATGAAAGGAAGGATTCCAGTGCGTTCTACAGCATACTAGAGCGGTTGGCATCCCTGCAGATTTGCCGCCAGTGCCCTGCTATCCGCTCATGCTAGCAACTTCCTGGGCGTGGACTCTCCCCCCAGCGAGCATATTAGCATGTATTAAGAAGGGTATAGAAGCCAGGGAAGCAAATACAATTCTGCCACTATACAAATCTCTAGTGCGTCCTCAATTGGAATATGGAGTACAATTTTGGGCACCACTTCATAAAAAAGACATTTTAGCGCTGAAAAAAGTACAGAGGAGGGCTACAAAACTAATAAGGGGAATGGAGGGGCTAAGTTATGAAGAAAGACTAACCAAATTAAACTTATTTTCTTTAGAAAAAAGGCATTTAATAGGGGATATGATTACCTTATATAAATACATCCATGGTCAATACAAGGCTTTGTCAAGTGAGCTTTTTGTGCCAAGAGGATTTCAACTGAGAAGAGGACATCCTTTGAGATTAGAAGTAAAAAGATTTCACCTTAAAGAAAGAAAAGGGTTCTTCACAGTAAGGGTTGTTAATCTGTGGAATACTCTACCAAAGGAGGTGGTAGAGCGTGATTGATACATTCCTTTTTCTCTTATACTGTAGCTTACACCTGATAACTATATTAATATACATCCATGTTTATATATCCCTCTCCTATCTTTCATTGTCTGTTTATAACTTCTAACTGACCTAATGTACAGACACATAACATCAATAATATCAATAAATATCTGTTTTCAAAATTAATCATACACATTCTATTTCTAGTACTAAAAGTGGGTTATTTCTACTGAACTGCATTTAAGGCAGCCATTATGTGAAGTACTTATCTTCTCCCAATCCTGAGTTTGGAGGTTGGCAGGATGGGCAAGTAACTATTTTGATTTGCTAATTTGATGAGAACAATGGTGTTGTTATGATGTAAGAAAAATAGGCAGATCTACTTACTTATTTGTTATCTTTTCTATTCTTTGTTTTCTGAATAAAAACAAAAAAAATCTTCCATCTTCAATTTTACTTTACTATTTTCTACTCTCTGTCTTTTTCTACTCTAAGATATACATACTAAAGTCATTACAACTTTTCTGATACGTTTTGTCACTTCCCCTCCTCTGTCTCTTTCCCCCCTCTCCTTTGTCTCTCCCCCCTCTCTCTCCCCGCTTCCCCCCCTCACTCCCCCGTGTCTCTTCCCCCCTCTACCTCCCCTGTCTGTTTTCACCCTCTCCTTCCACTGTGTCTCTTTCCCCCTTCCCCCTCCATTTGTCTGTTCCATTCCCTCCCTCCCCCATGACTTTCCCCCCTCTCTCTCCCCTCTGTCTCTTCCCCCCTCTCTTTTGTCTCTTCCACCCCCTCCACCTTGTCTCTCACCCTCCCCCTCTCACTCTTCTGTGTCTCTTTCCTCCCTCCCCTGTGTCTCTTTCCCCCCCTCTCCCTCTCCTGTGTCTCTTCCCCCTCTCCCTCCCCTGTGTTTTTCCCCCCTCCTTTGTATATTCCCCCTTCTCCCTCCCGTGTCTCCTCCCTCCCTCTCCCTTCCCTGTATCTCTTTACCCCTCTCCCACTCCTGTGTCTCTTCCCCCCCTCTCCCTCCCTTGTTTCTCTTCCCCCCTCTCCCTTCCCTGTCTCTTTCACCCCTCTTCCTCCCCTGTGTCACTTCCCCCCCTCTCCCTTCCCTGTGTCACTTTCCCCCCTCTCCCTCTCCTGTGCTTCTTAACCCTTCTCCTTTGTCTCTCTCCTCCTCTCCCCTCTGTCCCCTGTGTCTCTTCGCCCCCCTCTATCCCCTGTGTCTCTTCCCCCTTCTCCTTCCCCTGTGTCTCTCCCACCCTTCCCCCTTCCTTCTCTCATCCCCTGTGTTTCTTTCTCCCCCTCTCCCTACCCCGTGTCTCTTCCCCCATCCATCCATACTGTTTCCCCCTCCCATCTCTTTTCCCCATCACACCCCTGTGTATCCTTCCCCACTCTCCCTCCCATGTGTCTCCTTTCCCCCCTCTCTCCCTCCCCTTTTTCTCTTCCCCCTCCCTCCCTCCCCTGTATCTCTTTCACCCTCTCTCCCACCCTTGTGTCTCTTTCCCTCCCAACCCCTCCCCTTTGTCTCTCTCCCCCTTTCCTGTGTCTCTTTCCCCCCTCTCCCCTGTCTCTCTCCTCACCCTCTCCCACCCTCTTGCCGGGCATTGTGCATGCGTGGCTTTCACCGCACATTGTGCATGCGCGGTTCTCACCACGCAATGAGCATGCACAACTCGCTGCAATAATTGCGAGCATTACACACAAACTCTCAATTTACGACCACTATATATGTGGTTCTACAGACCTGTATACTATATAGTAAGTCTGCCTGGCTCTTTATTGGGCCCATGTCTGGATCTAAGGGAGGGTGCTTAGAACTCTGACTTCGTATACATTTTTGGGAGAGTTTTTATATATATATATATATATATATATATATATATATATATATGCACTAGCCACTTACCCGTTAAAAATTATGGGGCAATAAAATTTGAAGCCATGGCAATGCTGTTTGCCACACAATGTAAAGCTTTTGCTCCTCTGAGAACCTTCGGCGCTCATTGCGAGCATCTCCTCTTGTGTACTTTTGCTCCTCTGAGCACCTTCGGCGCTCATTGCGAACCTCTCCACCTCATGTCCTTCAAGTTTCATGCTTTGCAACGATCATCTTCCGCGCTCATCGCAAAGATAGATATATAAGTACAGTGTTAAATATACAATTCTTTTTAGTGCAGTGTACATTAGAAAATGTTTTCAGGTCTCAGAGCATAATAAAGTGATTTAAATATGTAACTGCTTTGAGTCTTATCGCTGGCAGCCAATGAGCAGTAATCCAGATATATAAGTGCAGTGTAAAATGTACATTTTTTTAGTGCAGTGGAAAGTATACCGTGATAGCAGACCGTGATAGTCTTTCAGTGGATCATACAGCCACAAACAAAGGATGGAATCCTAGCATCCAGGGAAGGAACATAGTGCTACACATATTTCATGACTAAGAAAGACATTTTTAAACTGTGTACAGAATATTTATTGGGAAAATGCAATGGTGACATTAAACACTAAAACAAAGTAACTAAACAATGATGACATTTAGTCACTATTGCAAGGTAATGCATTCAGTAGTTTGAAGTTGATATTAAGATCACAAGGAAAGAAGGCAAAGTTAATATAATAACTAGAATAAATAGACATTATTTGTTTGCGTCTATGCACAGGAGGCCTCCCATGACCCGGCAAGACCCAAAGTCCCTGACCCCCCCAAAAATGACACAACACAACTGCTGGAGGTACAACTGGCCGCAGCAAGTTTTATTGTTATCATATGCAAATGGAATATGTAAATTCACTACAACGGGGGAGGAGCCCCGGGCTTGGCAGTAACACCATCCCTTGAGCCCACGCTCAAGAGGTCAACCTCTGTGCCGTCGTCACACCTTCCCAGGGTAGGGACGGCCCTTTCTCACCATTGGCCCGGGCAACTCCCCCACCCGCCGCGGCAACTCCGGACGAAACCTCTATGGAGTCGCTCCCCCCCATCGCTAAGGCCTGCTGGACCCCCACCTTAAACTTCAACATAAGCAGCTCCAAGCCTATTTCCGTTAGATGTACTCCATCTTCCAAGAAAAATGCATCCGCATTAGATTCCTCCAGATCATGATGGCGCAGAGATATCCATCCCATCTTTTTAATGAAGCTTGACATCAGCTTGTTCACCTTCTGCCTGGCCCTGTCCAGGCTACCTGGGTCCCTTACATTTTTCCACGCCCTCCTTTTTACCATCTCTGACCATATAACGATTATTCCTGGGGACCTCTCTCTCCAGACACTGATGTCACACTTCATATCCCTCACCAGCCTTTTGATAGGGATGTATCCCAAGTCATTTCTTTCCACATGGAATAACACAATCTCCGGCCGACCAAAGCGCAGGGTGTACGAGTCCATCAACCCACTAGCTTGCTCCCCCTCATTCCTCTCGTACCAAACCAGCGCACTGCTCCGCGCCCATTAGGTATACTCAACTGCAGACCATCCTTTGAGTTCATGGCAAAACACTCCGCCCAGTATAAGGAGTGCCCGATCACCCAGAGTTGATTCCGAGGGTCTGCAATGGCATGTCAAACTTAGTAATCAACTGAAGCCAGGCGAATGTATAACTTGAAACGGCTCGATTGCCACCTTCCAATCCTCTTAAGCACCTCATCCGGAAGTCCCAAACCCGCTGCTTCCGTTGCCGCCCCTACGCGGAATGAGTGAGTTACAAATTCAGCCTCACATAGTCCCAGCTTGCTAAACAACTTTTAAAAACCTTAGAGAATTGGAAGCACGACAAAGCGAGCCCGTCCAGGTGTATTAATAATGGCCCGGGCAAACCCGGCCGCCGCTGCAAAAGTCGTCTCACCCAGTCCACTGGGCAACAGTCCGTTCCTACCCGTCTCAGCATGATCTCCTTGCCATGATCCGCTTGGTCTGTCTCGGACCTCCTTAACCATAACACTACCCTGCCACCCATACGTCCTCCACTTGCATGCCTCCCGGGCCGTGCTTGCTAGCCGCAACCAGTTCGCCTAACCTGAATGCTCCAAAGAAGGCTAGCGAAAAATTGTACGGTACAGCAGTGCCTCGTAGGCCGTGTGGCAAACCTCCTCCAGTGCCACAGAGATACGCAACAAATGTGACAGGATGCCGCTTGTCTGTACCTGACTGACCCTTCGCCAGTCCCTTCAGGACCGTCCTTACCAGAAACTCCTTAGACAAGTCCTTCTGCCCAGATAGCTTGAACATAAAAGCTAACGCAGTTACTTGACTGGACACCAATGCCGCCAACATACAGGCATACCTACATTGCAGTATGAACCATCGTCGGCCCCACTTAAACCACACCTTCCTGTATGCCGACCATGTTGATGGCGCCAATGAATTCCTGATCAGCGACACCACCTCTCTGCTCTGAGCTCCCATAGTGTGAGCGGGAACTGCTCCCCCATTGCTGCTGCTTAGGGTGCCAGCTGTCTGAAACGTCCCCACTGAAAACGAGACAGTGCGTCAACTATACTGTTATCCCTGCCCGAAATATGCTCTAAACATATGTTCAAACGTAGGCAGGCCAGAACTAAGTGTCGAAGTAACCTGATGCTTAGTCTTAATGACGACGTGATGTTGTTCCCCGTGTGGACCACTGCCATGTTGTCCGAGAAAAGATGACTTGCCTATTCTTACCGTCTTCTCCATATATCCTGAGACAACAATAGGAAATAGTTCCAGGAAGGCTAAAATTCTTGGTTAGGCCCGCCTCAATCCATTTTTTCGGGCCATGCCGCCGCACACCATTATTTACAAAATATGCACCGAATTCTTCCAATGGTAAACTGCACTCCATCGTCAGGGAATTTTTTCAAGATGCCCACGAAGCTAAGGCAGCTGGTTGGACCCTCAGTCTTGTGGTCTGCCAACGGAACCCCAAAGGAATGCGCCACTCTGGAAAATGGATAATGCACCATGCTATCATAACCTGACTCCTGGACTTCGAACTATCTCGGTCGCCGAGTCAAACGACGCGTATGAAAGTGATGACCGATTCTTGTCAATACCATCAGTGACTGATTGCCTGTTTGAATATGACAGGTGATGTATCAGTCTAAACTTTCCAAGTTTTTCTTTGGCACCACACCCAAAGGGGATATCCGTAAACAAGGTATAGGGGGTTCCGCAAACAGGCCTGCCATCCTGCCCAATTTGACTTCTTTTCTAATTTTTTCTTCTGCTACACCAGGAAACTTGGCCACTGATTTTAGGCCCCGCTCCGTCCTGGGCTGACCCGGTCCAATGGTTGCCTGATTACCTTTGGTCACCCATTGATCACCTGTGGTCGACATAACTCATCCATTTTTTTTTTAACCAACCTCTTGCTGCCATCCGATCCGTGAGAAAGAGATGGCTGCGCCGCACCGCAAGGCTCCCCAACCGCTCATAACTTCCTCCATGACAGTGATATACAAACTGCGTCTGTTGGTCATTCTTGGCCTTCACCTCACACGGTCACATGCACACCTTGAATTCTAGGACCGGACCTCCGAGGTCAACCCACCTTGTTTGTTTTTTTTAACCACCCTCTCCCTACCGGCCGGAAGAGTCGGCTGTACCAAACCTCAAGGCTTCATACTTGTCACAGACCTCTTTCCGTCACCATGGTATACCGCCACATGGTCACTTGATCAACCTCTGGATCCCAAGACATATGTTCACACAGGATCTCCAAACCAGCCACATGGTCACATGATCACCTTTTTGATCCCAAACAAGCCATATGGACACATGATCCCCTTTGGATCCCAATACCAGGCACTTGAGGCCACCACGCCTTGTCTGTATACCAACCACCCTCTCGCTACCGGCAAACCTGCGGGAAGGAGAGATGGCTGCACACCAACTGAAAACTGCTCTGGAGACCTCTCGCTGATGACACACGCCAAAATCGACAATGCCTGTAGCCAGTTCTCAAACGTCTTAGGAATCTTCCTTAAGCCTTTTCGCTCTGGCTCGCCCAACACCGGCCCTTTGTCCTGGATATCCCTGAATCTTGATGAGGGTAGCAATGAGAATATTTTGATAAATTCCCTCTTCCAGAACCGCTCCTTTTCTTCCAGCGGCAGATGAGCACCCAATCTATCCACGCTGCATAACACCGTCGACCTGACTGAGCTGTCGGATATCCTGACTGCGCCTGGTGCTGTTACCGGGTCTGCCAGGGAAGGCGGTGAGACTAACCCTGAAACACTCCGGGAGGCACGACTCTTCTCCTGTGCTACAGTACCTTGTCCTCCGCAGGCCTGCCTTGCCAAACTCGACACCCATTCTCCTAAATCTTCATTTTTCAAGTTAACATCATATAACCTCAAGAATCCCTTTAACCCAGCCAAAACGTCTGTGACTGTACGTCCCTGCCACTACCAGTGAAGCCCAAAGTGAGTGTCTCACCTGCATCATGCCTGGCAGGCTCTCAACGTGGCTTCTGTTTGGCTGGACTGTCCCTGTCTCGGGATCTCGGTCGCCTGCTCTTCATACTTGTTGCACATGATTCCCTCTCCGAACTGGAGTCTGTCCTGATGCGCCGATAGGACCTGCTGCTATGGGAGCGAGATCTTCCCATAGATGATCTGTCAAGGCAAAAAGAACCATGTGAGGGCTGTCCTTGCCTGCCATACCTGTTGTCCCGTCCACTCCCGTCCAGTGATGACTCGTAGTTGGAATACGGTAAGGACAGCCCAGTCAAAGGACTCCCGAACAGCTCTACCATCTTCTTTTGAAGCCCCTGTCAGTCCTCTGGTGTTACTAATTAGGTCCTCTACGGCCACAGCCCCCCCGGCTGGGTAACCAACGGTCAATGCTTACCGCATTGGTGGCTGAGCGGTTTGCTTCTTTTCAACTCTGATGGAAGATAAAGAAAGAGGGCTGTACCTTGCTGTTGGCTTCCTTCTTCTCACAGGACGTGGGGATCGTCTTGCTTCATCTCACCTCATGGTCTCCGCGACCATCTCTTTTTTCACTTCGCTTCTCTTTTTTCTCATCTGCGACGATAGGGATGGCGGCAAGACCTGCGAATTCAAGGTTGGCACGTTATCACCACTCCCGCTTCCTGCTAGCCCAACTTCAGGTTGAGGTGTCAGAGCCCTGGTGGCACTCCTTTTAATTTTTACCCCTCTGCTTCCTATGAACCCTAGACTCGCTCTGCGGTGGCCGCATAGATAAAGAACCCCCGCTGGAGCGCTGTGGGGATTCGTTCTGAGAGTTGCCGGCTGGCCTAGAGCCACTGCAGGCAGCATGGCTGCGACTAGATCTCCTTACCTCCTCCCTCGGCTGGTTCTGAGACCTAGAAAGCCCCCGCGTGACTCTGTGGGGAGGAATGCCGCTCCCAATGCCCTTGGGGGAAACAGCCACCACCGACTGTTCCCCCGCAGATAAAGGGGGGCTCTTCTCCCTCAATAGAGTCCGCCGCAGGTGCTGCAGCAGCCTGTCCACAGCCCAGACGGTCTTCCAACCATCTCACCCCATGGCTGATGGCTCTGGACCACACCTCCGCCAGGATGCGCACTGAACCCACTGACTCCCCCACATCCATAACACAGGACAAGGAGGGGTGAAAAATGAAGAACACACAAGCACACCACAGCCACCACACTCACAAAAGGCACACACCTGGGTATGACACCTAACTATAAGCACAGCTAGGGAAAGGAAACAAAGCTGAACCACACAATAGACAAGAAATATAAGGCCCTCCCCCCCAAGAAATAAACAAAAAGGAAGGAAGAAAAAGAAGACAAAACACTGTCTAATCCCTACCCTACACTATAGTGCATTTATGAAGTATGCACACAAAATCAAACCACTCTATGTTCACCATCCGGCTGCTCGTGCTGCTGCCTGGTTCCCTGCCTGCCGGGGAGTGAAACTAAAATGGTGCCCATGCTTGACTGAGGGGGCGGAGCCACCGCACCTCTCACGCGAGGCCCCGCCCCCTGCTTCCTCTGCCGGCACTTGGTCCTACCATGTCAAGGGAACCCCGCTGCAGATACCAGCACGCTCGTTCCGCCCCGGTGGTCCTTCATTGTTTTACGGTAGATGAAGCATCTGCCTTTGTAAGATGTAACCTGTTTACACCTAAACCTGTTCACACACTATAAATTGAATTACTTCCAAACTACATATAAAAATATATACAGACTTTCAGGCATGTTTAACAAGAACATAATCCATATGACAAGTTTTTAACCACAATTACATTGTTTTCAGTGCTATAATACATTACATCATCCTACCTGTACAGAGCACTGAATATACCCAAAACCAAACATGGTATCACCAGTACAGCAGATCCCTTAGTCTAGAAGCCCAGTACAAGGAGAATAATCCACACACCCCTGTATGGCACAGGGTGATTGATAAGGGATACCACACTTTTTATTAAGGAAAACTATGGAAAGTTATGTAAGGGCAATTGTAATAGGGAAGAGGGAGGAAAAGGAGACAAAGAAAAAGTAAAATAACAATAGAATATGTAATGATGTAATATATTCATGTCACTCACTAGCTGGTTAGAGCATTCAGATACTCAAGGAATGCTGTATGTCTGCAGTATTAGGTAACTCATGCTGCAAGATTATCTATTACCTTTGCAGCATGGCAATGTGCTGCTCAATCTCAAATGGTTTGGTCAGATTGTGTTCAGAGAATCTGCTACACATATAAAGGCCCTCTTTTCAATCTGCTTTTAGGACAGAGGTTGTTTGATTCAGCATGTCTGTGATGGCCTTGGTTAAGTAACCTTCTGCTTATCTTTTCTGATTCCATGATTGAGAAATGCCTGATTCAAAATTCACACCAGTGAAAACAAAATACGGTAAAAGGTTGCTGCAATATGAGAGCCCTGGGGTGGTTGACAGCAAATAAGATAACCCTCACTATGCTATTCAACCTCCAAGATTGTATGGAATGCATTCTCCAGAATAATGAGTTTAATAGACTTAACACATTTTTATCTGTGTACCTGGATAGCTTTGGTGAGCGTGTGGTTATATGATCACTCACGGAATTCTTGAGAGTTCATTTTTAAAAATGAGAGGCACTTAAAATGTACTTATTAATGTGGTTACTTGTGTGAAATACAATCATCGTGTTAAAAGGTGTGTGTGGAAAAGCATTACACTTTACACAGTGAACAAACCATATGTTGCAGTGACGACTAACTTGTACCAGACACTAAATAGGTTTTGGAGGGTAGAAAGGTGATTTAAAAATCATCCACTGTAGATTCAGGAAGGATAACTTGTAAATAGCTTTTTCAGAAGTTTTGTCTTGAGGTCGCTGTCCAAGGTACTGGAATTATTCACTCACACATTTTTCAAGGTTTTCTAGGTCCCTACCTGGTTGTGGTGAAGGGGCTTCTGTACGTCAGTGAAGCTGTGAGCTATACTATGTAAAGCGACCCAAGATGGGCAGGTCAATTCCATGTCTACTGGAGAAGGAACTGGCAACCCACTCCAGTATCTTTGCTATGAAAACCATACGGATAAGCACAAGCGTCCATATGGTCACTGAGAGTCAGACACAACAAAAGGACAGAACAACAATAAATATTTTCCAGCATAAGTGTTCTGCTTCCAGTATCCACTCCAGCTTCACACTATGAGAACAACATATGATGGTTTATATGCAAATATGTTAATTAAAGGGAGATGCTTCTGCTATGTCTATTTACCTTCTTGTTGTGAGATTTATGACCTTGGGTACTGATACAGATTCAGATACTTCTATCTTCTACCTTTCATATATGACTTCAAGTTAACTATTAATATGCAACATAGCATCTATTTTTAAAAACACCAAAAACAAATTAGGCTTTTGCTATGTTAAACTAGGAATCATAAAGCCAGAGCTAGAATCTGCCCCATTTGCATGTAATGTATGAGAGGATTATGTTTATTGAATTTCACCAGAGACTTGATGCCTTAGTGGCAGCAATGCAAACTGCATTATTAAATTGTACTATAGAAAATGGATGCTCGTTGTTCCCTGTTACCTAGCAACTAATCTTTGGCAATCCACCCTTCTTCCGGTGTTTTTTGTCTGACTGTAAATATTGCATATAATCTCATATTTTTCACATGAGTGGATAACTCAAAAGAAATTCAAATACACTGGACTGAATTGTTGGTGTTCCAAAAGGTACAACACAGTAAAAAGAAGACGTGCACCCTCAATTATCATGAATACCTTAAAAAGAAGAATGAAAATAAATATACAAAATGTGCACATTTTTGCATAACAATGCAGCAAAATAGAATAGAGTTGATATGTCAACCTGGATCATCACGGCTTAATGCAGAACACACATTACTAAACTGACACTGACAATTATTTTAGTTTACATGCTAAATAAAATAATATATTGGTTGCACATGAAATATGTTAAAAGAACTATAAATACTGTTTTCACTTGTCCCTTATGAACTTCATTCCAGTGCTCTGTCTAGAATATGGTCCAGGTGTTTCCAAGGACTGGGACCTCTAGCTGTTTTGGCTTCTAACTGATTGTTGTGAAAAAGTCACAATTACATTTTTCTCAATGATTACCCATTCCACCCACCCAGCCATTCTTAGAGTAAATGGCTTCTTCGTGTGTACATGCTGTTTATAGTGTACTTAGGGCCCTACTGTATGTGCACTTTGACACAACATCAAGTTACTTAAAATTCAGCCTACTCAACCAAGCTGGTGCCTCACAATCCACCGTAGGCGCCTGAGGAATTGGCAAGCTGCCCAGAGTAAGATGAGCACTCATTGAAAGACAGTCTGCTTAGTTCATTCATGGCTCTCAGTCAGAGGTGGAACAACATTGGTGGGACATTAATTTGCCATTCATTCTACTAGCTACTAATTCAATTTCCCTAATTAAACAAATACAATTTAGTGTGTTGTCACAGACTCATGGTGAGGCTAAAGGATAACAGTTGTGAAAATGACTGCAACCAGAGTCATTACATAGTTACATAGTTACGTAGTAATTAAGGTTAAAAAAAGACTTTCAGTCCATCAAGTTCAAACTTTTAAGATCTCCTCTGATCTGCAATATGCAGATTAAATATGAATTAATTAGTTGTTAATTAATAATTAATCAATGATTTAATTATTTATTTATTTTTTATTTTATTTTTCATTCTTAATTAATCCAGAGGAAGGCAAACAGAAAAAAAACAACAATCATCTCAAAGGGAAAAAAAAAACAATTCCCTCCTGACCCCAGACACTGGCGACCGGATTTCACCCTGGCTCAATACTGTCTCTCTAATTATCCATGATAACCCTGAATTCCCTTTTTAATTAGAAATAAATACAGTTCCCTTTTAAAGTTATCTATCGAATCCGCTGTCACTACCTCCTCTGGTAGAGAATTCCACAGATTAACCACCCTTACTGTGAAGAACCCTTTTCTTTCTTTAAGGTGGAATCTTTTTACTTCTAACCTCAAGGGATGTCCTCTTGTCAGTTGAAAACCTCTTGACACAAAAAGCTCCCTTGACAAATCTTTATACTGACCCTGGATGTATTTATATAAGGTAATCATATATCCTTTTAGACACCTATTTTCTAGAGAAAATAAGTTTAATTTGGTTAGTCTTTCTTCATAACTTAGCCCCTCCATTCCCTTTATTAGTTTTGTTTCCCTCCTCTGTACCTTTTCCTGCTCTAAAATGTGCTTTTTATGAAGTGGTGCCTAAAAGTGTACTCCCTATTCCAAATGAGGGCATACTAGGGATTTGTATAGTGGCAGAATTATATTTGCTTCCCTTGCTTCTATACCCTTCTTACTACATGCTAATATTTTATTTGCCTTTGCAGCTGCTGCTTGGCTTTGAGCACTGTTACCTAGGTGGTTGTCCACAAGCACTCCCAAATCCCTTTCAATATCTGATACACCTAGGTTTGCTCCATTAATATTATAAATTGCATGACTATTTTTCCTTCCCAGATGCATAACTTTACATTTATTCATATTAAATCTCATCTGCCATTTAGATGCCCATTCCTCAATTTTATATATATCCCTTTGGAGGGAAAGCACATAATTATCTGATGTAATTACCTTAGTAATTCATGTCATCAGCGAAAATGGAGACACCACACTCCAATCCCACCTCTAAGTCATTAATAAATATGGAACCCCACTTACCACATTAGTCCAATCGGAGTATGTTCCATTTACAACAACCCTTTGCTTCCTGTCTTTTAGCCAGCTCTCAATCCATAAGCAGATATTTACTGCAATTCCTGTATCTCTTAGTTTGCACAATAGTCTCCCATGTGGCACTGTATCAAAAGCCTTTGCAAAATCCAAAAAGACTACATCCACTGAGTTGCCTTGATCCAAGTTCCTACTAACCTCCTCATAGAAACTAAATATATGTGTTTGATATGACCTATCACTCATAAATCCAAGTTGACTCCTACTTATAATCCTGTTTAAATAGATATATACTTGTATATTATCCCTTATTAACCCTTCTAAAAGCTTCCCCACTACAGAAGTGAGGCTCACTGGCCTATAATTCCCCCGGATTTGCTCTTGCTCCCTTTTTAAATATAGGTATCACATCTGATTTTCTCCAGTCATCTGGTAGAGACCTTGTGTTGAGTGTATCTTGAAAAATTAAATATAATAGTTTGGCTATTATAGACCCCAGTTCCCTCAGTACCCGTGGATGTATTCCATCAGGACCCGGGGCTTTATTAATAATTATGTTTTCCAACCTCTTTTGGATTACTTCCTGCGTTAACCAATTATTTGTCAAAGGTAGTGTAGCCCCATTATGTTGCAGTGTCCCAACCACTGGTACCTCCCTTGTGTATACCGAAGAAAAGAACCTATTTAGCTCATCTGCCTTTTCCTGGTCACTGATTTTCAGATGGCCTGTGTCACATTGTAATGTTCCTATAGCTTCCTTCCTCGCCTTCTTCCCATTAATATAGTTAAAAAATATTTTAGGGTAAGTCTTACTCTCTTTTGCAATTCATTTTTCATTTTTTATTTTAGCCAGTCTAATGGCCCTTTTCCAAGCCTTGTTGATTTCCTAGTACTCCCGTAAAGCAGTCTCTGTCCCCTTTTGTTTGTATAATTGAAATGCCTGTTTTTTACTCGGTATCTTAGTAACATAATAGTTACATAGTAATTAAGGTTGAAAAAAGACTTTCAGTCCATCAAGTTCAACCTGTTAAGATCTCCTCTGATCTGCAATATGCGGATTAGTTATTAATTAAATTATTGATTAAATAAGTATTAATAGTATAGTATTGGAGAATGAATAAAGAGTTAGTCCATCAAGTTCAACCTTTTTAGATCTCTATTGATCTTTTTAATTTGGACTATTTATTATTATTGTTAATTGTTAATTATTGTTAATTGATCCAGAGGAAGGCAAACATAAAAAAAAAAAACATTGAAACTTTGCCAATTGTCTCATAAGGGGAAAAAAAAAGCAAAATTCCTTCCTGACCCCAGAAACTGGCGATCAAATTTCTCCCTTGATCAATATTCCTTGCTAGTTATCTAGGATAGCCTTGAATGCCCTCTTTATTCAGAAATATATCTAACCCCTTTTTGAAGTTGTCTATCGAATTCGCTGTCACCACCTCCTTTGGTAGAGAATTCCACAGTTTAACCACCCTAACTGTGAAGAACCCTTTTCTTTGTTTAAGGTGAAATCTTTTTTCCTCTAACCTCAACGGATGTCCTCTTGTCAGTTGAAAATCTCTTGCTACAAAAAGTTCACTTGACAAAGCCTTATATTGACCCTGGATGTATTTAAATAACGTAATCATATCTCCTCTTAGACGCCTTTTTTCTAGCGAAAATAAGTTTAATTTTGCTAGTCTTTCTTCATAACTTAGCCCCTCCATTCCCCTTATTAGTTTTGTAGCCCTTCTCTGTACTTTTTCCAGCTCTAAAATGTCTTTTTTGTGAGGTGGTGCCCAAAATTGTACTCCATATTCCAAATGAGGGCGTACTAGAGATTTGTATAGTGGCAGAATTATATCTTCTTCCCTGGCTTCTATACCCTTCCTAATACATGCTAATATTTTATTTGCCTTTGAAGCCGCTGCTTGGCTTTGAGCGCTGTTACCTAGGTGGTTGTCCACTAGTACTCCCAAATCCCTTTCAATATCTGATACCCCTAGATTTGCTCCATTAAGATTATAGATTGCTTGGCTATTGTTCCTTCCCAAATGCATAACCTTACATTTATTTGTATTAAATCTCATCTGCCATTTAGACGCCCATTTCTCTAATTTATGCAAATCCTTTTGTAGGGAAAGTACATCATTATCTGATTTTATTACCTTGCACAACTTAGTGTCATCAGCAAAAATGGAGACACTACATTCGAGTCCTACTTCAATGTAATTTATAAATATGTTAAAAAGGAGAGGACCCAATACTGAGCCCTGAGGAACCCCACTTATCACCTTAGACCAATCGGAGTATGTTCCATTTACAACAACCCTTTGCTTCCTGTCTTTTAGCCAGCTCTCGATCCATGAGCAGATATTTACTGCAATTCCTGTATCCCTTAGTTTGCACAATAGTCTTCCATGTGGCACTGTATCAAAAGCCTTGTCAAAATTCAAAAAGACTGCATTCACTGAGTTGCCTTAATCCAGGTTCCTACTAACCTCCTCATAGAAACTAATTATATTTGTTTGACATGACCTATCCCTCATAAATCCATGTTGACGCCTACTAATAATCCTGTTCATATAGTCATATTCTTGTATATTATCCCTTATTAATCCTTCTAAAAGCTTCCCCACTACAGAAGTGTGGCTTACAGGGCTATAATTCCCTGGATTTGCTCTTGCTCCCTTTTTAAATATAGGTATCACCTCTGCTTTTCTCCAGTCATCTGGTAGAGACCATGTAGTGAGCGAGTCTTTAAAGATTAGATATAATGGTTTGGCTATTACAGAACCCAGCTCCCTCAGTACCCTTGGATGTATTCCATCAGGACCTGGGGCTTTATTAACATTTATTTTCTCCAACCTCTTTTGTATTTCTTCCTGCGTTAACCAATTATTTAGTGAAGGTAGTGTAGCCCCATTGTGTTGCAGTGTCCCAACCACTGGTACCACCCTTGTGTAAACCGACGAAAAGAACCTATTTAGCTCATCTGCCTTTTCCTGGTCACTAATTATCAGATGGCCTGTGTCACATTGTAATGGTCCTATCGATTCCTTCCTGGCCTTCTTCCCATTAATATATTTATAAAATATTTTAGGGTTAGTCTTACTTTCCATTGCAACTGACTTCTCATTTTCTATTTTAGCCAGTCTAATAGCCCTTTTGCAAGCCTTGTTGATTTCCTTATAGTCACATAAAGATGCCTCTGTTCCCTCCTTCTTGTATAATTTAAATGCATATTTCTTTTTCCTCATCATGATCTTTAAGTTATTGTTAAGCCACATGGGATGTGATTTACTCCTATTTATTTTATTTCCACATGGTACATGCTGATGAGTATGTTTATTTAGTAAGGATTTGAATGTTGTCCATTTATTTTCAGTATTCTTCCCTGTAAGTTCTTTGTCCCAGTCTATATGTTGTATTGCTGCCCGTAGCCCATTAAAGTTAGCCCTTTTAAAATTTAGAGTTTTTGTTGGCCCCTTACAACTCTGTTTTTTGTATTCAATCTCAAATGAGACTGTGTTGTGATCACTGTTCCCCAAGGGTTCCCCTATTTTTACATTTGATATTATATCAATATTAGTTGTGATGACTAAATCCAAGATGGCCCCATTTCTAGTAGGTTCTTGTATTACCTGGGCTAGATAATGATCCCTGAGTGTACTCAAGAACCTGCTCCCCTTAGCTGAGCTGCTGGTCTCGTTTATCCAGTTTATATCAGGGTAATTAAAGTCTCCCATTATTAGAACTTGCCCATGCTTAGCTGCATTTCCAATCTGTAACAATAATTGTATTTCCTCACTTTCAGCTATATTTGGGGGTTTATAGCATACTCCCACCAATATGCATTTAGAATTAGCTCCTCCACTATTTAGCTCAACCCACAAGGATTCAATGATGCTGTTAGTGCCAGCATAAATATCTTCTCTAACTATAGGCTTAAATTCAGGCTTAACATAAAGACAGATCCCTCCTCCTCTTTTACCATTTCCCCTATCTTTCCTAAATAGGTTATAACCATCCAGATTAACAGTCCAGTCATGAGATTCATCCCACCATGTTTCCGTAATGCCTATTAAGCCCCATTTTTCTTGTACTGCTAATATTTCTAGCTCATCCATTTTCCCAGGCAAACTTCTTGCGTTTGCAATCATACACTTTATGTTGCTATGGCTCTGCTGATGTGAAGTGCCTGCCACTGTATTTGAGGCCCCTATTATTATCTCCCTACTTTCTATTGTAACCCTCCCCCCTTCTCCTCCCCCATGGGTAAATAATTCATCCCTTTCCCTCTCTACCCTATTTACCCCAATACTTCTATATAGTCCCTCCCCCCCACCTACAAGTTTAAAAACTCCCCCAGCCGTTCTACCATCCTATTCCCTAGCACAAAAGCGCCCTCATCATTAAGGTGCAATCCATCCCTGCTATAGAGATTGTACCCAAGTGAGAAGTCAGCCCAGTGCTCTAAAAACCCCAAACCCTCTGCACTGCACCACTTTTTTAGCCACGCATTAACCTCCCTAAGCTCCTTCTGCCTCCCTGGGCTAGCACGTGGCACTGGTAGTATCTCAGAAAATACTACCTTGGAGGTCCTTGCTTTAAGCTTATTCCCTAATTCTCTAAAATCATTCTTTAGGACGCTCCATCTTCCACTAACTTTGTCATTGGTACCAATGTGTACCAAGACCGCCGGTTCATTACCAGCCCCTCCCAATAATTTATCCACCCGATCCACAACATGCTTGATCTTTAAATCATTGTTAAGCCACATTGGATGGGATTTACCCCTTTTACTTTAATTCCCACATGGTATATGCAGATGTGTATGTATATTTAGAAAGGATTTAAATGTTGTCCATTTATGTTCAGTGTTTTTACCTGACTCATAATTATTATTATTGTCTACACAAATTCAGTGGGAAAAATAAAGAATATAAAATAATATATTTGTATAAAGTTTTGTTAATAAAATAGTTTATATATATATATATATATATATATATATATATATATATATATATATATATTTTTTTTTTTTTATTCTTCTTCCTTTGCATTATAAATCTGCCCTCCCTTTTCTTTGAACTCCCTCCTTTTATTTAAACTCCTACACTTTTACTAGAATTGCAATTATACTAGAAATGTTCGCAAGCTAACAAGTTCGCCCCTTCTCCTGATTATATTAACTTCTGCCTTCTCACTTGGGCACAATTAGAGCACTCTGCAATTTATCAGCCTTTACTTGCAAAGGAAAATCCACTTGCAAACAGCCCCAAAACAGCTTACAAACCTTTTGTACTAGTTTAACAGTCAAGCCACACCCCTCTCACCTGTGCACAATTAGTGCACTCTGCAATTTACCAGCCTTTACTTGTAAGGTAAATCCACTTGCAATCAGGCCCCAAAACAGCTCACAAACCTTTTAAACTAGTTTAACAGTCAAGCCACACCTCTCTCACCTGGGCACAATTATTGCACTCTGCAATCAGCCTTTACTTCCAAATCCACTTGCAAAAAAAAATAATTGACGAGTAAATTTTAAGAATGGTAACTTTTTAATTATTGATCAATCCTGACCACATTGCATATCATCTCTCCATATCTCCTTCAAATAATTCTTCCTTCAAATGTAAGTTCTTAGTAAAAAAAAATAGAGACCCCTCTCGCTTTTTTTTTTATAAGTCGAATCATATGCACCTGTATAGTTTTTTTATAGATGCTTTGGAATTTTGTATAACTGCCAATGGGTCTCTTGAAGGCAGATTCTCCTTAAAAAAATATTTGAAGGCAGCACATATCTTTCCCATAACATCTAGCCCTTGGACATTCTGGCTAACTATTTTCAATTACATAATAATAAAAAGCTGACCTATCAAAAAATGTACTGTACCGCGGGTTCCCCCCCTTAAACCATCTTAGAACCAGAAAAGCATAATTAACAAACAAGCAACATGTAACATAATACACTAAACATAATATAAAAAATGTATAATACCAATATTCATCCATTTGCTTAGGGAATTCTATTCTCTGGCCACTCACGCTCAGATCCTCTCTCACTGGGCGAGCATCGGGTGGGCCAAGAAATGTTGAACTAACAAACAAGCAACATGTAACATAATACACTAAACATAATATAAAAAATGTATAATACCAATATTCATCCATTTGCTTAGGGAATTCTGTTCTTGGGCCACTCAAGCTCAAATCCTCTCCCAAGAAATGTTGAACTAAAATTAGTTCAAAAAGACCCGGCGGAGGTAAAAAAAATATAAAAATATAAAAATTACATTTTGGTCTATCTTAACCAGAGTTTCACATTAACAGTCCATTCACGAAAAAATATCAAATTAAGGTACTTCCAGAAAGGACTTAGAGGGTATAGACTTTAGATTATCTTTTAGTGTTATCAAAGAAAAAGGAAGGATGCACTTATATTTCTTTTTAACTACTATTAATTTTATCTCCAAAATATTAAGTGATGAAAAGTGATACATTTTCATTAATGTCTACATAAAAGTTTGTGTTTTTGTTCATCAACCCTATTTAAAATAAAATATGTTGTGATTTCTGTTAGGCAGATATTGCACATGAATCTTTGATAATCAACCTCAAATATGGTAATTTTTATCCCATCAATAGATTATACATTAAAATCTATTATAAAGTGGAACATTTTCAAACCTTGAAATTACTCATAAAACCAAAACCTATTGTGACCTTATTGTTATTCCTCTACGTTTCCTTATCTATTGCATCCCTTTTATTTCCAGCTTATCAAAGCTCACTTTTCTTTACTTATCCTTTATTTCTCCCTTTTGCCCATTTTTCTTCTTTCCTAACAGTCTCTTTTTTTCCTTCTTTTTTTTCCTTTTTCCCTTTTTTCTTCTCTTTTCCCCCTTTCTTTTAATCCATTCTCTCTTTACATTTTCCCCTTTCTTTCCTCTTTTCCATTTCTCATCAACCCTTAAATTTACTTCTACCACACCTGGAGAGCCTTGGGAAAAAAGGATTTGGTTTTAAAAATATTGAAGTCAATGTAAGTGACTACTTTTCCCCTTACAGATTTAGCTCTTTTTGGAATACATTTCCCTCTTGAGGCGTGTGAACAATCCTTTTCTTGTAACCAAAATGAATGATTAATTTGGTGTGAAATACCCATTTATAAGAGATACAGTATTGTTGTCCCTAAGTGTTCTTGCAAAAGGTCTAAATTCTTTATGTTCTAAAATTATATCTCCCGGTAAATCTGGGAAGGTCTTTAAATTTTCCAATGGAGTCCCAAAGGCCTTAAGTTCAAAGGACTTTCTAATTATCGCCTCTTAATACGATAAAAAATGTACTTTCACAATGCCATCTCAAGAGAGGTCATTAGAAGCAGCCCTTGAAAGAGGTAATCTATGTATTTTGTCTATCATCTAATCCCTGGGAAAATCCGGGTAACCAAGGAACAGAAGAAGTTTATGACAAATTTGACAAATCTGTAAATAAAACCTCTTCTGTTATACCTCTAATGCGAAGGTTGTTCTGTCTAGAATTTTTTTTAAAAATAACATATTTGCGCCTAAGATTTATAATTTCTTCCATTAAGCTCTGAGACTCTATTTGAAATTCCCTTTGATCTTTCACAAAGCTTGAGTATTGTTCTTCTATTGGCTCAATTTTGTTAGATAAAAAGATTAATATCCTTAGCATTTTTGGCAATTTAACTTGTAAGCTCTGCAATAATTTAAAGTTTAAGATCACTCAATAAAACCTTCATTGTAGAGATTGACAACTTCTCCTCATCTAACTCAGTGGTGATAATGGAGTCCTCCATGATGTCGGTTATATAGGGCCAGTCAGTCTCACTGAATTGTCTATCCTAGTTAGAATTTCATATTCAGAATTATCTAAATCCCTTGATTTGTTTAGTGGGGAGAAGAAATTACCAGTTGTTTTTGGTGTTTTCTTAAATTTTATTTTACTTTTGTAATTTTGATTATCTTTCTTCATTTCAAGAATTCTAAAAGTTTTATGACATGAAACATTTCTCACAGGGCAATCTGTTAAATCTGAGTAGGAATCCAATTATTCTTATAGGGAAACTAAATGATACATTTATCACCATTTAGAACATTTTTACAACCATTAACCAAATATTAGACTCAGATCTTATCAAACATTATAATGCCAAAGTTCTACTTCCAGCATAGTTTTATTTATAAAAGAAAGCTCCTAGATATGTGCAGCAATTATTATGTGATGCCTGCTGTTTGATGCTTTCCTTTAATTGAATATCCAACTTTAGATTGGGAGTTATTTATTTCTATGGGACCTTCCAAAAAAGAGCTGTAGTTCATATGTGGAGAGCACAAATCCCACTTTTGATAAGAGAAAGGTTCAATTCAGTTCAAATATGGATCCAAAAGAGAGTAGTTTCTTGCTCAGAGATCTGGTTAACAGTCCATAATGAGTGAAAAAAAGAAAAAAAAAAGACTCTCAACTTTATTTCATTTTAGGGCACTATGTACTAAGTAAGATCTCTTATTGCTGGTACCTTTCTTATAGGTGCTGCCAGCACTGGGGAGCTACAGTTAATTGAGGGAACCATGAATGCCAACATGTACTGTGACATACTGAAGCAGAGCATGATCCCCTCCCTTCAGAGACTGGGCCACAGGGCAGTATTCCAACATGATAACGACCCCAAATACACCTCCAAGACGACCACTGCCTTGCTAAAGAAGCTGAAGGTAAAGGTGATGGACTGGCCAAGCATGTCTCCAGACCTAAACCCTATTGAGCATCTGTGGGGCATCCTCAAACAGAAGGTGGGGGAATGCAAGGTCTCTCACATCCACCAGCTCCGTGATATCATCATGGAGGAGTGGAAGAGGATTCCAGTGGCAACCTGTGAAGTTCTGGTGAACTCCATGCCCATGAGGGTTAAGGCAGTGCTGGAAAATAATGGTGGCCACACAAAATATTGACACTTTGGGCCCAATTTGGACATTTCCACTTAGGGGTGTACTCACTTTAGTTGCCAACGGTTTAGAAAATAATGGCTGTGTGTTGCTTTATTTTGAGGGTACAGTAAATTCACACTGTTATACAGGCTGTACACTTACTACTTTACATTGTAGCAGAATGTCATTTCTTTAGTGTTGTCACATGAAAATATATAATAAAATATTTACAAAAATGTGAGGGGTGTACTCACTTTTGTGAGATACTGTAAGTCTATTTCCCTTTCTGTTATGTTGTTGTAACCATAGCTCTTTGGCAGATTTATTGCTTCATTGTGGAACTATAAAGATCATCTGTACCAGTCAGAAAGGTCTAGAGAAATCCCACTATCTTGTGTCCATCCATTGGTGCTCTTCTAGCTTCTGTCCATCCAAATCTGTATTGTCACAACTTGTCCTAGCATTTGGAGGGTTTAATCACATATTCAGTTAATTTGAGGTAGCTTATTGTTTGTACAATGATAAATGTAAAATTGTCACATTAGCACATAGATTTATGGTGGAGCCTGAAGGTTTCATTTTAATTAATTGGGTTTATTTAAGATTAGTAAGATTGTTATAAACATACATTTTGCTAATAAATTATTTGTTGTTGTTTGGTCGTTCAGTTGTTTCTTACTCTCCATGACACATATTGATGCAGCACAACAGGCACATCTGTCAGCCACTGTTTCTTTGAGCTTCCTCAAGCTCATGTCCTGTGGTTTTGTTTGATTGTGTCCAAAGAACTCTAAGCAGTTTTCTCTGACACTGCAATTCAAAGGTGTCCGTTCTATGACACTCAGACTTTTTGTATGGTCCAGTTCTCACATTTGTATGTTACTACTGGAAATATCATAGTTTTGAGGACATGTGTTGATAGTGTAATATCTTTACTTTTTAATAGCTTGACCTGACTTGCCATAGCTTTTCTACCCAGAAGCAAAAGTATTTTAATATTATGGCTGCAGTCATCATCTGCAGAGATCTTGGAGGCCAGGAAAATAAAATTGGCCACTGCATTCACTTTTTCCCAATTCTTCGTCTTTTTAATGTTGGGCAGCAGGCCAGCTTTTGCACTCTCGTTGTTCATCCTCATAATAATGCCCTTTAGTTCCTCCTCACTTTCAGCCATACGAGTAGTATCATACGCAAAGTTGAGGTTGTTTATATTTCTCTCAGCAATATTGATTAGGGCTTTGGATTTGTCTGTCCAAATAAGTTATTTTTTTAATGGAGTAAGCCTTCATTGCTAAAGAACTGCATGAGTTGTTTCCAGTCAATGGCTCAGTGGCTGACTTTGTCAATCCCAAAGACATACATTTTCTACAAGTATAAAACAGAAATGGCTTTATCTTAATTAAAATTTTTGAAAAATACATCCATAGACCAAAAATCAAAAATCGTCTACAACAATAATGTAAATGTGTAGTATCCATACCTCCACACACTATTGTAAGATATTGAAAAGGATTCTGGAGTACTTGTGGACAACCACCTAAGTAACAGTGTTCAATGCCAAGCAACAACTGCAAGGGCAAGCAACATATTAGCATGTATTAAGGTATAGAAGTCAAGGAAGCAAATATAATTCTACCACTATACAAATCTCTAGTATGCCCTCATTTGGAATATGGAGTACAATTTTTGGCACCACTTCATAAAAAGAACATTTTAGAGCTGGAAAAAGTACAGAGGAGGGCAACAAAACTAATAAGGGGAACGGAGGGGCCAAGTTATGAAGAAAGACTAACCAAATTAAACTTATTTTCTCTAGAAAAAAAAGTGTCTAAAAGATATGATTACCTTATATAAATACATCCAGGGTCAGTATAAATATTTGTCAAGTGAACTTTTTGTGCAAAGAGGTTTTTAACTGACACAAGGACATCCTTTGAGGTTAGAAGTAAAAAGATTCCACCTTAAAGAAAGGAAAGGGTTCTTCACGGTAAGGGTAGTTAATCTGTGGAATTCTCAACCAAAAGAGGGGGTGACAAAAGATTTGATAGATAACTTTTAAAAGGGATTTTATATTTTTAATTCATGGTTATCCTGGATAATTAGAGAGGGAGTATTGATCCAGGGAGGAATCTGATCGCCAGTATCTGGGATCAGAAAGGATCCTCTCCCCCTTTTGAGACAACTGGCAAAGTTTTGCTGGGTTAATTTTCTTTTTGCCTTCCTCTGAATCAATTACCAAGGAATCTGCATATTTCAAATGAGAGGAGACCTAAAAAGACTGAACTTGATGGACTATGTAACTATGAGATTAGATGGACTAATTACCAGTGTTACACCAATTCGATAATGGTAACAATGGTTTTATTGATTTATATTTCATCAATAATAAGTATTTTATTGAACAACTAGTTGTATGATTTTGTATTTGAATAGGCTACTTTGAGTACTCCATCTTTTTATGAGTATTAAAGTATCTGTGAATGTCCAGTAATATAAATGAAAAATATGTATAAAAGTAAAAATAAGTATTACAGTACACTGTAATACCTTTTTATTTAGTGTGAATCTTTCAAAATATGCCACACTCCGTTACACATGTTTGAGGGAGAGTTGCATCTCCCCAAAACTTGTCCCTCTAAATAAAATGTTTATTAAGTAAAAACTGTATTTTTTTACCTGTTTATGCATTCATATATAATATGTTTGAGTTCTGAGTGACTATATGTTTAACTACCTATTACATTTTCTTAAAATATTGATTATGTTTAAATTAATATATTTATCGATTTAAACATATTCAGTATTTATTTACTGGTTAAGACTATTAAGGAAATTATGAAGCTTTTTCTTGTCCCTCACAACAAACCAAAATTTGTAATTGGTCGAATGTTTTCCCGCCTTAAACACGCCCACTAATTGGCTGTTGCGCGCAGGTATGTTACTTTGCGTATTTTGATTGGTTGACATATGACTGGAATTTTTCCCGCCTTCATATGAAACGCGCCGATTGGTTGTGACAGGTGAGTGATGTTGCCGCCCTGTTATCGGTGAAAAGGGTGAAACGCCGGCCAGTGCTATGTTTCATCGTCTCGCTCCGATTGGTTGGCTCCGGGGGTGGGTGTGGTGACGTGTTTGGAGCGGTTGCTTGGCTCCTCCTGCCTCCAGGCTGCTGCGTCACTCGGGCCGAGGTGCGGCCCGAGTATAGGAAGGAGGATAGCGCGCTCCTGCCCGGACCCCCCCGGGAGGAGAGGAAGATACCGAGCCACTGTGAGGGCAAGAAGAAGAGGCGGAGCCGGGGAGGAATCTGAGGGGACACCGGGGTGAGGGGAGCAACGTCTTGAGAGGAGCAGCAGAGGCCAATAACCGAGAGGCAGACAGACGCAGGAGAGGCCGTAGGCTGGCAATAAAAGCAAAAGATCGGGGCTGAGAAACAATTATTTGCAAATTTCTCTCAAACAGACCTTAATATGCCTAATTAGGGAACACCTATTATTATACTTATAATTGAGGATATGTCATTAAGACAATATGAAGGGATTATCAAACTCAAAATTGCATGCCAATATTGAATAGATTACTGCATGAATTACTAGAATATTTTTTTTTATTTTAGGATGTGAGTGAAAAAAATACAAAAAAAAAAGAAAACCAACCGAAATTGGCAATACCATTCAAACTACATGGCATATAATTAAGACAATTAAGGAATTATCAAATTGCATGTCAGTATTGGATAGATCAGTGCATAAATGACAAGTAGATGCAATATTAGTTTGACTGGAGAAAAATGCTGAAGCAATAAAAAAAAAAGCAAGTAATTGACCCAATATAAACAGATGAGGAAGGTAAAGACAAAGAATGTAGGTTTATTGCAAAAGGCACAAAGAACACCAGCATTCTCGATTGTTGAGATCTTCTAGATTCCAGAAATACTTCTAGTTTTACTGCAATATCGTGCGCATGAGATACACGTCGAAAGATGTCAGCTAGTTGTTATGATCTGAGAGAAGGAGGAAATGGAAAATGCTTGGTGGTGTATTCAAACACTTGACGGATGAGCCTCCTGCTTTCAGACAGCATGATGGGCAACAGACACCGTCGACAGTCTTGTTAGAAGCATTAAACAACAGCAAAATATGTTTGGAGAACAGGAACTGTAAATCAGATGCAGCTAGGCTTTAATATAAAAACAGAGGTACAAAGACTTAAGATGTGACTCGGCTCCTGTAAGGAAGAGTACATGAAACCTAATGGCGAAAGAGAAGTCGGAATTAAAGCTAGAAATTTAGTTTAGTTTCAAATTTCAACTTTGATTGTAGACTTAATGCAATATGAGATGTTACTGCATTTAGGTGTTCACATAAAAAAGAACCGTACAGGAGCCCTAATGAAACATGAATGGATGACAAAACCAAATCCAGGCTATATAAATGTGTTAGACTTTTAAAAGTATGAATTATGACTGAAGGACAGGCGATGTTTGCGCCTTACAATTTGATTTAGGCGTTATATGGGATGTACTTTGCAGCCAGTATTATAGTGAAAAGAGTACCTGGGAAAATAGGAGACTATAGGTATAGGCTGTAGAAGAATTTTAAAAAGTGCTACAAAACAGATTAGTTTGATCATTTTCTCTTTGCTGTAAAATTTATTTTATACATTTGACTTTAATGGCAGTTAAAAGTTAGATGATTAATTACCTGTATGTTGGCATGAAATATTTCCAAAAATAGTGGATTATAAACTGAATAACAATCCTCCTGATGTGACAGTTGTCAATTCCAACTTTTAGGCAAGAAAAAAAGTTGCAGTATATGAAAAGGGAGTGTGGGAGAGTTGTTAGAGTGGAAGTTTAGTTATGTTTTTTTTTTTTTTCTGATCAATGGCCTCAACTGCTCCTCATCTTTACAAGTGTTATTTCATTGTGTAAATATTTTATATCAATGCTTGCTTTGTATTTGCATCTTAGTACTCTCAAAAGCACTTTTGTAACATTTCTTTATATCCTAATCCTTGCTAAGATATTAAAGGTGCAATCCTTAAATATAATGCTTAATCTTTACAGTACGTTAATATTTGCTTTCTATTCCGTGATATCATGCATTCATTTTCAGATTTGCCTGTGTAAAATTATTTCTGTTTTGTATTGTTTAGTTGTGTTTTTTGTATGTTGTCTTTATGTGCATCATTCCTTTTTTATTTTTGGAAATTTTTAAATAAATCATTCTACATCTTTGTGTGCTTATAATTTATTTTTTACTTACTTGTTTGTTTTAAGGTGGATGGATTGCACCTTTAATAAACCACATTTCCGTTGTATACGGTTCCCAACTGTTTTTTTTGTCTGTTTATACTTTAAAACAAGCTCGACATTGTCATGTCCATCCAAGAATAATTATGCAGTTCTGTCAAAATATTTAGTATTTTGTTTGTTTGCATCAATGTATAGCCAGAAACCATTGTGGGGAGAGTAGTCCTTTTATATATATTTTTTGGTCTAAATGCATTATAGTTGTGAGGGGGTGTAATACTTGGCTTATACCCCTACTATTCTCCTAATCATTGCAATATATTGAAGTCTCCTTGCTCTTTCGTAATTCATTCTGTAGATAAGAGTGCTTTATAGTTTTCTACTTTTTGTATAGGAACAGATTTTCGAGAGCAGAAGAATGTAAGAATTTGATAGTGGTTCATTTCATACGTGATGGAGAATGAGAACATGTCTCAACTAGAGTAGTCCATCCATTTCCACGCAACATTTGAATTTATATAAATTTTTAAGCAAGAGTGGATTATTCAGTGAAATGGGGAAAAAGCATCTGTAAACCTGAAAAGTAAAAAAAATTAAAAGTTTTGGTAAATTGTAAAGGTGGCGTTCCTGTTTATAGGTCTCACAGCTACATTATAAAGCCGTTCTCAATTAGTTGATCGGACTACTTAAACAGCATTCTTTCATTTTGCCTTTTTAAAACCCTGCATAGGGTTAACAACAATTCTTTGGAGCCAGGAAGATTTTTAGGAACCAGACAGGGAGTTTTCTACAAGCCTGAAAGGAAGCCATTCATAGAGAGACATTGTAGTTTGGAGAAAATATTTAGGAGCTAGCAGTACTAATTTTAAGATTCCTGGCTTCTATGAAGCTTCCGAGCTTGGCTTAGGATATTTTGAAGTTGTAAGTCTGTCTAGTCACACAGGGCCTCATTCTATTATCGGCCGTAAATCGGCCGTAAGGCTGCGATTCCTTGCGGGGGTTCAGTTTACTCGCGATTCTATTATACGGCCCCGCAAGGATCTCCTTTTACGGCCGGCCGCATATCTTGGAACCGGCCGTAATCTGTGAAATATAAAAAGTCAAAAATAAATTCAAGCCTGCACTGTACAGCTCTGTAAATGCTAGGGATCATATTGGGGGACATGAGGAATAAAAGGAACCCACTCTCAAGCTTGCACATCTGCCCAAACCCGAGTTCAAATTAACTGTTTATTTGCCGGCTGCGGCGTGGGCGTGTCTGAGGTGCTCCAAGCACTCTGGACTTTTTACATGTATATTTTACGGATATTAAAAATGAAATATTTTACGGGTTTGAGTACAGGATGATTATGTGCTATTTTTTCTAACACCTAAAATCCCTTTATAGTCTTCTCAAAGTGCAGGATGGCTTTATTTGAGCTATTTTATGTGCTTAATTGGTGCTAGCGAGACCTTTTTCCTGCAAGTAACTGCGGCTCGTTTTTAGCCTTGCAGAGAGGTTTCCCGGAGCAATTGAATTGCAAATCTCTTGCGGCCGTTTTAGATCAAAGGCTTTCCTCCGGCGCGATCGGCCGCAAGAGATAGCAAGGCACCGGCCGCAAGCCTGCCGGAGCCTACGGCCGTAAGGGAATAGAATAGCAGAATAGCTTGCGGCCGGTCCTTGCGGCCCCGCAGCGGCTGCGGCCGATAATAGAATGAGGCCCACAGAGTTTAACCATTTCAAGCATTGGATGGATGAATACATGATAATTTACATATACTCAATACCACATACATTTTGTTTGTTTTTGTCTGATCAGTGGCCTCAACTGTTCCTTTCATCTTTACAAGTGTTATTTCATTGTGTAAATATTTTATATCGAGAGGGTCATTCACTTGCTTTGTAAGTGAATGTTGCATTTCTGATTTGCCTGTGAAATTTTACTTGCACAGACGTTGAAAAGACTGTCAAAAGCCATACTTTTTATAGCTTTAATATCCTATGAACTGGACATGACTTAATATTTTTCCATCTTATCAGGCAATGTGTGAAAAGTTAAGAATCACAGTGTAGAAAACACAGCCTCTAATACCATATACTTATATAGTGGAATACATATGGCTGCTCTCTAGCTGATCGATGGTCAAATGGCATAGTTAACAGGTTTATGTTTCAGACAAACTTTTGCAATTCTAGTAAAATTTTGATAGTGCGCCCTTCCTTGTAAGGAGGTTTGTCAAATTAATTTAACCTCCATTTATAAAATAAGGCTTTTTTTAAGGCTGGATGGAAGAAATAAATAGCATGACAAGAAGTATATCTGGTTAATAGAAGAAGGAAATTCAAAATGCCTGAGCAATAGAGGGATTAAGGGAAATAGGAAAGTGTGGAGCATAATTTGGTCAGTTTATATGTCAACGTAATATAAGCTTTTGAGACCTTGTGGTCTATAAACTGAGCTCTCATACCATAGAGTTGCATTTCAGAAGTTGCACATATGTCTGTACATCTTGACGTTTTTTCCAGAAAAGTCCACCTTTCTGCTTTTCTCTTCCTTTCCCTTTCTTCTCCCATTCCTGTAGGTTTGTTAACAATGTGATGGAGGGGCGGGAGCCCCCAACCCGACCCAGTCGTACTACACCTACGAGCCCTAGGGTCAATCCTGCCCTGGTGAAACGTCCCCGCTTTCAGACTCTTGCCCGCTTTTGGGAGGGGCAGGATGTCTTGGCACGTTGGACAGATGGTCTTCTTTACCTTGGCATCATAAAGAAGGTGACTGTGTAACTGTTTAGGCCCTCCATGATGTTTTTTTGTCTTAACACCAATACCTCTAACTGTTCATTCCCTACTCTTCCATTTGAACCACTCTAACATCAGTCCGTTGCCAATCTTTTAATTACATTTGGCCTCCATCTCAACCTTCTAAACAGTGCAGTAATTTCTTATACCATCTCTTCTCTTTCTACAAATATTAGTATTCTGTTCTACAAGTCCACAGTAAAATTGACTAGATACTACAGAGATTTGTACCCTTTGCTACAGAATTATGCGCATGACATTGAAAAGTAACACCTGCCATTTAACTGCTGAAGATAAGATGCATTGTTCTGCGTGACTTCATATAAAATCCTGTTTATATTGTACACTCACTGTCACTCATACCTTCTACCCTTTATCTGTCTATCCATCTCTTCCCTTTATCACGGTTTCTTTGGCTTTTCTATGTTACATACCTTTTTACTTTAGAGTCTCTTTCTATTAGTCCCTTCTATCCTCTACATAAGATCTCTTAAATATGCTCTAATTCAATCAAATACTACACACCTACTAATGTCAGCCATAGATCTATCTTTTTTTTATCTTTTTCATCTCTTCTCCTTCCCTCTTGTGTAGGTGGACAGTGCTCAGGAAACTTGTCTTGTGCGCTTTGAAGATAACTCTCAGTTTTCAGTTCTTTGGAAGGACATCTTCCCTCGTAAGATACCAATTCATTATGCCCTGTCATTAATGACTAGTATGTACAAATGTAGAATGAACTCAGTATATATAACAACGTCTCAAAAATGTTATTTGTTTGCGCTTACTTGGGAAGTGCCTCTCGGCGGATACCCATAATATTTCCATTTTACCCATAGCTGCTGTACCCGGAAAGGAACAGTTGTGCTGCGTGTGCAATTCTCAGGCATGTACCCCTGACAATAAACTAGTGCATTGTGGAAAATGTAAACACGGTAAGTCTCGGCTCCTGTGGCGATATGTCCCATCAACTATTCCAGTGTAACCTTCTAACTGTGTCCACAGCATATCACCAGGAATGCCACGTTCCCAGCGTCCCATGCGATATAGACAGTGCAGGCAGTACCTGGATGTGCAGACAGTGCGTCTTTGCTGTAGCCACCAAGGTTTGTGTTTTCCTTTATGTTGCCACTCTATTTCTAATATCTCTAAACAAAAACTGATTGCTTTCTCATTTTTCTGAAAATTAGAGAGGTGGTGCTCTAAAAAAGGGTCCTTATGCTCGCTCCATGCTGCACATGAAGTTGTCCCTGCCCTATCAGTTGAAATCGCTAGAGTGGGATCCACTGCATCTAACCAATAAACAACAATGTTACTGCTACTGTGGGGGGCCTGGAGAGTAAGTATGGCGTAAGTAACAAGTAGATAGGGGGAGGTGATGGGGGAGGAGGAGGTGGGAGAGGGAGGTCCGAGAGAGTAAGTATGCATTGAGAATTGAGTTCAGGAGTATGAGAGCATTCATTGTTTTTATACACATTCTATATACCTATAAATACACCCAGCTCTATGTCACCGCAGATGGAACATGAAGATGTTGCAGTGCTGTCGTTGTCTTCAGTGGTTTCATGAGGCTTGTACCCAGTGTCTGAGCAAACCTCTACTTTATGGAGACAGGTGTGTGTTTAGTGCACATATACATGTATGCTACTCTGTGATTGTGTATGTATGTACATATGTATAAACTTTATTGCAGTGTGGAATATATGCTTTTAACATTCTTAATGTTTTTCTATTGTGAATTTATTCTTTCTTCATTGTAAGTGCTAATAGTGATGGTCCTAACAAATTTTAGTATTATTTTGTATATGATATGCTTGAAATTACCAAAACTTTGCAATAATGAATAATCTATTATCTATGCATTCTTGTATGTGGAAAAACAAAAACTGAGAGTGGATATATTTTAAATGAACATTAAAAAATACTTTATTATTATTTTTATTTGTAATGTGCCAACATATTCTGTAGCGCTGTACAGGGATTAGGTACAAGGCAAAAATAAATTAACACATTATAAAGAATGGATGCCCTGTTTTTTAACTTAAAATTAAATGTACATAGTGCTTGTTTCCAAGGCACTGACACAAGCTTTAACATTTACAATCTAAGACTTCTTGCACTTCTAGTATTTGTAAAATAACAAATACATTAAATTAAAAAATAAAACATTTTTATATAATACTTCAGTTGCATTCTGAGGGGATATTCAAATGATTTTGATAAGAGTTCAAAAATATATAAATAGTGGTGCTCATGACAGTCCCTCATAAATTAAGTTAAGGTCCTCACTGCACATATTGTTCACACACAATCATATTTTAATTTAACAGTATTTCAATCCACAGTATTAGAGTGTATGTATATATATATATATATATATATATATATATATATATATATAAATAATATTAGAGCATACAATATAGACTCAGATAAAGGTACTCTCTTTTCAGTTTATTGGAAATGAATGGAAGCTTCAGGAGGTATAAATAGTATCTTAAATAAAGTAATGGCTTTGTAGAAGAAAATAAGTTTGGACCACTTCCTGAAGCCTCATAGATTTCGGCAAACAATGCAAAGATTCAGTTTATTTTCACTCAAATTCAGCTTCCCACTTGTGTTTTTCTGATTGACATAGAAACTGAATTGATTTGAGTTGGTTGGAGATGCAATACATCAACACAAACTTATAATATTTTATATACCGTGTATGTGTATATATATATATATATATATATATATTACACATAATCTGGCATCCTCTAGGAGCATGCCGGATTAATCGATTTCTCAGACCAGCGGTTGTCCAGGAAATCAGATTAATGGGCAAAGACACCCGATCCCTTCACTGTCTACCTTAACCCTGTATGCTCCTGTAGCAACACTGGAGGGGCCAAGTTATGAAGAAAGACTAACCAAACTAAACTTATTTTCGCTAGAAAAAAGGCGTCTACGAGGGGATATGATTACCTTATTTAAATACATCCAGGGTCAATATAAGGCTTTGTCAAGTGAACTTTTTGTAGCAAGAGATTTTCAACTGACAAGAGGACATCCTTGGAGGTTAGAGGAAAAAAAAAAATCACCTTAAACAAAGAAAAGGGTTCTTCAAAGTTAGGGTGGTTAAACTGTGGTATTCTCTATCGAATTCGCTGTCACCACCTCCTTTGGTAGACAACTTCAAAAGGGGCTAGATATATTTTTGAATAAAGAGGGCATTCAAGGCTATCCTAGATAACTAGAGAAGGAATATTGATCCAGGGAGAAATTTGATCACCAGTTTCTGGGGTCAGGAAAGAATTTTGCTTTTTTTCCCCTTATGAGACAATTGGCAAAGTTTCAATGTTTTTTTTTTTCTGTTTGCCTTCCTCTGGATCAATTAATAATAAATAGTGCACATTAAAAAGATCAATAGAGATCTAAAAAGGTTGAACTTGAGGGACTAACTCTTTATTCATCCTCCAATACTATACTATTAATAATTATTTAATCAACAAATTAATTAATAACTAATCCGCATATTGCAGATAAGAGGAGATCTTAACAGGTTGAACTTGATGGACTGAAAGTCTTTTTTCAACCTTAATTACTATGTAACACGAGTGCAAGAGGCTGTGCACGTCTGCGATCTGGGCACTGACTGACAGCGGAAGCGGTGATCAGTTCAGAGCTGGGAGGAGAGTGCCAGATTATCAAATGCCGGATGTTGGTGTCCTACCTGTACAATATGCATACTTACAATTTTTTTCAACACTAATAACTCAGCCCTTTAAATATATCAGTCAATATTATGTTAATATATTTAGAAGTATGAAATATTTAACTAACAATTAATAATAAATAGTCCACATATTAAAAAGATCAATAGAGATCTAAAAACGTTGAACTTGATGGACTAACTCTTTATTCATCTTCCAATACTATACTATTAATAATTATTTAACAACAAATTAATTAATAACTAATACGCATATTGCAGATCAGAGGAGATCTTAACAGGTTAACAGGTTGAACTTGATGGACTGAAAGTCTTTTTTCAACCTTAATTACTATGTAATAAATAAATAAAAAAAAACATTAATTATTCTAATTATTATGATTTATAAATTGTCACCATACTATGTTGCTTTAATTACAGATGTTACAGGGAAGAATTAAAAGGACATAACAGGTTTCAGGACCATATTGTCACAAAAGCTTACAATCAAAGTGATAATAATAGAAGGATAATGCAACCTACAGGCAACATTGAGTTTCTCAAAGAATAACCAAGAAATACAGAACAATTGTGTACTTTCTAAATTATTTCAAAGACCCTTTTCATTTATACTACCCATACTGTACATATGTAATGTCTTGTTCTGTTGCTTTGTACATACGCTTACTGTTCTTTTTCCATTACCTTTCTTTTATTTGTCTCTATCTCTTATTCCTCTTGTCCATCAGATTTTATGTTTTCGAGTGTTCAGTCTGTACAAGAGGTCCAGAGAATGCCTGGAGACTTCCCTTAGGATGGTGAGCATGGGACAAACTTAGATAATGGCTGATATATTTCTGGCTCACTTTTTCCTTTCCCTCTTACATGTGGAAAGGAAATCTCACACTATCTGCCACTCAAACAAAGGCTAGATTAATTATTTTTCTAAATGCGCCTCACTGCAATCTATCTGTCACACACTAGCTTGGTGTGTCTTGTTTGCTTTTTATCTGACACACTTTCCCTTTTTTTGTGTCACACAGGGTAGACGTGTCACACCTGGTCTTGTATCACCTCAGTATTTGTTGCAAGAAGAAATATTTTGATTTTGAGCGAGAAATTTTATCATTTGTCAATGAAAATTGGGAGAGTTTACTAGTGGGAGAAGTGAGTATGAATCATATTATTAGTATTTGTTGCATGAAGAAATAGTTTAGTTTTGATGGAGAAACTCATCAGTGAAAATTGGGAGATTTTACCAGTGGTTGAACTAAATATGAACAGTTGATTATCCTATATACAGTGTCGATTCACATCATTATGACCACAACCTACTTTTGATGTCAGCAGATCGTAACCAATGAAATATGGCATGTGTCATGTGCTGGCTTGGTGGGTATAAATGGTGACATACAGGCATTCTGCAAACATATCAACCATCACAGTCATGGGTAAAATGTGAGATTTATCTGAACATTGAAAAGGAGATTGTCATTGGCTTTCAAGCCAAGGGTGGCAGTATTTCTGAAACTGCAGTTTGTGAACTGTTCTCGTGCTACTGTGGTTAAAGTGTACCGTGACTGGACAAACAGCATCACTGTGAATAAACATCGTCGAAACTGAGGCGCACCACATGCCATTGATGTCAGAGATGAACGTTGGCTGGGAATGTGAGAGCCAACCAACGCAGAATATTTTTTTGGCATTGTCTGGGTCTACTCAACCCAACCAGTTGAGAGCGCCTTCCAGAGGTATATCTATCCATCCTTGCAGATCAAGTACACCCATGCATATTGACTGTCTTCCCTGGAGTGGATGGGATCTTCCAGAAGGACAATGCAACATATCATATGGCCAGATTTGTCCGGGAGTGGTTGGAGGAGCACTACGAAGACATCCAAGTACTTCCCTGGTTTCCAATCCAATCGAGCACATGTGGGACCACCTCAATCGCCATGTTCGCTGTATGGATCCTCCACCACGCACTCTTCAGCAGCTGTCGGATGCACTGCAGTCTGCATGGCTCCAGATATCCTTGTCAACCATCCAACATCTTATTGACTCACTACCAAGCTGTTTAGTTGCTTGCCATGAGGGACACAATGTCTATTCAGGATATTGGTGGTCATAATAATGTGACTGAACCATGTATATATAAATGTATGTGTAAGGCAATATATCGTATAGATCACAAACTAACAAAAACATATATCATATATATATATATATATATATATTAGCATGTATTGCAACTGAGTAATTTTCAAGAGGCAGAATTCATCTTAATGTTAATCTTGTAGGAATGAGTGGGAGGAAGGAGTGAGAAAGTAGGAGCACAGCAGGTCATGGATAGAATGAGGGGGCGATTAGGTTTGTATTTTTTATTAAGTGCCTAAATGTAAGTGGGAGACAAATTGTAGAGAGCTTCAAAGCCCTGTTGCAGGATTTTTATTTTGATTCTGGGCTGGATAGGTAGACAGAAGAGGGATTTGCATAGTGGAGCTAATGAGTATCTGGGACCAGAATAGTAGTGTATTTGGAGTGGCCAGTGTGTGAAACCACATGTGACCACCAAGTAAGAGTTTTTGATAGTGACAAATTAAAGTTCAAAGCAGCTGAAAGATTTGTGATGTTACAATATTGAAATGAGCAGAAAGATAATTTTTTAAAAAAAGCCTCAGTTTATAGAATTGAAACCGGAGAGAAAGCATGGCCAGGATGCCACCAACATGGAGAAAGCTAATTTATATTTATAGTTTTCAGCGAGTGCTCTAGAGAAAGAATGACGTTGTACCAAGTCTAAATGTAATATCCTTTTCCTAGCTTACAGACACCCCTCGTTCTGAGAGATATTCTCATCTGCTCCACGCTCTCACAGCTGAAAAGGACAGGTAAGGTGCATTTCTTGGGAGCGAATCTGAAAGGCTGGAAGTCCACGTAGTGATTTATGTTTCAGTTGTGTCTCAAATGTTTGAATCTCTTTGGCAGACTGTGAAACGCTTAAGAATGTATTTGTATTTATAAATGTCTCCAAGAATTCTCATTCTGTGACCTCCTTAGGTTTATCTCCGGGAAGGAGATCAAAAAGAAGAAGTGTCTATTTGGGCTGCAGAGTCGTGTTCCCCCTCCAGCCCCACAGAGCGGAGAGCCCGAACTGAAATTGAGAGGGTCGGACTTGAGAAGTTCCGTACCCTGTGTAAGGTGAGGGACCCCATCCTAGCTAGGATATTGCATGAAGCAGGTCTGCATATTAAATCCTTAGTAAGATATTTATAGTAAGAGGTTTATCTATATATTATATTTTAAATACTCATTCAGAGTCTTCTGGTGACATTTTAATGTGTCAGACAAATGGCATCATTGGAGTGATAATTCCAGTTGCGTATTTATATATTATCGGTATAATGACCTGGCTGTACTTTAAGTTTCGTTTATTATATGTTCAGATATTAACTAGTATATCAGTAAGGAGCGTATGTTTACATTCTCATTCTCCTTAAATGTTGGTTTTCTAAAACTAGATATTTTCCCTAGACCATAAAGCACTCATGTGTTTGTTTGTTTTTTTGCTATTTATATGCTCAGAGATGGCTTCCTGTACTTTACCTGAATTTACATCATATTCTGAATGTGGGTCAAGCGCCATAGTGTGCCATTTTTGTAATGTATGAGATGTTTCATTTTATGAATTAAAAACATGTAGATATGTAATATTTGTATCAAACATGTTTATATACATCAAACTGCATCCTGTGTCTCCCTATCCCTCCCCAGCGAGCGGATATAAAGATCTCTTGCAGTTCCCTTTCAGGGAGGATGGGGGTCTTGAGACACCCCACGCAGAGGAGGAGGAGGAGGAAGCAGACCATAGAGCAACGGACACGGAGGGAAAGGAAGAGACTCCACAGAGCTCTTACAAAGGTAATGTTTTCGTGTCCAATGGGATTGTGGCTTTAGGATCTAGTATAATAGGCTTATTGTAGAGCTGATCAGGTTTTTTAAGATATAAGATCATGGTTGTCGAAAGTTTATTGATTGGAGGAAGGCTACAGTCTTTCAAGTATAAAAGAGGGATGATTCATTCAGTGAAGTTAATATTTTTGTTGAATTAAAACTGTGCAGTATTAAAACTATAAACTTAGTAATAATAATAATAATAACCATTATAGTACATTTATAACGCACCGACATATTCTGTAGCGCTATACATAAATTAAGTTCAGACAAAGATAAATACAAATTAACATTTAGCAAAGCAAGGAGGGCCCTGTCTTTGAGCTAGGAATCCAATGTCTATCGTGAATTCTCAAAGTACTTACAGCCTTATTAAATTGCAATTCTGTAAATTCTAAAGGGCTCTATATAAGCACATAGCATATTTTTTTTACAGAAGTTTTTATTTAGTGAAGATTTGGATAGAAGTTCACTAACTAAAAACTTCTGTAAAAAAATATGCTATGTGCTTATATAGAGCCCTTTAGAATTTACCGAATTGCAATTTAATAAGGCCGTTAGATTGTAAGTCTGCGAGTTTCTATCCTAAGGTATATTGATTGGTAAAAGAGGGAGAGAGAGGTGATAAGCATGTAAGAGTGGAAGACGATACGCTTGTTTAAAGAGATGCGTTTTAAGTGAGGTTTTAAATGTTTTGAGGCAAGAGGATAATCTGGTAGAGCAAGGCAAGGAGTTCCAGAGAATAGGGGCAGCGTGAGAAAAGTCCCGGAGGTGGGAGTGAGAGGAGGTGACAAGAGGTGTAGACAGAAGGTCATTAGCAGAACGAAGAGGGCGGGTGGGGGAGTATTTGGAAATGAGAGCAGAGATGTAAGGGGAAGCATTATTGTTGAGCGCTTTGTAAGTTAGGGTCATGATTTTAAATTTTGAATTTAAAACACAAACTAAAAAATATTGAGGCATCTGAGTTAAGGATTACAAATCCTAGTGAAAACTAAAGGAAGATTGGTACCTGAATCGGCATGATATTGAAATGGATAATACCTGTACTCTGTTTTTCAAGGCCACTTTTGGCTTGTAGATCACTCTCTGGAGGATATTCTACTCATATGATATAAAGGAACAGGGTGGCTGGAATCATCACTGAATTTGCTTTGTGAAAAAAGGGAGCACCAGCCTGGGAGGAAAAATGGCTTGGGTCAGCCGCTCTAGAGGTTCAGCAGCATATAATTTGGATCTACAATAACAAGACATTCAAGTCAAGGAATATAAACAATTTTTTTGTAGTTAAGGCATTGTATATACAGATCATTGTTATTGGCCCCTCTTATGTGGACTATCTTTTGAAGGGCTATTTAATTTTTTATTGGTTTAAAAAAAATCTTGTTTACTTGCACCACCCTCACGTTCTTTTACAGCTGTGGAAACAAGAGTAGCCTTAAGTAGGGAGAGATTGAGTCTGACATCAGAATCTTCAGTTCTGTTAAATCATTAGAACAGCTATAGTTACAAACTTGGCAGTATCAGAGTGAAATAAATCAGAGTGAAACATGTGCTTAGTTTGTCATGTAACTAAGATCTCATAGTGGCTAATAAGGTGTAGTTTACCAGAATGTCTACAATAATGTCTTCAAGCTCAAAGGAAATTATCACAGTAATTGTGTGAAGTGTTTACTGTCACAGGTGCCTCAGCCCATGAAGGCCACCAACACAAGTCCCAATTGAGCCCCACCAGTTCATATTGTGTGGCTCCTGACTATATAATTTTAGTATGTATCAGAAATATGTTACACTTTTGCAGTAGCAATATGTTGTTCCATCTCTCAGTGCAAAGCTACATCCCTTTCTTTCGTGTCCCCTCTTCATCTTTCTCTCTTCGTCTCTGACCCTTTTCCAACAATTTCAAAGCTATTTAAACATTTCTTAATAATATTATACATCCAGACTCAACAAAACTAGTTTTAAATGTGGTGTCCTGTTATATGTGTAGGTCTTGTGCAATCATCCTATATAGCTTTTATTTCCATGAAGAAGAGAATTTAGTACTCATATAAGTAAAACATTAAGGGTATGGGATTCTCTCATGAGACACCGGCTTATTAACCTGTAAGCTGCTTCAGTGAGTGACAGGATTTTTTCATTTTTCAAACTGGAACAAAATTAACCTGTGAAGGATGGTTAGCACATATGGGAGTAGACAGGTAGGGTGCAGTTCAAGAAGCGCTCTATTAGTAAGTGAAGTGTAAATTTTATATGAAAATTACATGGAAGAAGATACAAATAATTAAATAAACGTATATATATAAACATCTATATCACATATATAGTTGTGGATCTTTGCGCTGTTAACATTTATTTTTGCCATGTTGGTCACGAGAAACCGCAAGGTGAGCCAGCGCCACCATCACAAATGCGAGCCTTGCAAAGCAAGGCGAAGAAGCTGCGCAGCACTTAGGCTGCAACGAGCACCGCCGTCACACATGCGAGCCTCGCAGTACTTAGGCTGCATTGTGAGGGTCGCAACTGCGAGCCAAGCTCATAACTCTAAAAACAAACAAAAAAATATTTAACAAATTTTAATAACATGCTCACACACAACACAGGGGGCGAGTCAGGAAGTCTGGGAGTGAGGTTGCAAGCGACTTTGAGCCATAATTGGGTTTTTTCGAGAATCCAAAATCGGCTAAGCGAGGAAAAAAATGGCGGACGAAAATTTTTAAAAATTCTGAAACTGGAAGAAAAAAACGAAGCTGAGCAAAGCCAGGCATGTGGGACTAAGAAAATACACGACGGCAAAGGCAATAACACTTACACCAACAACGCCAGCCATGCAGGAGTTTGAAAATAAAACAAACCGTATTCAGCGCCTAACACGCAAACATTCAGCAGACACACAGAGGAGAAACACACAGGGAAGGGACAGGGGGAGATGGTGGAAAGAGACACATGGTATTCCCAAGCACAAAACTTGCAGGTTAATGAAACCTTCAATGAGTGGCCCGTAAAGTAGGCAGGAGGAAAGTCTCGCAATGAACTCCAAAGGTGATCAGTGCAAAGCACAAAAGTTGAAGTACACGGGGGTGTCATGGCTGAAGCATGCCAAGGCACCAGCTGTGCAATACCTTACAGACTGATGCCCTCAGCCTTATAAGATAGGCTTATTGTGCCAGGGGAAAGGGGCCCACTGAGATGGGTTAACATGTTGGGATGTTGTGATTTATGTGTCATTCCTTGTTATGTCTGTTTAAAGTTGCCTGGGTGCCACTGGGTACCAATGTTTATAGTTGGGGTTTGCGTATGAACGTGATGGGATGTATGTCTGTGTTGTGCTTGGAATGGGGGGGGCGGGGGCCTAACACTTGCAAGGGAAATATTGTATATGCCCAATATTTCATAGAAAAAAGACTAGTCCCTTATTAACAAGATTAGGGAGATAATTGACCCCTAGGAGTCACATGACACCAGTATCTCTCTCTATGTATCAAAAGCCTTAGACTGGAGTCTCCATTCCTATTGTACGTAAGTGCCCCCTACCAAGAATACAGCAGTGGAAAGGGAAAACAATGGGTGATTGTCTTAGACGGGCAGACAGGGGTGATAACGTGAGCTAGAAGGATTGGGTGTAACCCTGGATGCACATTTGAATTGTTTTGTCTGTTGTTGCTAGAATGTGGTATAAATATATCTGATGGTTTCAGCAATAAAGTTGTTATACTTAAGACCCTTATGCTGCACAAGACCACAGACATCTCTCAGTCTAACCTAAGGGCTGAAAGTTCTTCCTGCTGAGGTAAAACTCACCGGTCACACCTGTGGGGAGAGGTTTGGGCAATAGGCTCTTATCATATCCATTCAACATACAGGTTGTGACAATTGTTGGCAGTGCTGGGACCTCTGTGGAATACAGGAAGATGGCTACCAGAGGAGGTGGTGACAGCGGATTCGATAGATAACTTTAAAAGGGGACTGATTTATTTCTAATTAAAAAGGGAATTCAGGGTTATCATGGATAATTGGAGGGGCAGTATTCATCCAGGGAGAGGTCCGGTCACCGGTGTCTGGGATCGGGAGGGAATAGATTTTTTTTTTTATATACAACTAATTAATTAATAGTTAATCCGCATATTGCAGATCAGAGGAGATCTTAAAAGGTTGAACTTGATGGACTGAAAGTCTTTTTTCAACCTTAAATACTATGTAACTATGTATGTAACTTACAAGGACATGATGGAGCTGAGACCAGAGTAAAGGCTTCCTCATGTAAGCATGGATCAACAGAGGACTGTCCTGGGACAGTGGGAGAGCAGTGGGGTATGCAATGGCTCTTTCCCAGCCCCTGTGGATGGGGAATGCTTATCTCCAGTGGAGACAGAACCGTTTTTTGGCCTTGGAATGGACTGTCAAGAAACCGCACTTCTAAACCAATGGATGGCATTTCTGGGACTATGGTCCGGTCATGAGCTGACAGAGTTGCTGGAGGACCGGGTGGTACAGGAAAGGGACTTAAAGAACCAGTATGCAGCCTGGTTGAGAATTTCTGGTGTGGAGCCCTATTTGTCATCAGGGCTGTAAGAGGCACTATGGGAGCTGGCATATGGCCCTCTGGATAGTGGGATGGGCATGTGTCAGCATACAATGGATGTGCTTGAGAGACGTTGTAACACTCTGGGGGTGGCCCCATAGTCGGATAAGTAGTTTACACTGATGCCATTGATCTGGCAGGAATTACAACTAGAGGCAGAGTATATGGATCTGCTGGATGGGCATTGGCCTCCAAGTTGGGGAAAACCCTGCCAGTCGGGTAGGGGAGAAGATCCTGTGCCAGAGACCAAGGGAGCCAAGATGGGAACTGTTTGGACTTTGTAACCACTGATGACTTGCCCTCAGAGGGCCCTATAACATGTCAAGGGGTCTTGGGAGAGGATGTTATGGAGTCTGACCAGGACTGTTTCTATGTGGATATACAAATGGGCCAGGCCCAAGTAAATGTTACTATGAATGGGACAGATGAGAATAATACCATTAATTATGGGTGCATACCAGAGGCAGTGGAGTCTGAATCCCAGACAGTAATAGCAGGTCAGGTGGACCCAGTGCCCAAGGATCGAGGGACTAAAGATCCAGAGGGAGATGAGAGCTGTACCCAGACAGTGGTTCCAGAGAAAGGGGGCTGGGAGACAGTGAGCTCAGCGCAGCCTCAAGGAGTGGAATCCCCAGACAAGGCCATCAGGAGGAGTACAGACTGGCACATGCGGCAGGTACAGTCCTCAGTGGAGCTATTGTTTTATTGGGTGCCCCAGAAGAGTATTTTACCTAGTTGGGGGGTGGGATGGTGATAACCTCTGATGTACATTCACTTGAACTGGCTATCCCCTTAAACCACTTAAATTGGGTAAACCAGAAGGCCCAACAGATCCCTCGGGACTCAAACACTGGAAAAGGGGAGGAGCAGACATGGGGAGGGGGAGAATGTTGGCCATTTGTGGTCCTTTTGACCCATGGACTGTTGTAAATACCACTAGTCAGCTGTTTATACTGGCTTGGCTGGGGAGGGTGAGGCCCCAAGATTACCCCAGGTTTGTTCTCCACCGGATGGGCCAGTTTTCCTGGATTTCTACAAAGGATACCCCAGGGTGCGGTTTTTCACCTGGCCTCCCTGCATTGCCTCTCCTGCAGTGGCCCAAAGACACTGTTTGTGTGCCTCTACCACTGTAAAGGAGGGGCCACTGGCCTGGGATCATTGGCAAGGGGGGCCACAGGCCGGGATCATTGGCAGGGGGGAAGTGGGGGTCTACCTGGTACCATCCCAAAATCAGCAGGTCTCCCTTGCCTGGAAGGAGAGGGTTTTGCACTCCCCAAGCTACACTGGAAAAGAAAGCGGGAGGAGTTGTCATGGCTGAAGCGTTCCAAGGCACCAGCGATAGGCTTATTGTGCCAGGGGAAAGGGGCCCACTGAGATGGTTTAACATTGGGGATGTTGTGATTTATATGTGATTCCTTGTTATGCATGTTTAAAGTTGCCTGGGTGCCACTGGGCCCATACTGTTGTACCCATGTTTATAGTTGGGGTGTGCATATGAACATTATGGGAGTGATGGGATGTATGTCTGTGTTGTGCTTTGGGGGGTGGGCTAACACTTACAAGGGATATATTGTTTATGCTAAATATTACTAGTCCCTTATTAACAAGATTAGGGAGATAATTGACCCCTAGGAGTCACATGACACCAGTATCTTTATCTATTTATCACAAGCTTCAGTCTGGCCTATTGTATGTAATTACCCCTACCAAGAATACAGCAGTGCCAAGGGAAAACAATGGGTGATTGTCTTAAACTGGCAGGCAGGGTTGATAACGTAAACTAAAAGGATTGGGTGTAACCATGGATGTACATTTGAATTGATTGGTCTGTTGTTGCTAAGAATATGGTATAAAAATGTCTGATGGTTTCAGTAATAAAGTTGTTATACTGGTTCACATAATTAGCATGATGCTAATGTGCTAGTGTGAATTTCGTTATTGATGCTGGATTCTGGTTCCTGGAGTAAGTTCTTTTCAGAACTTAGAAAGATCCTTATTCTACACAAGACCACAGGCACCTCTCAGTCTCACCCAAGGGCTGAAAGTTCTTCCTGCTGTACAGAGGTAAAACGAACCGGTCACACCTGTGGGGAGAGGTTTGGACAATAGGCTCTTATCATACCCCATTCAACATACAGGTTGTAATAGGGGGAGAGACTCGCAATGAGCGCCGAAGGTGCTCAGAGGAGCAAAAGCCTCACATTGTGTGGCAAACAACATTTCCAGCCTTACCATTTTAATCCTGTCATTTTTGACGGGCAAGTTCCTAGTAGAATATATAAAGTGAAATATAGTGCCTTTAAAAGATTGTGAGTCATGTTGTGATATGATAAGGGAATTAATTCCTTCAATCGTTCAGGATAATTGACAACTTCCTCATTGGTAACACACACATACAGGATCCCTATCCGTTAATAAGGCTAATAACCATCTTTTTATGTAGTATGGTATATGTCTCGTTATAGGATGTTGTACAGAATCCATTTAGCCCGCATCAGGAGTATCTGGGATACCGTGGCAGTGCTTACAACTTCAGACGAACAGGAGCACGCTGCGTGGAGAGGTGAGTGGAAAAAAATGTGTTTAATTTTAGTTGACCATATGAAAAAAGCAATGGTGTATATGCAAAAGCGGTAATTCTTAATTAGGTGAGTCTGAACTTGTGTGTTTCAACTCTCGACACCCGTCACCTAGAGCAGAAATGGTATACTTTGTGCTTGTGTAGGCATTTGTCACACTTGGATGATTATTATTATTATTATTACTATTATCTTTATTTTTAATGCGCCAACATATTCCGTAGCGCTGTACAGAGGTTACGTAAATGGGAAAAAACTAAATGAACACCTTATAAAGAATGGAGGGCCCTGCTTTTGAGCTTAAAATCAAATGTACATGGTGCTTGTTTCCAAGGCACTGACACTAAATTGTAAGTTTGCTAGTTGTCAATCTTAAGGGTTTAGGTGTGATACAAGAGGGTGACAAATGTAAGATGGCAGTGGGAACGCAATTTGTTTAGTCAAGTGGAGGTGTCTGTGTGTTGTACTGTAGATTTGTGGGTGTTATTAAGCTGTGGAGTGTTTTTAGTGATTTTTTTTTTTTTTTTTAAGTTTTTGAGGCAGAAAGATAGTATAATGGAGGGGGGCAAAGAGTTCCCATAGTAGGGGCAGCACAAGAAAAGTCTTGAAGGCGGGAGTGAGAGGAGGTGATAGGAGTGGAGGAAAAAAGAAGGTCATTAGCAGAATGGAAGGGGGCGGTTGGAAGAGTATTTTGAAACAAGAGCAGAGATATAAGTGGGTGCACGGTTGTCGAGGGCTTTATATGTTAGGGTCATGATTTAAAATGTAATTCTAGAGGCTATGGGAAGCCAGTGGAGTGATTAACAGATAGGAGCTGTAGACACTGAGCGTTTGGTATGGAAGATGAGTCTAGCGGAGGTGTTCATTATGGATTGGAGAGGAGACAGACGAGAGATGGGGAGGCCAGCAAGGAGAGCGTTGCAGTAGTCAAGATATGATGAAAGAATGTATTACAAATTTAGCTGTGTCTTCTGTAAGATCATGATGCATTTTGGAGATGTTTTTTAGGTGGAACTGACAAGATTTTGTTATTGTTTGTATGTGAGGAAAAAAAGAGAGGGCAGGATCCAATAGAACCCCAAGATAACAGGCCCGAGATGTTGACATAACGTTACTGACATGACTGTTCTTCCTATCCTTCCTACAGTCCTCCTATCAGAATGTTCGCCTCTTTCCATCCATCTGCAAACACCTCAGGATCTGTGGCTGCCTCTCTGCAGTCCAGGTGAGAGCAGAGTGTGTGCAGCAGAACTTGACTACTATATATACAGTTCCTTGCAAAAGTATTTACCCCCCTTGACTTTTTACCTATTTTGTTACATTAAAGCCTTAAGTTCAATGTTTTGTTAATCTGAATTTTATGTGATGGATCAGAACACAATAGTCTAAGTTGGTGAAGTGAAATGAGAAAAATATATAGAAAAAACTATTTTTTAGAATTAGAAAACTGGCGTGTGCATATGTATTCACCCTCTTTGTTATGAAGCCCATGAAAAACTCTGGTGCAACAATTACCTTCAGAAGTCACATAATTAGTGAAATGATGTCCACCTGAGTGCGATCTAGGTGTTACATGATCTGTCATTACATATACACACCTTCTTTGAAAGGCCCCAGAGGCTGCAACACCTAAACAAGAGGCACCACTAACCAAACACTTGTTTGGAGAGTTCCTTGGTCTTCATGGCAGTAAGGGACAATGTTGTTGAGAAGTGCAAGTCAGGGTTAGGTTATAAAAAAAATATCCAAATCTTTGATGATCCCCAGGAGCACCATCAAATCTATCATAACCAAATGGAAAGAACATGGCACAACAGCAAACCTGCCAAGAGACGGCCGCCCACCAAAACTCAAGGAGGGCATTAATCAGAGAGGCAGCACAGAGACCTAAGGTTATCCGTGAGGAGCTGCAGAGTTCCACAGCAGAGACTGGAGTATCTGTACACAGGATGACAATAAGCTGTACTCTCCAGAGAGAGGGCTTTATGGCCCGAAGAAAGCCATTACTTTCAGCAAAAATTAAACTTTTCGGCCATCAAAGAAAATGCTATGTCTGGCGCAAACCCAACACATCACATCACCCAAAGAACATCATCCCCAGTGAAACATGGTTGTGGCAGCATTATGCTGTGGGGATGTTTTTTTTCATCAGCCGGGACTGGGAAATTGGTCAGAGCTGAGGGAGAGATGGATGGAGCTAAATACAGGGATATTCTTGAGCAAAACCTGTACCACTTGCATGATTTGAGGCTAGGACGGAGGTTCACTTTCCAGCAGGACAATGACCCCAAACACACTGCTAAAGCAACACTTGAGCGGTTTAAGGGGAAATAAGTAAATGTGTTTTAATGGCCTAGTCAAAGCCCAGACCTCAATCCAATAGAAAATCTGTTGTCAGACTTAAAGATTGCTGCTCACAAGCGCAAACCATCCAACTTGAAGGAGCTGGAGCAGTTTTGCAAGGAGGAACGGGCAAAAATCCCAGTGGTAAGATGTGGCAGCTCATAGAGACTTATCCAAAGCGACTTGGTGCTGTGATTGCCGCAAAAGTTATGCACATTGACTTTGTCTGTTATTGTGTCCTATTTGTTTGCTTCACAATAAAATTAAAAACAAAACCTCTTCAAAGTTGTGGGCATGTTCTGTAAATTAAATTATGCAAATCCTCAAACAATCCATGTTAATTCCGGGTTGTGAGGCAACAAAATACGAAAAATGCCAAGGGGGGTGAATACTTTTGCAAGGCACTGTATGTTCGTCCATACAAATGTGTGTGTGTGTGTGTTGGTATGTATCTACTAATTCTTCATTCTCCTCTTACATTTTTCCTTATTACAGCGAGGTAACATCTGACATCCCAGATCCCCCTCTGCTCTCTGATATTACGGAGGCCCCACATGCGGGCCCATCCCTTGTGTCTCTAAACAGCTCCCGACTCTCCCCACCCGTGTCCTCCTCCTCAACCTCATCCCAGGGGGCCTGTGCATGGCCAGGATCTACAGAGCAAGACACGCGTGTATTAGCCCGCAGAGTCACTGTGCAGGGGGCTGTACAGTACCTTGTGGAGAGGGGAGGTGGTGACATCTTCTGAGAACTGGGAGGGACATACTCAGAGATTACGCACTCTTCTCCATGTCTCTCCAGATCTTCCAGTGAAGATCCCCATTTCCCAAGTTCCTGTACAAGCTCTTCATGAATCTGAACTCTTTGTACACGAGTGTACATAGCGATGCCCTTGCTTCTCGTTCCGTCATGTCTGTTATTTACAGTCTGCTCACAGAGACTACAATATAATTGGATGCTCTTATTGTGAGGCAAATCAGAATCTTTTATCTCTTGTCACTTTGGTCCCTGGGGTTGTGTCTGTAAAATGGTCTTACAAGAACAGTGTCCTGATCCTGCGCTCTATTAAAAAAAAAAAAAAGATGTCCTGGCCCTAGGATGCCTTGTATTTTCTTTTCAGATATGTATGTAAGTGAATTATGATATAAAAAAATAATAAGAATGTTCTGTTTGATGTGTAGTATAATTTATATTTCCAACAATTGAAGTGTTTTTTTGTTTTGTTTTTTAGTTTAGTTTTAAGTTATGATTATTTGTGAGATACAAGACAGTGGACTCCAACTTGATGCATCTATGCTTATATAGAAGGTGTAGTATTGCTAAATATATGGTTGAATGGTATTTCATGGGGAATGACATATGACAATTCTTTGATCGGGAAATCGTGTATGAATGATAACATCATTTTTGGTACTAGGAGCTTACAAGTTATTCTTTTGAGACTTCTCTATTTTATAAGTTCTTGTCAGTAGATAACAAAGGGTTCAGTTGATTGGAATATAACTTAAGAATTGTATCCCAGAAAGTGTTATTTCAAATTCAATGTTGTTAGAGAACCCATATCATATGTTTCTGAGACTTACCAAACTCTCTCTTTTCACATGAATAAGAAAATGGAGCAGGAAAGTTATGTTTCAACAGTACATTGTGGTTATTTCATTGTCAACGTTTGTTTTAATTTTTAATATTTATGAGAACACTGTTATAATACAAATGTAATCCTTGTAAAACACTGCTATAGACAATAATGTAGATAAATTGGTTACCATCATCATAGATTTTGCCCTAGACATTTTTTTTGTCTATTGCAGTTGTGTTCAAAGGAATAACATAATGTTTTTATCTTAAGTTATTTTCTGGCATAATCTTACTTTAAAAGCAGGATAGGAATCTGATTTTAGATCTATTCTATATGTTCATACCCAGTGATAGAACTAGTAGAACAGTTATATTCTATAGAAGGAGAAAGATCTTTATCCCTTGAGTCTCACAGTGCTATAAAACGAGTCTAATGAAGATCAAGTTAAATATCACATGAGCTTTTGGAGGTGTCTATAGGACGATCTTGCTATAAATCAAGAAACACTACTGATCTACATTGTTCTGGTCTTTCTTTTACCCGGTTAGGCATAGAGTATATCTGTGGGATAGTTTTTCAGAAGCCATCACATATATAGTTGTCATAAATGCGGGTTGTCAAAATTTGTTGCTAACGCTGCGGCCCTCGCAAAGCTAGGGCCTCAGTTGCTGGCATGGAGCGCCAAAGGCGCTCCTTGCCAGCAACTGCGGACCTCGCAACATTTACAGACTTCCGACACAAAAATACGAGATTACGACCTTGCAAAATTACGACTTTAACGGCCGACCCGCGCAAATCTCAAAACATTCAAAACACAATAAATACACACAACAAACACATAAAAAGCTTACCCACAGCAAGAGGGGGCACCCAGGACCCCTGCAAGTGAAGTTACACCTCCATTTAAGTCCAAATTCAAGAGTTTACACACCCGAAAATCACCTAAGCAAGAGAAAAAATGGCTGCCGAAAAAAACAAAAAACGAGGCTACAGGACCCTAAACACGCAAAACACCATCAAACACATACAGATTTTCCGAAAAAGCCGGACGAGGTCCAACAACAAGGACGCTAAATCGCCAACAGCCACGTACCACACATTAGGCGCTATTTTACAATACTAACTTACATAATGTGGAAGTACACAGCAACCCTAACGGATTTTACTTGCGCACGCAGCCTATTTACACTACACACTGCACACATTGCTCACACTTATACAGCAGCTCCACAGCACTCAAAACACACATTGTATGCTGCAGCAACATGAAAACAGATTGTCAGCTCTTCAGCATAATGCTTCCTGCATTTATTACTTCCAAATAGGTAAAGTATATTCCTTTATTAATGTACTATTTAATGTACTATATTTATACAGCAAACAGCATTAGCTCACTTACAATTTCATTCCCGCCATTTTTTGACGGGCAATATTCTAGTACTATTTATATTGTTATAATCCATAGGATCTGTGTAGGACATTTTTTTAATTAGAGCAGGATCAGTATTCCTGTCTCACACAATATGTTCTGATCTTTAGGAAGTATTTGCAGGATCAGATCCTTATATTATATATCTTAGATCTACAGATAAGGAATTCAAGCAGTAACTAAAATCTTCCTGTTTTCTCCCATGAAGGACAACAGTTGTGGTCACAAATTGTGTTTGCAGAAAATCTAAATAAGATTCTCCTCTGTGGTTTATCTAAAAGCTCTGATACAAACAGTAATCTCAATAGGGATTCTTAAGGTTTCTAAAATATCTACACTTGTGAATTAAGAGTGTAGTTGCTATCGTATATACTTTGTCACTGAATCAAAATGAAGTTTAAAACCATTTATATAAATAACATTTTGACAGCTTTGGGGGATCCACATTTTTCGAACAAAACTGCTGGGTCAACTGTTACTGGAAGCTCTATTGAAAGACAAAGAAACAAGGCAGAAATGAAGAAGCAAACATACATTTGCTGGCAAAAGGGGAATTATCTAAATAATATTAAACCTTTTTTTTTTTTTTTTTTTGCAAATTTGTGACACTATTAGTTTGCAAAAAACTACAGTTTCTAATCATTAGTTTGGACAATTTAGGAGGCTGAAGAATAGGGTTGCACCAGTATGCTCTACTTCCAGAGTTTATCTGTCCTATAAAGAGGTGTGGGCCTCCTGTCTGTTGCTGTATTTTTTTTCTTTCTGCCAACTGTAATATTACTTTATAATGTTATATGTTTTGTTTGCTTGTGTGATTATTTCACCTCCATCATTGTGCAAATTAATCTCTAAAACTTTGGCAAAATTTGTGCACTAAAAATGCAGACAGTCTTAGGTATTATAACATTAATTTAGTAGAGTATGTAAACACATAAAATATATAACCATTTTCTACCAAAAGCGTTCCAATATAAATATTACAGTATTATTTTGCTGCTTTACACTCCTTCAGTCCCTGCTTACAGTTATGGGTCAATGACATCACTACTGCCTGACACGCATTTCGCTATGTAGACATTAGCTTCGACAATTTTTGATTCTATATTAATATACTCATGGAAAAGTGACTGAATTACATTCCTGGTGCAGTGTGCCATCTAGTGGTTGCAGCAATAGGCTCTGTTTTCTTAATTATTAGTTACATTATTTTTCAGTTGTGTAATTTAAAGTTATATTTTATGTCTTACCTCCCAAAAAGTATAATATTAACACTTTTTTCTAGAAGGTAGTATTTCTTTGCTACTTACATTACATTGGTACTTTGGTCCCATATTAGAATATATTCTGTATATAATACAATTGATTTTGAACCACAGATCCAGTTTCCAAAACCTACCTTCACCTCCCCCTTTCATTCTATTGATATTTTAGTATTTATATTTTCTTTAATGTCTGTATATTAACATTGCTAATGAGAACTTTACAGACGAAAAACACTAAAGAAAAAAACAATTAAGTATATCTGTATCCAGCCAAGAATTATCAAGTATAAGGCATAAATATGTGAGTGTATCTTCTAGGGTTCCTGACTTGCTCTAAAAAATCAGCAAAAAGCTATGAAACATTTTCTTGTGATTGATTACAACAAAGCTAAAAAATATATATATATATATAGTATATAAATAGTAAAAAAAAATGTTTCCTGCTCAGAATTAATTTATTTGTATTATGTCCTCTCCATTTTAACATATTAATGACTTAGAAGTAGGATTGGAAAGTATTGTCTCCATGTTTGCTGATGACACAAAGTTGTGCAAGGTAATTGAATCAGATAATGATGTACTTTCCCTCCAAAGGGATTTGCATAAATTAGAGAAATGGGCGACTAAATGGCAGATGAGAATTAATATGAATAAATGTAATGTTATGCATCTAGGAAGGAAACATAGCCATGCCATTTATAATCTTAATGGAGCATTAAGGGGTATCAGATATTGAAAGGGATTTGGGAGTACTTGTAAACAACCACCTAGGTAACAGTGTGCAATGCCAAGCAGCAGCTGCAAAGGCAAATAAAATATTAGCATGTATTAAGAAGGGTACAGAAGCAAGGGAAGCAAATATAATTCTGACACTATATAAATCCCTAGTACGCCCTCATTTGGAATATGGAGTACCATTTTGGGCACCACTACATAAAAAGGAAATTTTAGAGCTGGAAAAAGTACAGAGAAGGGCAGCAAAACTAATAAGGAGAATGGAGGGCCTAAGTTATGAAGAAAGACTAACCAAATTAAACTTATCTTCTCTACAAAGAAGAGGTGATATGATTACCTTATATAAATATATCCAGGGTCAATACAAGGCTTTGTTAAGTGAACTTTTTGTGCCAAGAGGTTTTCAACTGACAAGAGGACATCATTTGAGATTAGAAGTAAAAAGATTTTACCTTTGAACGAAAAGGTCTGGTTAATCTGTGGAATTCTTAACCGAGGAAGGTGGTGACAGCGGATTCAGTAGATATCTTTAAAAAAGGATTGGATATATTTTTAAATAAAAAGGGCATATAGGGTTATCCTAGTTAATTAGAGAGAGAGTATTGATCCAGGGAGGAATCCTATGGCCAGTATCTGGAGTCAGGAAGGAATATTATATATTTTCCCCCCCTTTTGAGACTATTGGCAAAGTTTTTTTTCTGTTTGCCTTCCTCTGGATTAGTTAACAATTAACAACTAATCTGCATATTGCAAATCAGAGGAGATCTAAAAAGGTTGAACTTGATGGACTAAAAGTATTTTTTTTAACCTCAATTACTATTTAAGTATGTAACTATGATAATAGCATAAGGTTGAAGATTACACCATACCCCTCCCCCTTACTGCCCCAGAAGCAAACATCTTCCATTGTTTAATTCAAGTACAGGACTCCCGGAATGTAAGCACCCCTCTCAAACACACATCTTGCATCAAGTATCAGAAAAAAAATGTTGATACTGCTGCAGGATTACATAATTAAACACACTGTGCCTCCTCCCCCCCCCCCCCCCTCTGTCACTTTCATCCCTTCCTTTCTCCTGTGTCTCTTACCCCACCGCTCCCTTCCCGTGTCTCTTCCCACATCTCTCCCTTCCCCTGTGTCTCTTACCACACCTCTCCCTTCCTTTGTGTCTCTTCCCCCCTTTCCCTTCACCTGTGTCTCTTCCCCCCTTTCCCTTCACCTGTTTCTCTTCCCCCCTCTCCCTTCCCCTTTGTCTCTTTCGCCCCCTCTCCCTTCCCCTGTGTCTCTTCTGCCCCCTCTCCCTTCCCCTGTGTCTCTTCCTCCCCCTTTCCCTGTGTCTCTTTCGCCCCCTCTCCCTTCGCCTGTGTCTCTTTCCAACCGCCCCCCCACCCCCACCCCATCTCCCTTGTCTCTTGTCCTCCTTGGGTTTTGGTGGGCGGCCGTCTCTTGGCAGGTTTGCTGTTGTGCCATGTTCTTGCCATTTGGTTATGATAGATTTGATGGTGCTCCTGGGGATCATCAAAGATTTGGATATTTTTTTTATAACCTAACCCTGACTTGTACTTCTCAACAACATTGTCCCTTACTTGTTTGGAGAGTTCCTTGGTCTTCATGGCAGTGTTTGGTTAGTGGTGCATCCTCTGGGGCCTTTCAAAAAAGGTGTGTATATGTAATGACAGATAATGTGACCCTTAGATTGCACACAGGTGGACATCATTTCACTAATTGTGTGACTTCTGGAGGTAATTGGTTGCACCAGAGTTTTTCATGGGCTTCATAATAAAGAGGGTGATAACATACACACTTGCCAATTTTCTGTTCTCTATTTCTAAAAAAATGTTTTATGTACAGTATGTATTTTTCTCATTTCACTTCACCAACTTAGACTATTGTGTTCTGATCCATCACAGAAAACAACATTGAACTTAAGGCTGTAATGTAACAAAATAGGTGAAAAGTCAAGGGGGTGAATTCTGCAAGGTGTATATGTATATATATATATATATATATATATATATATATATATATATATATATATATATATAATCATTGTTCAGTGGTTCTTTAGAGGATTATATTATATATTGGCAAAAGAGCATGCTAAGCAAGACTGGAAATGTATACATGTAAGGGAGGAGGAAGGTATCATGTGCAGAAATCTTGTACGAATCCACCATATAATTAACAAATCCCCCTGCTCTTTCCACTCTTTAATAGATAATAAAAAATTAAGAGAACACTTCCTCTCTGTTCCCAACTGTCATAAACAAATCTGCAACCCTATAAAGGACCATTGTAGTTATGGAACATTTCCAAATGTTTGAAATGTATGTAAGCAGCTATCAATGTTAGGAGCTATGTCATTTATGAGCATTTAGGCATTTTTAGATACAACCTTTAATTTTTGCACACTTCATTATTGTGTTATTGACACTTCGGTCTTGGACAGCTAGATTAAAATGTAATTTTTAAAAGCTATATTTATATTTTAAAGTACTGTATTTCTAAGAAACAAATGTAACACCCTTGTATGAGCACAATAGTTGTTCTTTATAGAGATAATTATAACAAAATCCATGTAATTGAAATCACTATTTTACTATTTAGTAAGTAACTTACGGTAAGTTATATTAATTTTGTTTATACTAACAAAATCCTGATGCTGAGGGACCATTATGCTAGTTATTAAAACAGGGAGATTGCTGTTGTATTTTTGTTAAGAGCCTCATCTTGTTGTAAAACACGGAATGGCGTGCTTTGTGTGTATATAACAAAAGCTTTCTAAGATATACTACCTTTAAAGCTGCAAAATCAATAAAATATTGGAATTCCTTTTGAAATTCTTGTCCCAGGTAGAATTTGTCACTATAGAAATGATGAGTTTACTTTCTAGTCATAGATAGAAAAGCTACCGTTTAGGTATGTAGTCATTTCAGGCCCAAACCATAGTTAATCACATAGTAGACTATTCCTACTTATCCAAGATTCAGTTACTTCTGGGTAACTTGCAGAGTGGATTGTCTCTGCCATTACAAAATATTGTTACTCAGCAGTTACCTGTATGTTGGGTTATTCTAGCTGGGCCAAGAGAGCAAGAGTATTTTGAGAGCAGTAATTCGCGGTTTTGTTCATTTATCACATATATAGTTGTGAGCAAGTGGGTAGTTGCTAACGCTGCGGGCTCGCGTAGTGAGCCTGCGGACCTCGCAAAATTTACGGACTTACGAGAAACAAATACGAGACGCAGAACTTAGGAAAAAAAAAACATTACTGCCCGAAAACCGCGCACATGAAAACATTAAAAACACAATAAATACACACAACAAATACATAAAAAGCTTACCTACAGCAAGGGGGGGCGCCCAGGACCTCGAAAACTGAAGTTACACCTCAATTTCACTCGAAATACAAGAGTTTAGACACCCGAAAATCCCCTAAGTGGGAGAAAAAATGGCCACTGAAAAAAACGAAAACGAGGCTACAGGACGCTAAAGACGCAAAACACCACCAAACACCTACGGATTTTCCGAAAAAGACGGATGCTATACAAGAACAAGGACGCCAAATCAGCCACAGACGGGTAACACACATTAGGAGCCATTTTACAACAACTTACACAATGCGGAAGTACACAGCTACCCTAACGGATTTGGCTCGCGCACGCACACTATTTACACTACACACTGCACACATTACTGACAAACAGCAGCTCCACAGGACTCAACACACATTGTATGCTGCAGCAACATCAAAACAGATTGCCAGCTCTTCTGCACAATGCTTCCTGCATATAATACTTCAAAATTGGTAAAGTATTATTTTATTCATTATTTCATTAGCATTAGCAAATAAAAACAATGCTCATAGCACACAAACAACCAACAACCTCGCAATGAGCGCCGGAGGCTCGCAATGAGCCCCAAAGCATCTTGGAACACAAACCAAATTTACCGCCCTTACAATCTTATTTCCGTCATTTTTTGACGGGCAAGTCGCTAGTAATATTCTATTTATGATTTTACACTTAATCCTTGATTACACATAATTGCAAGAACACCCATAGAGACACATAGAGCACCCCATACACACACATCATACCCCCCAATAGTTTATACATAATACACATTTTGTTCCATCATATCTTTACAGTAAAACTTATTTTTATTTATCGTTCTATTATTTTTGGGACTGGTATGGAGGGGAAGAGTGGAGAGGTGGGGAGGAGAAGATGAGAGGCGAGGACAGAAAGGTGGCCCTGGGGAGTAGTGGTGGAGAGGAGGGGGAAGAGCAGGAGGAGGAGGGGAGTGTAGAGGAGGAAGTGGGTGGTGACAGTGTGGCCCAAGCAGCAGGAACACATCGGAGCGGGACAGAGGGGAAGGGGCGTGATCCCAGCCCGGGGTGGTAGTTCGGGGGAGGGACTGGCCTCAGGAGGGCAAAACCGGGCCCACGATAACACACACCAAAATAATGTGGTTCTCCTTGGTGCTGTCTGTGACCGCCCCGTGATTCTTGTAGGGGGGAGGGAAGTCAGGCCAGGGCCTAGGGCTCAGTCATGGAGAGAGGTAGTGGCTGAGGTTACAGCAGCAGGCACAGAACCAAGGGATGAGTGGTCTGTCAAGCACTGGTTTGACAACATCAGGTCCAAGATGAGGAGGATGATGGCCAAGGAGGACAAGAATGTGACTGTGGCCCATAATGAGTGGGAGAGGGTCGCCAAGGACAGGAGACAGGTGCTCGCTGCTGGAGCTTCAGGCCTGGTGGTCCAACCGGACATGTCAGGTTAATATCACATACATTAACATGCCACCACATGTACATCACACACACTACACATGTACATGATGACCAACAAGGACACTGACATGTCAGCTCTATGTAATTAACATTCCTAGGGCACAAAAACCGTAATCAACCAATAGATAGTATGTGTATGTATAGGTGTGTCAAGCAGGAACTGGCGCAGGAGGAGAGAAGCGGAGTCGAGGGCCCTGGTTCGGAGGAGAAGGATGTAATATGGCTGGTGATGTCACCATCTGGACCTCCGGCCACACCGACGGGGTATCGACCCCACTATCCCCCTCCTCCAGAGACTGAACCAAGGGCCTCCAACTGGAGTAAGGATACCAGCCAGCCACCACCTCCTCCCTTCACAGCAGTGCTCTGGACTGACCGTCACCACCACCACCGGGCCCAACCACACCACCGCCCATTCTGCAACACCCTCCAGCTGGGCTCCAGACCCTCCCCACTCACACACCGCCACCGCCTCATCAGGCCATGCCCCAGGGGCCCCAATCCCCAACATCAGGCCAGGCTGCGCAGGCGGAGATGCTGGCCCTCATGCAACAAGAGATGGAGTGTCTTCGGGGGAACCAGGCCAGCATCTCCGCCAATCATGCACAGGTAATGTGCAGAATGGCAAGGCGCAATAGGGAGGAGAGGAGGCACCACCTAATGACGGAGTCGTACCTGGCTGGGCTGCTCAGGATTTGGCGGACCAGAGAGCATTCCAGGGAGTCGCCACAGAAGTCATGCAAAGCGCTATGGTCTGCAGCCCCGCTCTCTTCCCATCATGCCTCCACCATTGCAAGTGCTGCTGCCTCCCAGGGGTTTGCCTCCCCCTGCCTCCACCCACAATCAGCAGGTAGACGGCGGACAGCCACGGGGATGTGGGCCCTTTGCCTAGGCGGTGTAAGACCTAGGGGTTGCGCATATGTTTGTGCCTTCTCAACAGTACTCCTCAGTGACAATCTATTAGTCACAGTGTTAACCTAATCTAGCCAGGCTACAGATTACAATTCAGGTCCTTGAGGGCATCTTCTGCATCTGCAAGCATTGTGAAGGAAATGTATGAGGTGTAAGGTTTTCACAGTGCCTCTCAGGTAGACATTCCTTCAATGACAACTCCCCCCCCCCCCCCCTTTAACATGTAGCTCCCACAATCTTAAGGCTATCATATAGCCAGATATTAACTTAAATGTAGACTAATACCGCTATGGCGGTGGACTTGCAAGGTCTCACAGTGGCATGTTAATGACAGCCAGCATTGATGTCTGCACCAGTGAAGCATGTGATCCTGACCTCAATATCAGTTTGAGAACAGATACTTGGGTGTGATGTAAGTAACAGTGAATCTGGCTGCTGACCTTTGTGTCCTCTCCGTATTAATGGGTATTTTCCCATATTGCTGATTATCCAGAGACTTAGCTAATAGTTAGTAATGCTTGCAGATGGGAATCAGGTTAGTTGGTATATTGTTACAGTTACAGTATTTAGCACCGTACTGTACATGCATGTTGATTTTGTTACCCTCCTCCACCTTTTTTTAGTTGACCACTTTTTTTCAGATTTTGTTTTTGGATTACACAGTCCAGAGGTTAAATCATCTGTTTCATTGAGCAGATCTAGGCAAGTTGTAAGTGCTATGCACATTAATGATTTCTTCAATTAAATGGAGTGATTTCTGATGATACTTTTTTCATCAGATTTCGGTTACAGCGGTGTAGTGACCACATATGACCCTGGTAGGTGCTATGCATCATGATTATTCTAGACTATGACATTACCCCTGTAGGTATCCCCTTTTTCCCCCACAAGCTTCTTGCTCTCCCAGGATCCACCCACACCACACCCATGATATTAATGCCCAGTCTTGACCATTTCTGATTGTGCTCTGTGTATGAAATAAAGCTTTGTTATACCGTTCTAACTGTGTCAGTGTGTTTTCAATGGTTGGGTTATGGCACATCCACATGCATCACATTTGTGTCACATTCCTATATATGTAAACTAATGAGCCCTCATTATTATGCAATAGATCAATACATATTACAATAATACTCATAATAGCATTAGATATCATATAATAATATATATCATATACAGTATAATCAACATAAAGGGTTAATACACATGCAAAGACCAATTAGTGATACTGTGGAGTATCAACATTCCCCTGAAGGCCTGATAGGAATATGACATGTGATACTGGAGGGGGTTGTCAGTTCCTTCTCTATTGGAATGTGATTTGTCTGAGCTCTCTGCTATGACCTGCCCACCTAGAGTGACCCTACATGGTATAGCTCACAGCTTAATTGCAGTAACCAAGCCCCTTCACAACCACCACTTAGCAATGCTGAAGGGGACCAGGGGAACATACACCACACTAATCCACTGTAACCCATCAGGAGAGGCCACAAAAACGCAGGGAGGCTTTGCAGAGGCACGTGGATCAACAGCCAACTCCTGGAAAGTCCCACATCATTGCTGGTGGACATGTGCCAAGATGTATAGCCATTCCAATTTTGTGACTTCCCAATTATGCTCTGCTATTCATCAATGTATTCATTCATCAATTCAACAAATAGGTTATTTTCTTCAGTATACACAAGGGAGGTACCAGTGGTTGGGACACTACAACATAATGGGACTACACTACCTTCACCAAATAATTGGTTAACGCAGGAAGAAATCCAAAGGAGGTTGGAAAAACTAAATGTTAATAAAGCCCCAGGTCCTGATGAAATACATCCAAGGGTACTGTAGGAACTGGGCTCTGTAATAGCGAAAAGATTATATCTATTTTTTAAAGATTCACTGAATTTCTCCACCAGATGATTGGAGAAAAGCAGAGGTGATACCTTTATTTAAGAAGAAAGCAAGAGCAAATCCGGGGAATTATAGCCCTGTAAGCCTCACTTCTGTAGTGGGAAAGCTTTAAGAAGGGTTAATGAGGGGTAATATACAAAAATATGTCTATTCAAACAGGATTATAAGGAGGAGCCAACATGGATTCATGAAGAATAGGTCACGTCAAACAAATTTAATTAGTTTCTATGAGGCTGTTAGTAGGAACTTGGATCAAGGCAACTCAGTGGATGTAGTATTTTTAGATTTTGCAAAGGCTTTTGATATAGTGCCAAATGGGAGACTATTGTGCAAACTAAGGGATACAGGAATTGCAGTAAATATATATGGACATGGATTCAAAACTGGCTAAAAGACAGGAAGCAAAGGGTTGTTGTAAATGTAACATACTCAGATTGGACTAATGTGGTAAGTGGGTTCCTTAAGGCTCAGTATTAGGTCCTCTCCTTTTTACCATATTTAATAATGACTTAGAAGTAGGATTGGAAAGTATTGTTTCCATTTTTGCTGAATACACTAAGCTGTGCAAGGTAATTAAATTCAGATAATGATGTGCTTTCCCTCCAAAGGGATTTACATAACATTGAGGAATGGGCATCTAAATGGCAGATGAGATTTAATACGAATAAATGTAAAGTTATGCATCTGGGAAGGAAAAATAGCCATGCAATTTATAATCTTAATGGAGCAAATCTAGGGTTATCAGATATTGAAAGGGATTTGAGAGTGCTTGTGGACAACCACCTAGGTAACAGTGCTCAAAGCCAAGCAGCAGCTGCAAAGGCAAATAAAATATTAGCATGTATTAAGAAGGGTATAGAAGCAAGGGAAGCAAATATAATTCCACCACTATACAAATTCCTAGTACACCCTAGTTGGGATTATGGAGTACAATTATAGGCACCACTACATAAAGAGGACATTTTTAGAGTTAGAAAAAGTACAGAGGACAACAAAACTAATAAGGGGAATGGAGGGGCTAAGCTATGAAGAAAAACTAACCAAATTAAACTATTTTTCACAAGAAAAAAGTTGTCTAGGAGGAGATATGATTACCTTATATAAATACATCCAAGGTTGGTATTAAGATTTGCCAAGATTTTGGTTAGTCTGTGGAATTCTCTACCAAAGGAGGTGGTGACAGCAGATTCGATAGATAACTTTAAAAAGGGATTGGATACAGGTGTTAAATAAAAAGGGCATTCAGGGTTATCCTGGTTCGGGAGGGAGTATTGATCCAGGGAGGAATTCCATCGCCAGCACCTGGGGTCAGGAAGGATTTTTTTTTTTCTTTTGAGAGAATTGGCAAAGTTTCACTAGTTTTTTTTTCTGTTTGCTTTCCTCTGGATCAATTAACAATTAATCTGCATATTGCAGATCAGAGGAGATCTCAAAAGGTTGAACTTAATGGGCTAAAAGTTTTTTTCAACCACAATTACTATGTAACTATGTATGTAATTTACATTAGTGTGGTGTTTGTTCCCTTGGTCCCCTTGTGGATTGCTAAGTTGTGGTGGTGAAGGGGCTTGTGTATCTTAAGGAAGCTGTGAGCTATACCATGTAGGGCCACTGTATGTGATAGAAGAGAGATCAGACAAATCCCAGTCCACTAGAGAAGGAACTGGCAACCCACTGTAGTATCTTTGGCATGCAAACCTTATGGAACAGCACAGGCAGAGACCTAGCTAAATGTGCTGCAGTCCATAGGGTCATAGAGAGTCAGACATGACTGAAGGACGGAACAACAAATAATAAAATGTTCCCCTGGTACTTTGGCCACTATTTGTTTTCCCAGTGTAGATGTGATGAGTGAGATGTATATGCAATAATATATATATTCCAGGGTCCACATTGTGAGTGAGGATGGGTTAATATGGCAGTTTCATGTGTTTGTGTTGCTATTTAATCAGGTAGTGTGTCTTTAATTGCTTTATTCATGTTGCAGCATGGCTTTTCGTATTGGCATATGCATGACCATTCCAACATAAAATAAAATAAAATATTTTTTAAATGCCTATTTTTTATTTGGGTATTATTGTGCAAGTAATTGTAATGCTTTTCCATGGTTTCCCTATATTTTAAAGTCCACTGGTGTGTTTATATTGTCTTTTACAGTGTTGAAACTCCATTTACGGGTTACGGGTTTGAACGTCAGGGCGTCTTTGGAAACTCGGTATAATTTAATATGGATTTTCGAATTATAACAGTTACGGGCTTGACAGATCAAAGGTTTTGCTGCAATGGAGTTCAGATTTCGACATCCAGTTGGGATTGTCTTAACGCCTTTAACCTACAGATCGTTTGCGGGCTCCGTTACAGGCTACAGGTTTACACGTTGGGGGAATTTAATGGAGCTGCTAGTATTGAATGTTTCCTGGCCTAACAGATATAGTCCAGTATGGATGACAAACAAAACTGACTGGTTCTCAGTCTAGCAGAAATTGTCAAAATAAGATACCCAGGGCTGACTGGTTCTTGGCTGCATGACTGATCTATTTTAAGCAGAAATAGTCCAGCATGCAAGATACCCAGGGGTATCTTATTTTGACTATTTCTGCTACACTTAGAACCAGTCAGTTTTGTGTGTCACCCATGCTGGACTATATCTGTTAGGCCAAGATTCATCCAATACTAGGTATCTTGCATGCTGCACTATTTTTGCTAGACTGAAAATTAATCAGCCAATCGTCTTAAAGGGGAAAAAAATGAATTCCTTCCTGACCCCAGATACTGGCGATCGGATTTCTCCCTGTATCAATACTCTCTCTCTAATTATCCAGGATAACCCTGAATTCCCTTTTTAATTAGAAAAAAATCCAGTCCCTTTTTAAAGTTGCAACTTGCATAGAGGACTATTTCTGCTGGACAAAGAAACCAGTCAGCCCTGGGTATCTTGCATGCCAGACTAGGCCAAGAAACAGTCAGCCCTGGGTATCTTGCATGCCTGACTTTTTTTCTGCTGAGCCAAGAACCAGGCAGTCCTGGATATCTTGCATGCTGGACTATTTCTGCTGGGTCATGAAACAATAAGCTAAGAGTATTTTTTATACTAGACTACTTCTAGTCTAAGGATCAGACATTTATTGTTGCATGCTGGTATATTTCTGCTAGGCCAAGAACCAGTTAGTCCTTAGTGTTATGCATGATGGATAGTTTCTGCTAGTTCAAGAATGAGGCAATCCTTGCATTCTCTACTATTTATACTAGAAGCAATCAGTTCTGGTTATGTTGCATACAAGATTGTTCTGCTAGGCTAATATACAGTCACAAATTGGTAACTTGAATGCCAAACTATTCTATTAGGCCATGTACCAGTTAGCCCTGGGTGTCTTAGATACCAGCCTGTTTCTGCTAGGCCAAGAGCAATCATTCAGAGTGTCTTGCCTGCTCTATTATTTCTGCTAGGCCAAGAACCAGTTAGTCCTGGGTATATAGCATGTTGTACTATTTCTACAAGCTGAAGAACTAATCAATCCTGAGTATCTTGCATGCTGGATTTATTCCTCCTGGGCCAAGAAACAGTCAGATCTGGGTGCATTACGTGCTAAACTATTTCTACTAGACCAAGAAGCAGTCAGTGATCAGTAACTTACATGTTAAACTATTTCTACTAGGCCAAGAACCAATCAGTTCTGGGTGAATTACATGCCAGACTATTTCTACTAAGTCAAGAACCAGTCGGTTCTGGGTGACATACATGCTAAACTATTTCTAAAAGGCCAAGAACTTGGTGACTTACATTCTAAACTACTACTATGGCAATACCAAATCAGTTCTGGGTGATTTCATGCTGGACTATTCATACTAGGTAAAAAAAAACAGTCAGACCTGGGTGAGTTATATGCTAAACTATTTCAACTAGGCCAAAAACCAGACAGTCCTTGGTGACTTACATGCTGGGCTATTTCTACTAGGCCAAGGACCAGTCAGTCCTCTGTGACTTGCATGCTGGGCTATTTTTATCTGGATTTTTTTACTACTATTTTACTAGGTTCTTGAGTGGGAATGTGTTTTTTTGTAGGGTAATTTTGTTCAGCTTAGCTACGCATTAGTTAGGTTATAATTTTTTCAGATAAGGTGCTCGGGTAGAGGGGAGAACTATTTAGTTCCACATATGATGTTAGTTGTAAATCAATTTATTTTCAAACTCTTGGCAAGATAGTAATATAACCTATTGTTACTATGGAAATAAATTATGTAAAAATCACTTAAGGGCAGTGCAATTTGTGTTTTTTTTGTGACTGTGTGAGAAGCTGTATCCCTTACATTGTGCCTTATTGAGGTTACATGGACTGAGTTATGTACATTGCAATTGGATTCTTTTAAAAAAAATGTTTTACTTAGAAGTACTAAGGGTATATTTATTTTTCATATGTCCAGCAGAAACCACGCACTTAATAAATACCCATTTATAAGTAAAGCTCGCTTGCTTATTTACAGGGCGCTTAGTCTATTAAAAACAGTATGCAGTTCAAAATAAGTAAAAGTTAACATTATTTTAAACTGTAAGTTTCCCCCTAAAGCAGAGCTGTTATCTCCTCCTACCTGTGTCTATCAGGAGTGTAACCAGCTTTGCCTGTATGCTGGATCATGATGGGGCTTGAAAGCAGAATGGGCTTATGTCAATGTCCCTGCCCCATGATATTATTGGCTGCATCTCCCTGTCTACACCAAGATAACAGCTCTATTGCAACATGTTTGCAACTGTAACTATAGGTTCCTCTCAGTGACAGTGCATGATCTATCATAGTCCAGCACCCTTTTACTGAGCATGCACAGTCTGAAGCAAAACCTACACCGGCCAGACTTTCTTATTAGTCCAGCACACAGACAGAGCCGACCATGCCCTGATAGACACCTGTAGGAAGTGCTTGAGGGGAAAACAGGCAGTTTAAAAGCCCAGAAATAATGTTAAGTTTTATTTATTTACTGCATACTGTTTTAATAGCCTGTGCACAACAAAGAAACATATAAGCTTTACATGCAGAACAATGGGCCTTTAAAGAATTTAAGACTTAATTAAGGCACATTTTTAGATAGAATGAGCAAATTGGATGGCCTTTTTTGTCCTTAGATAATTTATGTCATAATTTCACATTGCAAGCAAAATTAATAGATATGTTGATGTGTCAACAAATCTTTTAGGATTAGCACCCTAGTCACTAGGGATAGTATGGAACTAGCATACAGTGACTTGCAAAAGTATTCAACCCCCTTGGCATTTTTCATGTTTTGTTGCCTCACAACCTGGAATTAACATGAATTTTTTGAGCATTTGCATCATTTAATTTACAAAACATGCCCACAACTTTGAAGATGTTTTTTTTTTATTGTGAAGCAAACAACAATTAGGACAAAATAAGTAAGTAAATGTGCATAACTATTCACCCCCCTAAAGTCAATATTTTGTAGAGCCACCTTTTGTTGCACTCACAGCTCCAAGTTACTTTGGATAAGTCTCCATGATCTTGCTACATCTTACCACTGGGATTTTTGCCCATACCTCCTTGCAAAACTGCTCCAGCTCCTTCAAGTTGGATGGTTTGGGCTTGTGAACAGCAATCTTTAAGTCTGACCATAGATTTTCTATTAGATTGAGGTCTGGGCTTTGACTAGGCCATTCCAACACATTTACATGTTTCCGCTTAAACAACTCAAGTGTTGCTTTAGCAGTGTGTTTGGTGTCATTGTCCTGCTGGTGAACCTCCGTCCTAGCCTCAAATCACGCACAGATTGGTACAGGTTTTGCTCAAGAATATCCCTTTATTTAGCACCATCCATCTTTCCCTCAACTCTGACCAGGTTCCCAGTCCCGGCTGCTGGGGATGGTGTTCTTAGGGGGATATGATGTGTTGGGTTTGCGCCAGACATAGTGTTTTCTTTGATGGCCGAAAAGTAAAAAATTTAGTCTCATCAGACAGAGCACTTTCCTACATACATTTTGGGAGTCTCCCACATGCCTTTTTGCAAACTCAAAATGTGCCATTTTGTTTTTTGCTAAAAGCAATGTCTTTCTTCTGGCCACTCTGCCATAAAGCCTGACTCTGTTGAGCGTATGGCTTATTGTCGTCCTATGTACAGATACTCCAGTCTCTGCTGTGGAACTCTGCAGCTCCTCCAGGGTTAACATTGGTCTTTGTGCTGGCTCTCTGATTAATGCCCTCCTTGCCCGGTCTGTGAGTTTTAGTGGGTGGCCGTCTCTTGGCAGGTTTGCTGTTGTGCCATGTTCTTTCCATTTGGTTATGATAGATTTGATGGTGCTCCTGGGGATCATAAAATATTTGGATATTTTTTTGTAACCTAACCCTGACTTGTACTTCTCAACAACATTGTCCCTTACTTGTTTGGAGAGTTCCTTGGTCTTCATGGCAGTGTTTGGTTAGTGGTGCCTCTTGCTTAGGTGTTGCAGCCTCTGGGACCCTTCTAAAAAGGTGTGCGTATGTAACAACAGATCATATAACACTTAGATTGCACCCAGGTGGATATCATTTAACTAATTATGTGACTTCTGAAGGTAATTGGTTGCACCCGCTTTTTATGGGCTTCATAAGAAAAGAAAGAATACATATGCACATGACAATTTTCTGTTTTCTATTTCTACAATAGTTTTATGTATATATTTTTCTCATTTCACTTCACCAACTTAGACTATTGTGTTCTGATCCATCACATAAGATTAACAAAACATTGAACTTAAGGCTGTAATGTAACAAAATAGGTAAAAAATCAAGGGGCTGAATACTTTTGCAACTATTTAATCTCAGAAGAGAAAACTTTTTTAGAGAATTACCAGGTGAGTAGTGTATTCAAGTTCAGACAGAAAGGGTTTATTATTAGTAAGACTTAACTTTTATTAATTCAGCTGTTAAAACATATAGTATACAACATACAATTCAAACACAACCGATAACATTCAGTAAAATAAGTTAGATGCTTTGGCAAACTCAAGCAAAGCTTGAAGATAGTTCTCCCCTTTAGGTATAGCATAGAAGATAAGTCATTTGGTCTTGGTGGATCCTCCTGCCTGGAAGGCTCTCTAACAAACGCCAAAAAGCTTACTAAATATCTTAATATAAATAGAAGGAAACAGAAAAATTGGATTTATGAGCATTTTTTAAAGTTATTTCATGGAAAAAGAAAGGGAAAAGAAGGGTAGATTAAAATCAAAGAATTTGTCTACACATAGTTTCATGTTTGCAAGTGTTCTGCCGTCACTTTTCAATACATAAATTCTTAGGCATTAGTGCCTCTAGAGAACCTCACAAGTATTTATTTTGTATCCATAATAACTGAACTTGCTAGAGTAACTTAACTTATTTTGCAAAAAGCTTAACAGCCGTTTTACCACTATGGTTGTTTTGTCAAAGGCTATGCATCTGGGAAGGAAAAATAGCCATGCAATTTATAATCTTAATGGAGCAAATCTAGGGTATCAGATATAGAAAAGGATTTGGGAGTGCTTGTGGACAATCGCCTAGGTAACAGTGCTCAAAGCCAAGCAGCAGCTGCAAAGGCAAATAACATATTAGCATGTATTAAGAAGGGTATAGAAGCAAGGGAAGCAAATATAATTCTGCCACTATACAAATCTCTAGTACGCCCTCATTTGGAATATGGAGTACAATTTTGGGCACCACTTCATAAAAAGGACATTTTATAGGAAAAGGTACAGAGGAGGGCAACAAAACTAATAAGGGGAATGGAGGGGCTAAGTTTTGAAGAAAGACTAACCAAATGAAAATTATTTTCTCTAGAAAAAAGTTGTCCAAGAGGAGATATGATTACCTAATATAAATACATCCAGGGTCAGTATAAAGATTTGTCAAGAGAGCTTTTTGTGCCAAGAGGTTTTCAACTGACAAGAGGACATCCCTTGAGGTTAGAAGTAAAAAGATTCCACTTTAAAGAAAGAAAAGGGTTCTTCACAGTAAGGGTGGTTGATCTGTGGCATTTTCTACCAGAGGAGGTGGTGACAGCAGATTCGATAGATAACTTAAAAAGGGGACTGGGTTTATTTTTAATTAAAAAGGGAATTCAGGGTTAACCTTTGAAAATTAGAGAGAGTATTGATCCAGGGAGAAATCCGATCACCAGTATCTGGGGTCAGGAAGGAAATCATTTTTTTTCCTTTAAGACAATAGGCTAAGTTTCACTTTTTTTTTTTTTCTGTTTTCCTTCCTCTGGATTAATTAATAATTAAAAAAAAAAAGTGGATTAATAATTAATGAACAACTAATTAATTAATAACTAATCTGCAAATTGCAGATCAAAGGAGATCTTAAAAGGTTGAACTTGATAGACTATGTGTATACTGGAAAAGCTGCAGTCTCTCTGGGTTTTAAACACCTTTATAGGAAGTGACATCACCATGAACTTGAATACAGTATTCCCCTGCCAATTGTGTAATGGATATGAATGTGTCTCTAAAAAGTGTTCTCCTCTCCGATTAACAATTTCACATTGGACTACCCCGATCAGTATGTTACTGTGTGATTTTTTTCATTTAAACTACTCACTTTTTACTGTTTGATTCTCCACACCACTTACCCTCTTTCATGCTCTAAGTAGTTTTATATGGACTGTGGACTCTGAGGTACTGCCCCCCTTTCAGCCAGGAGACCCCTATGCCCATCCTCTGTTTCTGGGAGATGGCCCAATTCAACCCTCCTGATAAATCACCAACCACATAGTGGCAATCCTGCAGAAATAACAAAGGGAGATGATCAGACAGTCTAGAATAGTGTGGGAACTAGGCTAAGAACCGGTCTAGTTATCCAATTAACCGATTGTTGTTGGAAACTGTAGAGGTTAAGGAGGGTTAAATGCTGGCACTGATAACCCTTTGATCCAATACCACAGCCACTTTGAACTGCTTTAAACTCTCCCCTCTCCTCCTCACTAATTCCAGCTCTCACACATATTTTCAACCTCTCCCTAAATACTGGCATGTTTCCATCTTCTCTAAAACATGCCATAGTTATACCCACCCTTAAAAAACCCTCATCTGACTCTGACGTCACATCTAACTACCGCCCTATCTCTCTGCTTCCCCTGGCTTCCAAACTGCTGGAGCGGCTCGTCTATAATCGCCTTACCAGATTTATTTCCTCTAACTCCCTTTTTTTTTTTTTTTTTTTATCTTTTATTTTCCCAAAATTTTTTACATGAGCTTAATATAACTTTTTACAAAATGACAATAAATTAATTTTCAAGTCAAATAAACAATGAAACATAATCAAAATAAGTAAATTATATAGTTTTCCCCTTAAAAATGCAAAGAGAGGGTACAGAACAACTTCATGTTAAAATGTAACAGATAAACTATGGTAAACTATGGCAATTATAACCTTGTAATAATACTAGTCATTCTATTTAGTTATCTTTTCTCTCTTTTATCCCCCCTTTTTTTCCCTTTATCTTTTCTTTTCTTTCTTCTTCTCTTTTCCCTTTTCTCTTCCCCCTTTTTAACCCAAAATTACAAATTAATAATAAATCTATAAGTTAATCAAACAAAGGGAAGAAAAAAGTTATGTAGTATAACAAGCTCAAATGATGAGAAACATAAAGAGACAAACAAATAATATAAAGAAAAAAAAGAAAGAAAGGAAAAATAAACAAGAAAAAAAAAGAGAGATAAAAAAAAAAAAAAAAAAAAACGTTCTCAGACGGTTAAAGGGGAGGAGAGGAGGAGGAGGGAGAAACTATAAAAGAACACTCCAGAAAAAGATGTCTCCCTATTCATTATACTTTTGATCCCATATTACCCACTTTGCAATAGGGAGTCGGGAAATCCCAATTTCCTCAATATTACTTTCTAAGAAACGCGGTTTACTAATTTCTGTCAGTATTTCCGACCAAGTGGGAACTTTTTCTTGTTTCCAATTTGAAGCAATTGAGGTTTTAGCTGCCATAAAAATCTGTATCAAAAGAGCTTTTATTTCTAAGGTAACTTCTTTAGGAAAGATGTGAAATAGAGGTATTTCCACCTTAAAGGGAAGATCTACTCCAAAAGTTGAATTACTTTGAAAAAAGCATTCTGACTACCGGATTTTTGTCCACAGTTTCGCCAACAAAATTTGTCTTCATTAACTTTATTAATCTGAAAAAAGACTATAAATGATCTTATAATAAGTTTCTTTGTAAGATGCATTTTGCAAAAATTTGTCAATAATTAAAAAAGCAGAGAGCCATGTCTTTAAAGACCACTCCTTTCTTACATCTTTTCCCCAAAGTTTTAAACTAGATGTTTTGATTGGAGTCTGCTTATTTTTGATAATATTATGGCACTTGGCCATTAAATGAGATTTATCAACATCTAAAATTAATTTCTCACAGTCGGTCAACTTTCTGTGGTTTTCTAGTATAAACCTCAGAGACTTCAACTGATTACACATTCGATAATATTCTAACCACAATGAGCTGTGTAACTTGTATTTTATCCTTAGTTCATTAAATGCACTAAAAGAACCATTTTGAAATAGGTCCCTTAAATATACTGGCGCATTTTTAACTAGAGCTTCCAAAAAAGGAATGTTGAATTCTCAAGATAGCATAATCAGTGGGGTTATCGGGCTAGGGAATGGAATTAAGGTATATTTCAGATTCAACTTATCCCAGCATTTAAAACTATTTCTTAAAGCTTCTCCCATGGTTTCTGATCTAGTGTAGTCAGTGACTTTTTTTTTTTTTTTTTTAAAGATTATAGTTTCTAACTCTTTTTTGGCTGACATTTCCTTTTCGATTTGGAACCAATGCTTGGATTCCACTTGGTCTTTCCATCTAATAATATGTGCTATGGTTATTGCTTCTTGAAACTTCTGAATAGAGGGATATGCCATGCCACCTTTTCGAAAATTAATAATTAAGTATGCTGTTTTAACTCTCCTTTTTTTGCCTTTATGAATAAACTTATCGAGAATAGTTTGAAATGCTTTAATTTGGAAACTTGTAAGATGTTAGGGTATACTCCTCATTATATATGTTATTTTGGGCACTATGAACATTTTTGTAGCTATGATTCTTCCTGACCATGAGTTGTGAAGATTTCCCCACTTTTCAATGGATGCTTTCAAGTTTATCATTGTCTGCTTAAAATTTTGGTCTATCATCTGTTTGAAGTCTAGTTGAAGTTCTATGCCCATGTGTTTTATACTCCTTTTCCATGTATATAAAAATGAGTCTTTAAATATAAATCTTCCTCTTCTTTCTGGTTTATCATCAATGCTTCCGATTTGGAAAAGTTTAATTTGTAATTTTAAATCTTACTAAATTCTCCTATACAATGTTGGAGATTTACAATTGAGTTAACCGGATCTTCTAAAGAAAGAACGATATCATCTGCGAACATTGTTACTTTATGTTTGATATCTCCCACTTTAATGCCTTGAATATTTTTACATTCTCTAATGGCACAAGCTAGCGGTTCCATTAAGAGTGCAAATATGATGGGGAAGAGGGGGCATCCCTGTCTAGTCCCTTTAAATATATTAAAGCTCTCCGACTTGAAGCCAAGGTTGACGACAGAGGCGGAGGGGGCCACATAAAGGGCTTTAATGGCACCGGACGCAAAGTCCCCAAGACCAAAATTGTCCAGGACTAGGTCCATGTAGTTCCATCCGAGTCTGTCGAAGGCCTTTTCCGCATCTAAGGAAAGAAAAACAGACGACTTTTGGTTTAATTTAGCATAAGCTTATAGATTAACTAGTCTTTTGATCTTTATCTACCATGGAATGAATTACCCTATCTATTTGCCAGCACTTTGACATAGCTTTTAATATCAGTATTAATAAGAGAAATTGGCCGATAGTTTAATCAGTACATTTATCTTTTTTCGGTATAGTTATAATATGTGCTTGAAGCATTTCTTTTGGGGTAATACCTGTCTTCTTTATTTCATTAGGTGAGCTAGTTAAGCATGATATAATCTCTTTTTGAAAAATCTTGTAATACAAGTTAACATAACCATCGGGGCCCAGTGCTGAAGCGAGCTTTCATTTTGAGATAACATCTAATATTTATTTTTCAGATATTGATTTATTCAATGCTTCCAGTTTTTCGGGTGAGATTTTTGAGAGATGTATTTTATCCCCAAAAATTTGGATTTCATTTCCTTTAGATGTGTTTACATCATTATCTGCCAAATTATATAAATCCGAATAATATGCTGCAAATGCTTCTGCTATTTTAGGGGGATTCGAGATTATTTCACTATTATACCTAATTTGATCAATTCTTTTTTGAATGGAGTTGGCTCTGTATTGACTTGCTAAAAATGTAGTTGCCGTATTGCCCAAGTGATGTACATGCTTTTGAAGAGCCCATATAGAATTATCTATTTTATTTTGCTCTATAAGCTTGATCTGTTTTTGTAAATTCTTAATCTAATCAAATAAACCAAATTTATAAATGATCTTATTAAAATTACCTAACCTTTGTGTTGTATTTTGACTAACTTTTGAACTTATTTTTGTTTTTCGATCTAGACAGGCATTGAGAACATTATTAAAATCTCCACAGAATACCACGGTCAAGATGAACATCTTGCCGAGGCTGCTTTATCTGGCCAGGACTCTGCCGATCCAAATTAATAACAGGGAATTGGCACAGTTTCAAGCCCAGGTCTTTAGATTTGTTTGGAGGAATAGACCCCCTAGGATCGCCAGACATACTATGTATAAACATAAGTCTAGGGGAGGACTATCCTGCCCTAATTTTAATACCTACTTTAGGGCAGCTCAAATTGCCTCTATACCGTTGATACATTCTACCACCCTACAGCCCAGCTGGGTTTTTATTGAAGAGCTACAAATGGCCCCATTAAAATGGGAAATCATTTTATGGGCACCGAGTTCGCACACGTTTGACTCCCAAATCCATAACCCTATAACTAAATTTACACTGAAAATATGGAAATGGGCTAGGAAAGAACATAAGCTGATTCACCCCGTATCACCTCTTACTTCAATATTTACATCAACCTCTCTAGCGACCACCCTCACAGCTGACTCCAAAGCATTCTGGACTATACACAATTTAGACAAACTTGAGGCATGGTTTGAGGGCGACAGAATTATTTCTTGGGCAGAAATGAACAGGAAAATAGGGATACCACACCGAGAAATGTTTAATTACATCAAAATTAGACATTGGGTTGAGGAGATACACAGGATTCATGGCCCGACCAAAGGATCGTGGATGTCCATAGTATGTAAAAACACAAACTTAATTGGAGGAACCTTAGGCTCACTGTACACTATGTTTAATGCCCCAAAGGCTTCGTGGAAGCCTGCTTACACATTGAAATGGGAGATAGACATGCAACAAAACTGGGAGGGGGACAAATGGGCGGAATCCTTTCTGAGTCTATCTAAGGGCTCATATAACTATAGCTTGCTAGAAACCTCATTGAAAATCTTACACCGGGCATACATGACTCCGGTCAGGCTAAATAAGATATCTCCAACAATTTCAGATAGGTGCTTTAGAGGATGCCAGGGAAGGGGAGACTTTATTCATACGTGGTGGAAATGTCCTAGAGTGGCTGATATTTGGAATGAAACTACCAAATTAGCTTCACGAATTCTTAAATCTCCCCTAGAACCATCAATCTCGACTTGCCTGTTGGGAATTCATTACCAGGGGCTGGGTAATAAGGGGAACAAATTGGCTCAAATGATTTTTTTAGCCGCCAAAAATATAATTGCTAGAAGATGGAAAAGCAGTCATATCCAATTTCAGGAAGTCATAAACAAAATAAATTATCTTTGCATTAACGAAAGAATGACTCACACTTTGTTGGACACTCACCACATTTACCTAGAAATTTGGGGACCCTGGATACAGTCTCCAGATAGTACATTGTAAGGTTTGGACAGGAAAGAACATTACATTTTGGCTAACAGCGGTGGCTTGTCCGGGGAGTGGAGTGTGGAGCGGACTGGAACGGGAAGAGCTGGGAAGCGGAGAGGCAACTCATCTAGACGACAAAAGGTACTGAGGGTAGCACGGGAGATCATGGGAATGGATGTGGTGAGGAATACTTAAGAGTGGAACTTTAATGCGTATCTACTTAAAACCATCACCAAAAAAGAAAAAAAAAATGTGAGATATAGGGCTGAATGATTGTTTATTGATATGAATATTATATTTTAATAACAATGGACACAGTTATTTCAATAATTTCAGTTAACAGATGTTTGCAATGTAATTGTTTTTTATGTAACATAAAGGCTGTTGAATAAAAATCTTTGAAACAAAAAAATCTCCACAGAATATCAAGAGGCCGGGGAAATATTTCTTAAACAGATTTAAGGTTCTATTAGCGAATTTGCACTGGCCTTTATTAGGGGCATAAATGTTTAAGATAGTTATTTTATTATTGTTGATTATACCTGTCCAGGAAAGAAAAACGACCTTCTGGGTTGGTTGCAGAAAAGTCTTCTTTCCAAGTTATTTTTTTGTTGAAGAAGATAACTGTACTTCTTGTTTTTTTGGCATATTTTGAGTTACTAACTGATACAACATTTTTGTTATTATACTCTATCCCTCTTTCCACTTGCCAATGCGTCTCTTGGAGACAAACTATGTCAGCATTTTTTTTAATAGAAAGCATTAAAAAATATCAATCTTTTTCCCGGAGTGTTTAGTCCTTGAACATTTTGGCTTAAGACCCTTAATGTCATTCAGAGTCTCAGGCAGCTTTTAACGAGTTTGACAGCCCTCCCTCCCCATCCGTCCCCATCTCCCTTCTGAACCGACTGACAAAAAAAGAAGAGAAAAACGAAGAAACAAAAAAGTTAAAATAAATAGAAAAATACCTACGCAAATAGATATTTTTTATAATAAATAAGTATATACATCGGACAGCTAAACAGAGTAAATCTGAATACCCTTTAAAAGGGAATGTTTCCCCTTCACCCAAGGTTGCCCATCTGAAAAAAAGGGGTGGGGTTCAAGGGGGAAAGGGAAGTGGTGAACTTTTCCTAAGTTCAATCAGTCCTTGAATCTGCCCTCAGTGGTGCAAGTTTCCCAAAAAAAAAAAAAACGGAATATGTCGGCGCGTTATAAATAAGCTATAATAATAATAATTAAATTGCCTATATCTCCTTTTTCTGGTTGCCTCTGAAAGAAAAATGAAAAAAATATTTATTAACTCTTCAAGGGGAGAAATCTTTAATTTCTTCTTACTTTCTGTCTGCTCATATGGTAAAATTTAGTCAATCTCTTTTCTAATGACCCAAAGGGGTATTAACCCTAATGGGTTCTTCTTTTCCCTTTCTCCTTTTTCTCTTTCTATATTTTTTTTATTTTCATACTTATAGTGATTTTTAATCTTAGTGTTACATATATATTTTAATCTAGCCTATTGTGAATTTTGTATATTACTTAAAGTGCTGTTTATTATTATTATATTACATCTTAAACTTTATATTCTTCTGCGTGATTCTTTTTCTTATTTCTTTTCCCTTTACTCATCCTCTATATTAATTATTTATTGAATTATTCTCATGTCAAACCCTATCTAGAATGAATTTTCAATAATATTATAATGTGAGTGTGCTCTTACTTTTAGTAATTAAAGTTGTGACTTTGTGGTATTCTATATCAATTCTGTTATAGATTTGTTATTTATCTAACCCCAGTTATCTAATTCGTGTTTGAATTGTTCCTCCTATTGGAGTAGTTAGAACGTTTCTATCTTTCTCCCTTCATCACCCCCCCACCCCCCTGAAATAAAAAAAAAATAAAAAAATAACAGAAGCACATTATACCAGAAACAGAATATTAGAACAAATAATTTTAATTCAGTCTATTTCAAATTACATTCTTCAATACATGTTTTGGCCTCTAAGGGAGCGTTCGCCACTATCCTCCTTGAATCATGAGTTATGATTAGTTTTGTAGGAAAACCCCATTTGTACCTTACATGGTTTTCCCTTAATAATTTAGAAAGATCAGAGAATATTAAGAGATTTTCATAAGGGGGATTAAGTTTTTTAGCCTCAGAGGCTTTTCTGAGAATCTCTTCTCTATGCATGGATGAGTGAAATTTAACAATGATATCACTAGGAAGATCTCTATCTATTCTTTTAGAAAGGGGAATTCTATGAACTCTATCTACCATCTGTTCAAGTGAACAATCGATTTTTAAAGTACAAGAAAGAAATGTTTGAATATAATGATTTAATTCTGACTGAATAATGTTTTCGGATATACCTCTTATCCGGATATTGTTTTGGCGGGAATAATCTTCCACTTTATTAATTTCGAGTTTGAGATCTAGGACTTCTGCTCTTAGTTCTGATGTCTCTGTAGTAAATGTTCTTTGTTCCTTTCCAATCATATTATATTTAGATTCTAAAGTATCTATTTTTACCCCTAATTCATTTATTGCATTTGAATGTTTAGCAATCTCTGCTGTTAGATCCTTAAGTAAAGAATTTTTAAATTCTGCCAATATTGTTTTCATCCTTGTAATTGTAAGTCTTTCTTCTTCGGGTTTATTTGAGATACTAGCGAATTGCCTGTCAAAAAATTACGGCAATGAAATTGTAAGGTAGCTAAATTAGTAAATGAATATAGTGTACCTATTTTGAAGCATTGTGATGAAGAGCTGGCAATCTGTGTTGATGTTGCTGCAGCATTAGTGGTGTGGAGCTGCTGTTTAAGCATGCTGAATGTGTGCACTGTGTGGTATGAATATCCGTAGGTGGTTTGTGGCGTTTTGCGAGTTTCTTGTGGTGTTTTGCGAGTTTGTTGTGGTGTTTTGCGAGTTTAGAGTGCTGTAGCCTCGTTTTCGTTTTGTTCGGCAGCCATTTTTTCTGTCGCTTAGATTTTTTTTTAGTCTCAAAAGTCTTTTATTTCGAGTAAAATCGAGGTGTAAGTTGCATTTTTGAGGTCCTGGGTGCTCCCTCTTGGTGTAGGTAAGGTTTTTATGTATGTGCTGTGTGTATGTATTGTGTTTTAAATGTTTGTATGTCGGCGTGTTGCGTCCGATGTTTGCGAGGTCGTAATGTGTGGTAAGGTGTTTCGTAGGTTGTTTGCGTTCCTCGTAAAATTTAGCGAGTGTCGTAATTTGTGTGTCGTGTTTTTTGAGTAGCGACGTGAAGTTTGCGCGGGTTTGAGGCCCTTGCCCAGTGACCTCGCCAGCAACTGAGTCCCTCGCTTCGCGAGGGGCCTCAGTTGCTGGCATGGAGCGCCTTCGGCGCTCCATGCCAGCAACTGAGGCCCTTGCCCAGTGACCTCGCCAGCAACTGAGGCCCTCGCTTCGCGAGGGGCCTCAGTTGCTGACATGGAGCGCCTTTGGCGCTCCATGCCAGCAACTGAGGCCCGTGCCCAGTGACCTCGCCAGCAACTGAGGCCCTCGCTTCGCGAGGGGCCTCAGTTGCTGGCATGGAGCGCCGAAGCCCAGTGACCTCGCTATGCGAGGGCCGCGGCTCGCTGTGCAAGCCGCGGCCCTTGCTTCGCGAGGCCCGCGGCTCGCTACGCGAGGGCCGAGGCCCTTGCTTCGCGAGGCACGCGTCTCGCTACGCGAGGGCCGCGGCTCGCTTCGCGAGCCACGGCCCTCGCCTCGCGAGGCCCGCGGGCTCGCTACGCGAGCCCGCAAGCGTGAGCAACGACCCGTACGCTCACAACTATATATGTGACTAGCGAATTGCCCGTCAAAAAATGACGGCAATGAAATTGTAAGGTAGCTAAATTAGTAAATGAATATATTGTACCTATTTTGAAGCATTGTGATGAAGAGCTGGCAATCTGTGTTGATGCTGCTGCAGCATTAGTGGTGTGGAGCTGCTGTATAAGCATGCTGAATGTGTGCAGTGTAACACTGTGCGTGCGCGAGACCAAACCGTTAGCGTAGTCGTGTACTTCCGCATTGGTGTAAAATGGCGAGTAATGTGTGGTATAGGTCTGTATCGGAATATCCGTAGGTGTTTTGTGGTGTTTTGCGAGTTTCTTGTGGTGTTTTGCGAGTTTAGAGTGCTGTAGCCTCGTTTTCGTTTTGTTCGGCGGCCATTTTTTCTCTCGCTTCGTTTTTTTTTTAGTCTCTAAACTGTTTTATTTCGAGTAAAATCGAGGTGTAAGTTGCATTTTTGAGGTCCTGGGTGCTCCCTCTTGGTGTAGGTAAGTTTTTTATGTATGTGCTGTGTGTATGTATTGTGTTTTAAATGTTTGTATGTCGGCGTGTTGCGTCCGATGTTTGCGAGGTCGTAATGTGTGGTAACGTGTTTCGTACGTTGTTTGCGTGCCTCGTAAAATTTAGCGAGTGTCGTAATTTGTGTGTCGTGTTTTTTGAGTAGCGACGTGAATTTTGCGAGGGTTTGAGGCCCTTGCCCAGTGACCTCGCCAGCAACTGAGTCCCTCGCTTCGCGAGGGGCCTCAGTTGCTGGCATGGAGCGCCTTCGGCGCTCCCTGCCAGCAACTGAGGCCCTTGCCCAGTGACCTCGCCAGCAACTAAGGCCCTCGCTTCGCGAGGGGCCTCAGTTGCTGACATGGAGCGCCTTCGGCGCTCCATGCCAGCAACTGAGACCCGTGCCCAGTGACCTCGCCAGCAACTGAGGCCCTCGCTTCGCGAGGGGCCTCAGTTGCTGGCATGGAGCGCCTTCGGCGCTCCATGCCAGCAACTGAGGCCCTTGCCCAGTGACCTCGCTACGCGAGGGCCGCGGCTCGCTGCGCGAGGGCCGCGGCTCGCTTCGCGAGCCACGGCCCTCGCTTCGCGAGGGCCGCGGGCTCGCTACGCGAGCCCGCAAGCGTGAGCAACAACTCGTACGCTCACAACTATATATGTGATAGCTTTCTTCATATTCTGTGACCTCTTCTAGACTAGTCTAGTTAGCTGAATGGTCTAAATTACACATGGCTTCCTCTTCAACATGAGTTTTATCTAATTCTTTGTTTTTTATTTCCTGGGGAAAAAAACATACCTGGAGTTTTTGCCATTACATTTTTCTTTTCTCTAGTTTTTGTTTTGGTGTTATGATTTTTCCTCTTCATTATGCTAACTTAATGCAAGTTTTGTTTATTAAATGTAGGTAGTTTGTTTCAGATTATGTCAGTCTATTAATAAAAAGGAAGATTATTACAAATCCCGTCAAATTTATCTTATCAATAAGTTCAAACACTTTCTTTTCTATTATGTATCTGAAAGTATTCGATAATCAGATCTGCTGTTATAACATAATATCCAACTTTGAACCAGAATAGACCTTATGCTATTACTCGTCTCTTACTTTTCCAAGATGTCCCAGGTGTTTATACACCTTAACATTTTTTTACAGATTAACGTTAATAATAATTTATGGTGTTCAAAATTTACCCTTTATCATATATGTTTTTACAGATTCTCAGATCCTGAATTATTATAATTTCATAAAATTTAATACCCTGTAAGCTAAATTTGCCACCACCAAATTATTGTTACAACCTTCCAACAAGATTCCCAATTTCCTTGTTTATCTCTAAATTGTACCCAATACTCGAATATTAATACGAATATTATTACCAGCTATTACCTTATTTCAAATAATCAAACATATCAATATACAATAATGAAATGTTCCAAAATGCTATGAATAGAGTTACTAAGAGCAACAATTATTGAATGGCATCAGTTATTATAACATAGACTCTGATTATTTCCCATTGAAATATAATGATCCAAATTACAGAACCTTACTATTGGCAAGATTATTGTTACTTGCTACTGAGTTAGTATGATACTTTTTATTACAGTCTAACTCAAGAGTCGTAGCTCAATATTTAGCAATTTCTGCTAAGAATGTATGCTGACTAGACTAGACTCTGTTATTGTTGCAAAAGACTAGATTTCACCCAGTAATCCACAGTAATATTGCACCTTGTTATAGTATAGTTTCTAGAATCTCATTAAGTGTAAATCCTGGTTAGTCCTAATTGTCAATGTTATTTTTTAAAAATATTTCTAGATAGAATGTGACTTCCTGTACGTCTCTAATAAGTAAAACAGTGCTTACAGTATTATTGCACAATTCTGTGAAAATAGCATGTTGACCACTGTAAGAGCCCATTGTAAGAGACGTGACCAGTTTGGAACCGGAGTCTGTGCTCTGGTCAGAGAAGACAAGTGTTCCTTGGTTCCTCAAGTTTGTGACTATTTATGTATCTATATTTAAGATAAAAAAGCCCACAGTTGCTAATGTGTGAATTAGCCGCAACTGCACAAGATGATGCATTCGCAGTTGCGTGATTTGCTGCTATTTAGCAGTTGTAGCTTGTGAGTAACGCCTGTGGAGAACCCACCGCACAGGTGTTACTCACAAGCTCATAACTATTATAGTGGGTATTTTAATAGGTATAAAGGTACTCAAGTTATGATTACAATGTGTAATTACCCCATATTATACAGCATGTTCCAATAGTGAATAACAAGAGCTTACCCAAACGTGTACTCAAAGAGGGAGGTCAATTTGTCATACATTGCATCTCAAAGCAGCAAAAATCAGTGTGCTAAGTATACATTATTTACCTTCTTTACGTTAATAAGCAACACTGTTTCAAATGCTGGACTGATGTCTCTAGAACACTTACTGTGACATGAGACTGTCGTACATGTCGCACTTGTGCTAAGTGAGATCGAACACAGGAGTGGACCGTGATGTAACTCGTGGCTTTGGCAATTTTAATAGTGTAACACTATTATAATACAAATATATTTTAACCACTTTAATTCAAGAAAAAACACATTGTTGACAAGATATCGCCATTAGTAGCTGTGTAAGCCAGGAACGCAAAAAAATTTTTTTATGGAAAAATCAGAATTTTTTAAATCTCAGTTTACGAGTAGAGTAATCAATTTGTTGCATCATTTTCTGAGAGCTCGATCATGGTGGTGCGTTTTGTATAATATCTATCAGTGGATCAGGAAGGAAGTCAAAAGGCTTTGCTAGATAGCCGAATCAGATTGAAATCTCTCACACACAACTACCATGACATGGATGCCTCCATGGTCCAGAAGATGTATCCATATTTATGTTTGTCTTCTAATTAAAACCTAGCTTAATTATATAGTTACACTCAAACATATATATATATATTCTTCATTGTACGTTGGTACAATGAAGGAAACAGACCTGTGTGAGATTTCGGATAGTTTATTGAGGCAACAAAAATGCTATTTTGAACAGAATTTTTCTTCTATTTTACTCTGGGACAGTCTCTGTTACCCACTTCAGGTAAGGAGGGTTCCCTTGGTCTACGGGTAGGCTAATCACTTCACACACTTCATAAGGATGGACAGACCTGCAAGAATCAACACAAAAAAAGAGAAGCCTTTTTAGAATGTACCTACCTCACTTCATATGAGGGTAACGTTTGTAATAAATTAACATTAGCATCTGTATACCCTGAGCATAAAAGCATTTCTAGGCAAACATATTTTAGTAGACATTGCTTGTGCCTGCTGGATGCCATGTTTGTCTTCAACATTTTATGCAGCCTTGGAGACGGAGTAGACATAGTTACATTGAGGTGGAAAAAACACTTTTTGTCCATCAATTTCAACTTTTTTAGATCTTCTCTGACCTTTGTTATGTGGATTAATTGCTAATTAATTGTTAATGGATCCAGATGAAAGCAAACTGGAAAAAAAGAAAATAACTTCCTGACCCTAGATACTGGAGATCAGTTTCCTCCCTAGATCAATAACCCCTAATTAACCAGGATAACACTGAATGCCCTTTTGATTCAAAAATATAAACAATCCCTTTTTAAAGTTAACTATCAAATCCGCTGTCAACACTTCATTTGGTAGAGAATTCCACAGATTAACCACCCCTTACTATGAAGAACCCTTTTCTTTGTTTAAGGTGAAATCTTTTTACTTCTAATCTCAAAGGATGTTTACTTGTCAGTTGAAAACCTCTTGGCACAAAAGTTCTCTTGACAACTCTTTATACTGACCCTGGATGTATTTATATAAGGTAATCATATCTCCTCTTAGACGCCTTTTTTCTAGAGAAAATAAGTTTAATTTGGTTAGTCTTTCTTCCTAACTTAGCCCCTCCATTCCCCTTATTAGTTTTGTTGTCCTTCTCTATACTTTTTCCAGCTCTAAAATATCCTTTTTATGCAGTGGTGCCCAAAATTGTACTCCATATTCCAAATGAGGGCGTACTAGAGATTTGTATAGTGGCAGAATTATATTTGCTTCCCTGGCTTCTATACCCTTCTTAATACATGCTAATATTGTATTTGCCTTTGCAGCTGCTGCTTGGCTTTGAGCGCTGTTACCTAGGTGGTTGTCCACTAGTACTCTCAAATCCCTTTCAATATCTGATACCCCTAGATTTGCTCCATTAAGATTATAAATTGCATGGCTATTTTCCCATCCCAGATGACATAACGTTACATTTATTCGTATTAAATCTCATTTGCCATTTAGTTGCCCATTTCACTAATTTATGCAAATCCCTTTGGAGGGAAAGTACATCATTATCTGATTTAATTACCCTGTCATCAACAAAAATGGAGACCATACTTTCCGGACCTACTAAGTCATTGATAAATATGTTAAAACTAGCGAATTGCCCGTCAAAAAATGACGGCAATGAAATTGTAAGTGATCTAATGCTGTTTGGTGTATAATAATCAAATAAATAATACATTAATAAATTAATATACTTTACCTATTTTCAAGTAATATATGCAGGAAGCATTCTGTTGAAAAGCTGACAATCTGTTTTGATGTTGCTGCAGCATTAGTGGTGTGGAGCTGCTGTGTAAGCGTGATGAATGTGTGCAGTGTAATAGTGTGCGTGCGCGAGACCAAACCGTTAGCGTAGTCGTGTACTTCCGCATTGTTCTAAAATGGAGGCTAATGTGTGGTATGCGTATGTAGCGGAATATCCGTATGTGTTTTGTGGTGTTTTGCGTGTTTCTGGTGGTGTTTTGCGTGTTTAGAGTGCTGTAGCCTCGTTTTCGTTTTGTTCAGCGGCCATTTTTTCTCTCGCTTAGAGAATTTTGTAGTGTCTAAACTCTTTTGAGTTAAATTAAGGTGTAACTTCATTTTTTGAGGTCCTGGATGCCCCCTCTTGCTGTAGGTAAGCTTTTTATGTATGTGTTGTGTGTATTTATTGTGTTTTTCATTTTTTCATGTCCGCGGGTTGCGGACGTTTTTTGCGAGGTCGAAATGGGTGGTAACGTGTCTCGTATGTTGTTTGCGTTACGACGTAAAGTTTGCAAGGGTCCTTTAATAATCACAATTATGCTAAAGTGAAAGCTGCCATTTTGCTTTCGGCTGATCTACTTCCTAATGTAGGAGGGGTCTATGAAATCTGCACAATAGAGTGGAACCATGGATGCTAAACTACCAGGACTTTCAGAAGGACTAAGTGAACCTAATTAATTTACAAGAATGCACCCTCCTGAGAAAGCAGATGAAGCAGGAAATAGAAAACCAAAGTAAAGAATAATCACATATAATAGTTGTCGTAATTGCAAGTTTGTCGGTAACGCTATGGTAAAAGTTACGGGCTTGTGCATGTACAATGACCTTCGAAGGCGCTCATTGTGGGCTCGCAAGTGTTTGAAATTTTCAAGTGACGCTCATCGCAGGGTACGCAAGACTTTGAAAAAATCACGGCTTCAATGGCCAACATTTTTTTCAAGCCCGTAACTCGAAAGCTGTCTGAAGACCACAATTAATTACAAAATTAACTTAAAACCTCACACACAGCACAGAGGAGAGGCAGGGTGCCTGTGAGGTTGCAAGCTAATTTGATGCTTAATTGGAGTTTTTGGGAGGCCTAAAAATCGGCTAAGCAAGGGAAAAAAATGGCGGCTGTAAAGACGTAACTGTTTAAAAAAAGGCTCAGAACAAGGCTGAAGCCCATAGGGCTTAGGCGCTCATCGCACGGACCTCAAGATTTGAAAAGGGAGAGGGAGGAAAAAGAAACGGGAGGGAGAGGGGGAAGAGGGTGCAAAGAGACACAGGGAAGGGAAATAAGGCGAAAAAACAAAGGGCAGGGACAGGGGGTAAAGAGACAGCGGGAGGGAGAGAGGGGGAAACAGACAGTGGGGTCAGAAAGTGGGGAGAGGCTCGCAAAGAGCAGCAAATTCGCTCAGCGCTGGGCTCACGATGAGTGCACCAAGTCGCTTACCGCGAGGCGAGGGGGCGAGAGGCTCGCAATGAGAGCCAAAGGCACTCATTGCGGGGCTCGCTATGAGAGACAAAGGTGCTCATTGCAAGGAATGAAAGTGGTGGGTTGGCCGGTGTCTTGAATGAGTGTCGAAGCCGCTCATCGCGAGGCCCGTAAAGTAGAGGGGGGAGAGGCTCGCATTGTGTGGCAAACAAAAATTACGGCAATAAAATTTGAAGTCTCGCAATGCTGACGGGCAAGTCGCTAATATATATATATATATTGTTGTTTAGTCATTCAGTCATGACTGATTCTTTATGACCCTATGGACCCCAGCACGCGACATCTTGTGTCCGGTTGTGCCTATCCATAAGGTTTCCTTTGCAAAAATAGTGGAGTGGGTTGCCAGTTCCTTCTCCAGTGGACTGCAATGTGTCTGACCTCTCCGCCATGACCTGCCCATCTTGGATGACTCTACATGGTATAGCTCACAGCTTCATTGGGGTACACAAGCCCCTTCACCATGACAAGGTATATAATGATAAACACGTAAAGGGTCATTTTAAAATGAGTCAGGTTGGGTTTGTTTCCTCCTCTTTCTGACATGTTACAGGAGTCAGGAGTCTTGTGAATCTCTGTAAAACAGCCACCTTTTTTTATATGCCTATACTTTTTGTAATGTACAATAGACAACAATACACAGATAACAGACTCTACATGAGTCTTTGTTTACACATCTGCTCAAGTCAATCTCGATTCATTGAGGCTATAAGCAGATCAAACAAATTGCTTATCTATGGTTGCGTTACAGGCTTTTCTGTGCCCCTCTGCACCCCTGCTGTGGGTAATAAAGAACTTTCAATTCTCACCTCACATAGTCTGTCACAGCGGGAACTTTAGTGGATCTGGTTTTAATCATCTGAAAGAGAAGGACAGAAAGTTAGCTGAAAACAGAGGTATAAGTGAGGTAATTTTAAATATATAAATATTATATATATATATATATATATATATATATATATATATATATATATAAATAAATAAATATATATATCACATATAATAGTTGTCGTATTGTGAGATGTCGTCACGCAATGTTAAATCACACAGGCCTGTGGTGTAGGCGCTCATCGCGAGGCATGCACGACTTTGATGCAATGAGCGTCGAAGGGTCATCTGTCCCGTCACAGCTGTAATTTGCCTGAGCACGCTCCATCAATGGAGGATGGAAAGAGATTGAAGGCCTACACAATGATGCCTGCGATCAGCGCCAAAGGCCGTAGGACTTTGGCGCTAAACGCAAGGCACGCAAGACTTTGATAAAAATTATGGCTTTAGTATCCGAGATTTTTGCAACCACGTAACTCGGAAGACCGCCAAAAAAAGCCCCAAAATTTAAAAAAATGCTTAAAAACCTCACACACAACTCAGTGGAGAGCCAGGGAGCCTGTGAGTAAAGGGTGAAATGGTGGCCGTAAAAACGTAAAGGCTTTCAAAAAGGATCAAAATGAGGCTGAAGCCCGGAACACTTAGCTGAACAACGCCAGGCACGCAGGACTTTGAAAATACAAGCAATGTCGCTTATATGAACCGCAAGAGTTTGAAAATAAAGGCAGCGCCGATCAGCGCGAGGCACGCAGAGACAGAGAGGAGAAAGACACAGGCGAGGAAGAGGGGGGAGAGGGTGGAAAGAGATACAGGCGTGAGAGAGGGGGGAAAAAGGGACACAGAGGAGGGAAATGGGGGGGGAGGACAAGGAGAGGGGGAAAACAGACACAGGGGTCAGAGAGTGAGGAGGCACTAAACTGGCGGGTTGGATGACGTCTGCATCGCAGGCATCGCGGTGGGAGCTGAAGGTGCTCATTGCGAGGCATGAAAGTAGTGGGTTGGATGAGGCCTGCAATGAGGCGCTCATCACGAGAACCGTAAAGTAGGCGGTGGGAGAGGTGTTTATCGCGAGGCACACAAGTTTTGCATTGCCAGCCTTAAAATGTTATTGCCTTCATTTTTGACGGGCAAGCCGCTAGTAACATATAATAGTCGTAATTGCGAGTTTGTTGGTAACGCTATGCTAAAAATTCCCGGGCTTGCGCATGCGCAATGAGCGACGAAGGCCCAAAAGTTACGGGTTTGACGGGAGCTGCAATGAATGCCAAAGGCGCTCATCGCGAGGCCTGCAAAACTTTGAAAAAAATGAATGGCTTTAACGGCCGACATTTTTTTCAAGCCTGTAACTCGGAAGTTGTTGGAAGACCACCAAAAGACGCCAATTAATTAAAAAATTAAGCAGGGAGCCTGTAAGTGAGATTGCAAGCTAATTTGATGTTTAATTGGTGTTTTTGGCCGGTAAAGTAGACGGTGTGAGAGGCTTGCAATGATCGCTAAAGGCGCTCATTGCATGAACTGCAAGTAAGAGGGGGGGGGGGGGGGGCCTTGCATTGTGTAGCAAACAGAATGACCAGCCTTCAAATTGTATTGCTATCATTTTTGACAGGCAAGTCGCTAGTATATTATATACAGTTTTTATTGGACAAACATATTCATAGTAATGATGAGCTTTGGACAGCAAAACCTCTCTTTATCAAGTAAAAAGCAATACTGATTTTAGGTTGGCAGAGAGAGAAAGAAATTCAAAGTGAATAATGTTCTTTTCAGTCAAGTGTTTATGTCTGCATAAAGTTTCAGATAATTGAAAAGCAGAGAAATAAATAGGGCAGAAAATATTCTCATGTATTAAGTAGTAGAAGAACAACAATAAAACAGATAGAAAAAAAAAACATAGCAGCAACGTTGGAGGTTCACAAGAAATTTTGGTAGTAAGATAGAAATCCCAAGTGTGTATTAAGTCCTGTGTTTTTAGTATTAAAGAGTGTTATCATTTTAATTTCAAATGTCTTTCTCTCCTGGGTGGTTTTTAATTTCACCTGAGTATTTTAGATTTTGGATGGAGTGATTATTCTGGGAAAAATGGGCGGCACAAGGACGGCACCCAAGCCGACCAGAACACCGATCTGCATTGTTTAAATTTCAGATAGGAAAGAGAGCAGAGACCTGTCATTAGACATTATAAAATGACTTTTCCCAAACTGGAAATGTAAGTAGTTTTACCATGGACTTGAATAGGACACACACTCCTGCAATCTGATTGTCTGCATTTATGCAAAAGCATATGGGTAGTCTATTGCACATGTAAACACAGATTTTATTTGATTTGATCTCTCAGTGAATAATGGACGTATTTCAAATATTCAAAAAGTATCTCAACATTCTTTCAGGAGATCTTTACTGTGAGGTGGTCCAAATGGTGCAGAATTAAGTGGACCTTTAATGAAGGATTTTTTTTCATGGTGTACAGCAGTGTTGATGTATTACATACCTTTTTAAGTATTGTTATTTATATGATGGTGGTTGGAACCAACCAATACACATAAACCAATAATTTATTTGGATACATAATAACAGAGGGTTGCCTCACACACATTAGTACTTTGTAAGCCAATCCCTTTAAAGGATGTGGACATGATATGGAAAGAAACTCACCAGTAGGATCTCACTATCCTCTTCAATTTTCCCTTTCCATTCATATCTAAGAAGAGAAATTAGAAACGCACAGTGTAAATGCAAGATTCTTCCTGTGTTTATTTACATATTTAAACAGAATTTTATTAAAAAGTGCTTAAAACCTTCCAAATTGTCCCTGCTAAGGTCCGCCCCCTGTAGCTCATGCACAAAGTGTTTTTATAGGACTAGATGTAATAGCCAGTCACAGACTGAGTCTCAATATTATGTTGCTGAACTGCTGCTTAGACACGCTATGTAATTGGCTAGTACATCTAGTACTTTACAAACTATCAGTGCACGAGAAACAGAATCGCAGTGACAGCAACATAAGTCTTGATAGTGGCACAGTACAAATATTTAAGAATGTATCTTATTCGTGCAGAAATATAGTGACTTACATGGATGTGATTTGGGGTATGATATTCACACAGGCTGCTAACTTCCTCTTTACAAGACCCCTGGAGAAGAGAAATACACAGGTGTTATAGCACTATATATTTGATACTGTATATCAAAAAGGCTCTTACAGAAAAAGTCAAATAAAATAAATGATTTAATAAAGTTTAGGGGATGTATCTTCTAGAAAAATAGTAATGGAAGAGGTCATGATATGAAGATGGAGGGTGGTATATTTAGGCGTAATATACAGGTAAAGCACTATTTTATAGAAAGGTAGATATGTGGAATAGGCAAACACAGTAAAGGAATTCAAGCATGCCTAGGTAGGGTTAAAGCTATCTTGAAGTTAGAAGTTTAAGAAGTCTGAGCGTCATAGAATTGACATGATTTAATTGTGTTGTTGGAGAGAACGGCTTAGTGTTCCCTGGGACAGCAATAAAATCAAATAAATCCATACTACAGGGAACCAAGACAAACTGTTCATTGAAAGATTTGATCAGGAGTCTGAGGCTCAAATATTTAGCCATATCAAAAGAACACATGATTCCTTAGAGAAGACTCTGAGACTCTGGAGAAGGTGAAGGCAGAGAAGGAGATGGACAGATGATGTCATTGAAGCAATAAACCTGAGCTTGAGGGAGCTCAGAGGGGGTAATGACTGAGAGATGTGCCTAGCATGCTGCGGACACACAGAGTCATGACTGAGCAACAGCAACTTACACAAGTTTAATAAAGCTAAGCTTTTAGGTGGATTGAATGGGCAGACAAGATGGGCAATTTTTATTCTTACCTGCCTTCAAATCTATGTTGCTATATTTACTTAAACAATTACATACCGTGCAATATCTTTTGCAACAGTTTCATTGGGACACGTGACATATGCAGCTGAGACGGTCCCGGAGATATATGCTTCAGATGCCATAGAGAGTGATCGCAATCCCACAATCCTCAGCAGCAATGGGTTCATATACAGCAGAGCAGACTGGCGGAACAGGAAGTTGAAGTTAAACAGGACTCTAAAATACACAAGAAAAAGTTAATTTATCAGAGCAGTTTGGGAAAACTTTATAATTATGTATGTAACAGACTAAAAATAGCATTTCTAGGTGCAACCTTTATTTTAGAAGGCAATGTTTGTGCCTGAGAAGGTGTGTTCTGCTAATTATATTTAGGAAAGCTATGGGAAGGAAAGGTGATTTGTTTAACCATTGGTTGATTCAGATTAGCTTTTTCTTTAAATGACACCCTCTCCCTCTCCCACAAATGTTCTGTAGAAGACAGCTTGCAACCGTGCGTGCTCTGTACCCCTCACCCCTCATGCCTTACTACTATGGCAGCACCCACACATTAGCAGAGTCTGCTAAAATTAAGATTTTCTTGGAAACATATTTTAAGGCTATGGGTTGAACAGCTGCTATTGTTGTTAGACTGTTATATATAATTCATAAACATGTGCAGCATTTCCTAAACTACAGCAGCTGTTTATTAGGAACATAAGACAAGTTATGGAGTGTGTGGCTTATACATAAGACAGTGCACTGGAATATAGACATCTTGATTGTAATCCGTAAGAGAAACAATTCAAAACATCCTTCTAACAATCTCTTAAGATGTATACACAATTATGTGGCAGGTGAGCCAATTACAAGTTGCACCGACTGAGTTAGGGAGTTATTTATATTAAGTGAACTCACTGAGTAAGTGTAAATGGATTCCCATATAACCTACCAAGTGGCCCATGCTGCTGTGTGTACGTGACCTCCCACCCAACACATTCCCATTCTTTTCTGACCCTTCTTCGGCCCCACACTTTTTTTCGCAAATTTGGCTTTCTTCTCTGCCTTCTGTCCCTGCCCCTATTCCAAGTCTATTAACGGTTGCTTACACGTTTACTCCTGACATACAGCCTTATTAAATTGCAATTCTGTAAATTTAAAAAAACTCTATTTAAGCACATATAATATTTTTTTTTTTATATAGAGCCCTTTTAAATTTACCGAATAGCAATTTAATAAGACTGATAATCTGTTTCTGCCTTAGATATATCTGTCTTTATATGTATGTATCTATGTATTTGTATCTATATTTGTATGCATCGGTCTTTGAATGTATATATGTATTTATCTATCTTTGTATCTATCTATATATCTTTATATGTATGTATTATCTGCCTTTGTATTTATCTATCTTTGTTTCTATCTTTGTCTCTATGTAAGTATCTATCTTTGTATGTACTGTAGCTATTTATCTATGTATTTGTATCTATCCTTATATGTATGTAACCATCTTTGTATCTATCTTTGTATGTATGTATTTTTATGTATATATGTATCTATCGTTTTATGCAAGTATGTATCTATCTTTGTATGTATGTATGTATCTTTATATGTACGTATCTATCTATACATCTTTGTATGTATGTATCTATATGTATGTATTATTATTATTATCTTTATTTATATTGCGCCAACATATTCCGTAGTGCTGTACAATGGTTGAGTACATGGCAAAAACAAATGAACACCTTACAAAGAGGGAAGGGCCCTGTTTTTGAGCTTAGAATCAAATGTATACAGAGCTTGTTTCCAAAGCACTGATACAATATTAAAAACATGCAAACTTACGTATGTATCATCCGTCTTTGTATCTTTTTTTTTTTTCTGTCGGTTTATTTACCTATCTATCTATACATGTATCTATCTTTGTATGTATCTATGCATGTATTGGTATCTATCTTTATATGCATGTATGCAACCATCTTTGTATCTATATTTGTATGCATGTATCGATGTATGTATGCATCTATCTTTATATGTATCTTTGTATCTATCTTTATAAGTATTTATATATTATCTCTTTATTTCTGTCTATTTTTGTATGTATGTATGCATGCGTACATGTCTTTGTTTCTGTCTATCTATCTTTGTATGGATGTATGTATGTATGTATACACATGTGTGTGTATACAACATATATATATATTTATTTATAATTTTATGTAAGTTTGTATGTTTGTTATCTATCTCTGTATTTATCTATCCATCTGTAATACTCACGCAGGTAGCTAATATTACTACCCAAAGTGGGGGAGAGATTGGCTGCATACGGGTACCTAGGAGAAAACACAGTATGCATTATCTCCTATAATTCAGCCGAACAACCTTTTTTATAAAACAATGTGTTTATATCTATAGGGGAAAATTGCTTCACCCCACAGCCTCATTACCATAAAGCTTTTAATTGTTTGCGTTCCCCAGGACTGAAGAGGCTTCTATAAGATGAATATGACTGGTGAGAGAGTAAAGAGAGGCAGGTAATATATCTGAGGCGGAGTTAAGAAATACAATGCAATGTATGGGGGTGGCGTGCAGCTGTCACTAGGTAGTGCAATGGGATCTATCCCTCTTCAGCTTTGCATTTCTTCGGCAGCACTGGCGGCTGCAGTTACAGGAGCCATCCGGCAGAGGGTGCTGTCAATTTTTGGCTAACTATTCTCCCCTCCGACGTGGAGCAACTCTGCGTCGCTAAGTCGACCACGAGGCCATCGATATGTTCGGCACGGGCACTCGGCCCCCCAGGGCCTCGGGCGCGCCTCTCATAGCTCACGGCCTCTTCTGTTGGCCGCGGGATTGCGGCAAGTAGATTTTGCGAAGGTGAAGAGAGAAAGGACCCTGCAATGCATGCCGAGACTATGTTCAATTTGTTGTTATAGTGAGAGCTTGAGTTAGGGTTGTGGTAGAGCGCGCCACTACTTTACTATGTAAACCTTATCATTTGCCACTACCCTAACAACAAAATGAACAAAGTCTTGGCGCTCCACCGTTTTGCCACCTAGTGGCTGCTGCAAGTCACTGCTGGCTGGGACGAATCAGGAAATGTCCTAGATGTAATCATAATACAAAAGGTGGTATTTATTTATTTTACGGTTTAAAACACTATGGGAGAAATTCGCTAAGCCACCACATGAGCCATGATGAGCAGCGATGGTAATTTCCTCCCCTAACCATTTGTAACCTTCTGGTAGACATCCTGTAGGCCCTGCTATTTGTACTGAATCTCCCCATAGCCTCTTTATAACAAGGGTGCAGCCAATGCTAGTGTGGCAGGTGCAAAGCGCAGGTGCCAGAAACAGGATAGAGACCCTCGTCTGTTCACTACCTGCGCCACTGCTTCTCAAGCGTAGTTTTTAGAAAAACAAAAAAACATATATATGAGCTTACAGTATACAGCTAATTTCTTTCTAAATTGTATACAAATACATATTTGGGAATTTGACCATTAGACATTAATACTGTTTAAGGCCGAATAACAATTCTCTTTGTTGATTTTCATTTATATTTGTCTTTATTTATGTGAATATATAACACTATGTGAAGTGTGTGTTATATTTATATATAAATAAATGAATTATATAATATATACACACATTATTATTTATATACACACATATATATATATATATATATATCTTATCTATATAGTGTGTGTATCTATCTATAAACTTTTTTTATATATATATATATATATATATATATATATATATATATATATATATATATATATGATAAGATATACATAAAGAAATAAGGAATACAAACGTTATATATATATATATATATATATATATATATATATATATATATATATATATATATATATATATATGATAAGATATACATAAAGAACTAAGGAATACAAACGTTATATATATATATATATATATATATATATATATATATATATATATATATAATAAACTGTATATGCAAATTAATCAGATAATTAAATAATTATATTATTCTATTCAAGACACTACTTTGACGTCACCCTCTCCTGCATACTTTTTACTAGACATACAAAGAATTACCACGCAGAAGGGCCACAACCTGTCACCCGGAAGTCTAAGAACGTCTGCCCCATTTCCGGCGTACGTGACGCTAGTTCTCTTAATTGCCCCAAGAAAGATGGCGCACGATAAGTATGCGGCGATATCATGCATGACAATAAATATGCCTACTTCCGGTTGTCGGGAGCAGAACACTTCCGCCCCCACTAATAAGACGTTGCCATGGAGACAGAAAACATCAGGTTTTCGCAGAGCTTTATTGACTTTATTGACACAGAGACAGACACTGCAGCCAGAAGCAACAATGCACCATGGGAGATGTATCCCTGGGTGACGTCTGCTATGCAATGTATGGATGCAGTGTTGCTGTGTATTAATAGGAGAACCTTGGAACTGTTATATTTATGTATGGCCTGCAATACATACAATAAATACAATAACTAGGTAAAATTAAAATATTGAAGCAAATTTAACGTAACTAAATAATATATATATATATATATATATACATCCATATTATTCATAAATATGTAAAATGTGTATATAAAAAATAAAATAATTTGATATATATATATATATATATATATATTAAATATTTTGTTTTACATAATGAAGATAAGGGTTCACAAGTAGCTGATACTATGATCACACCACACACTACCTTGACTGAGTGATTTAAATCGGTGCATTTCCAGCGTTAAATTAGGTTAATAATATATTTTTTGTTAGGCGGATTAATAATATACAATTATAAAACCAGCCATCAATCACCAAAGCTGACTGACAGTTCTGAGCCACAGTCAATGGTAGACAAGCAGTTTAATGTGGCGATAAAGTGAATAATACAATTATAGTTTTTTCTATAATGCACCTGCAGAGCTTACACTCTAATATCGAGGGTATCAGGTGACTTGTTTTTCCAAGGCCAGCACCGTTAGATTGTGAGCTGTGCGGTGCAGATAACCTGATCCCTCTCAGTTTTGTGCATGGTATATAAAAGCATCCTTACATTCTCTCCTTTTTTATTACTTCCCTCTATCCTTCCTTCCCTCTCATCCTATCCCTCCATCCTCTCTCCTCCTCCTCTATCTGATGCAGCATCTCATTTTGAGCATCCTTCCCCCCTCCTCCTCCGCTCTCTCTCTCTCTCGCTCTCTCCATCTCTCCTGCCTCCCTCCTCCACCTCCTCCCCCTCCCTCTCTTTAGGTTTCCAGCTGCAAAATCTGACGGCCTGGGCTTTTTTTTTTTAAGATAATTTTTTCCTCTTCTCCTCCCCTCTTCCCCCTTTTTCTCACCCCCATCTTTTCTCTTTCCTTTCTCTCCCTCCCCTTTTTAGCGGCTCCCTTGTTTATTTTCTTTTTCTTTTACACCCCATATATTTTACACTCTATCTCAGCCTGTGTTTGTAAATAGATCCATCTTTATCCCATCTCTCATTCATCCCTTACTCTCCCACTCATTCTTAATCCATCTCAGATTTTCATTTTTGCCATCCATTCCTTGTACATACCCTGTTAATAAATGTATTTATATATTTAATATTAATCTTACTAATTACCTTTAGTACCTCATTTTCCTGCTGTCTCCCTCATTCCGTCTATCTCTCCATCTGTCTCCCCTGCAGTTAAACCCTCATCTTCCCCCAATGTGATCTGAATCCCTTCCTTCTCCCGGTGTATTTCCTCCGGGGGATTTTCGATGTTCAGATTTACGTCTTAGCTGTGGAATGATGTTCTATGCTCCCTTCAGAGGTAAGCCTTGATCACAATGTCTTACGCTCTATACATTTTGTCTTTCTGCACCCCTATAACTATACAGCTTTTTCCTTGCAATCAGGGTGTCTCTCTCTAACTTTGCGGGTCTCGAACTTAGCACCTTTTTCCTACTGCAGGTCTCTATAGCTCTGGAGAAATCCACTTTTATAATTATTTGTCTCTCTAACTGTATCTTTGGCACTCTCACTTTGCACCTGTTCCCTCTTGTGTCTCTCCCCCGCTTCTCCAAATCTTAATATTTTACTTAAAATCTCTCACATTTGCATTTCACACACTTTGCGTGCCTGTCTCTATTTTGTTATAATTTTATGTATATCGCAATGTATTTTTATATTTGTTTCTAAACTTGTCATCCTTGTCTGTCTAATTTCGGATGAGTCTCTCTCATACATTCGTATCTTGTTAGTTACATCTCAATTTTTTCTCTTTAACAAGCTGTATTTTTATCACTCTCTTACTTAATGCCTAATTTTGTCTTGTAAATTAAATTTGCCTAAGTTGGTCTTGTATTAGCCGAACCTGAAAGATATTTTGGCACCAACGTTCATTTTAATAATGTACCAATCCCATTAAACTTTGTGAGAGTTTGATATCAAACCAATCCAACATGGTAACTCTTACAAAACATTTCTCTTGGCCGCTTTCTTTCTCTTATATTTTTGTCACTAAATATATTAAAAGTTTTAGTTTTTTGGCAACTGGACCACAATCTCTTTATCCATTCAGAGTCATCGTCTCATTAATCTGAACTGATTTTTTTGAGATAAGTTTCTCCAATCCTTAAGGTTTTGGTAACTTAAGCATTGCCCCTTCTGGATCGCTACCTTGTTGTAGTGAAGAGGCTTGTTTACCCCAGTAAAGCTGTGAGCTATACCTTGTAGGGTCACCCAAGAGGGCAGGTCCTAACAGAGAGGTCAGACAAATTGCAGTCCACTGGAGAAGGAACTGGCAACCCACTCCTGTATCTTTGCAAATTAAACCATATGGATAAGCACAAGCAGAAACACAGAAAGATGTACCTGGTGTGCTGTGGTCCATATGGTCACAGAGAGTCGGACACCAGTGAAGGACTAAACAACAGCAGCAGCCTTAAGCATTGAAGATACTTAAAAAAAAAAAAAAAATCAGTCCAAATTAATGAGACTATGGCTCCAAACGAGATTGTGGTTCAGTTGCCAAAATACAAAAACTTCTCAACTCACAGTTGAGTGAAATTGTTAACAAAAACATCAATCCTTTGCTAAATAACTCTCTGCCAATTTAAAATGATTACAACAGTGTAATCGTCTGTAATTTTGTAACTCTCTGTGTTTATGTTTCTCTTTTTTTTTTTACTTGCTTGATATGGTCATCTATAAAACAGGAGTCAGTTATTAATCATTTCGAAGCCACAGTCTCTATATTGTAATTGATTCTTTTAAATTTAGTGTATAATTACAAAAACATAGCCCATTCCAAGGCAGGATTGTGTTTATTTGGTTTGTGCAACATGGTAATTTGTTAATGCTTTTGGTATCAAGGTCTCTGTATTATGTGTTGTTGTTGTTTAGTCGATCAGTCTGGTCTGACTCACCATGACCCTATAGACAGTAGCACGCCAGGCACATCTGTCAGCCACTGACCCTCTGAGCTTCAGTGACCTCATCTTATGCATCTCTACCTCTGATATCCCCTTCTTCTTGTGTCTTAAATTTTTCCCAAAATCAGAGTCTCCGATGGGGAATCTTGTCTTCTTATAATATTGCCAAAATATTTGAGATTTAGGCTCATGATCAAACCTTCCAGTGAACAGTTTGACTTGATTTCCGCTAGTATCGATTGATTGGATCTTCGGGCAGTCCAGGGGACTGTAAGCAGTTTTCTTCAGCACCACAATTCAAAGGCATCACATAGTTACATAGTTACATAGTTACATAGTAATTAAGGTTGAAAAAAGACTTTCAGTCCATCAAGTTCAACCTGTTAAGATCTCCTCTGATCTGCAATATGCGGATTAGTTATTAATTAAATTATTGATTAAATAATTATTAATAGTATAGTATTGGAGGATGAATAAAGAGTTAGTCCATCAAGTTCAACCTTTTTAGATCTCTATTGATCTTTTTAATGTGGACTATTTATTATTATTGTTAATTGTTAATTAATCCAGAGGAAGGCAAACAGAAAAAAAAAAAAACATTGAAACTTTGCCAATTGTCTCATAAGGGAAAAAAAAAGCAAAATTCCTTCCTGACCCCAGAAACTGGCGATCAAATTTCTCCCTGGATCAATATTCCTTGCTAGTTATCTAGGATAGCCTTGAATGCCCTCTTTATTCAAAAATATATCTAACCCCTTTTTGAAGTTGTCTATCGAATTCGCTGTCACCACCTCCTTTGGTAGAGAATTCCACAATTTAACCACCCTAACTGTGAAGAACCCTTTTCTTTGTTTAAGGTGAAATCTTTTTTCCTCTAACCTCAAAGGATGTCCTCTTGTCAGTTGAAAATCTCTTGCTACAAAAAGTTCACTCGACAAAGCCTTATATTGACCCTGGATGTATTTATATAACGTAATCATATCTCCTCTTAGACGCCTTTTTTCTAGCGAAAATAAGTTTCATTTTGTTAGTCTTTCTTCATAACTTAGCCCCTCCATTCCCCTTATTAGACATATTGAACTTCTTCTAAATTGAAGATATTCTCTCTACTATATTGTAGTTAGTGTTTAACTGGAGTATACTCATCACCAAGAGGAACCAACAATTTCCCTTAAGATAATTTGATGGCAAAAGCTTGGACAGGGAAGCTCTCTTAGTATTTGATATTTTAGTCTTCAGTCAACTGAAGCTCACATGTCTTCAGTACCATAGTCATATGTCTTCAGTACCATAGTCCCTGTATTTGTCTTGATTCTTTTTGATAGACATATCACAAGACCTTGACGCCAAAAACATCAGTAGTGTTACATTTAGTTATACTTTTTAAATCGTAGAGCAATGTCTATGATTGATTGTCTTCCTACTCTGCGTCTTTATGTATATATTAAACTTGTGTGGTTTAGTATATTGGGAACCTAACCTTAGTTTTAGATCAGTTTTACTCCAAAAAGTCTGTTTTGTAATTGGACATATAGGGTAAAAGAGAGTCAGACATGACTGGACGACTAAACAACAACGAGTGACATGTTACATCACTGAATGGAGCAAATACCAAAATATCAGAGATGGTGACATTCACATTATGTTTTTTTTTTATTGGTACCTCAGTCTTTGTATTGGAACCTATTCTTGTTACGAGAAGTATTGTGTCACTAAAATTATCCAATTTGAACCAAAAAGTATCACAAATGTTGGTTTGCGTTCAATATTTAATGTAATTTCAAGATATTTTTATGTAATGTAAAAATTAGAAAAACATAACATTGGGACGAGTATGGCACAATCTTATAATTTAAGTTATGTTATTACTAAAAGCTTAAATTACACTTTACATTCAGAATTGTGTTATAATCTGGATAAGGAAATGTGTGTCATAACACTTGTCCAATGTGTGTATGATACGTGATATCATACACACAAAGGTGGTCCACTTGAATTTGTTTATGGAGTCACTTCTTAATGTAGTGGTTGAGAAGGTCCTCATCACATATATTCTCAGATTACTACTAATTAATCTTGTTGATGATTTTGCATATGTTATTGCTTACTCATTCAGTCGTGTCTGACTCTCTGTGACCCTATGGTCCTCAGCACTCTAGGTCCATCTGTCAGACACTGCCCCTCTGAGCTCTCCCAAGCTCACGCTCATTGCTTCAATGACCATATATATCCATCTCCACCTCTGCCATCTTCTTTGTGTGCCTTCAATCTTTTCCAGCATTAGAGTCTTCACTAGGGAATCCTTTCTTCTCATGGCCAAAATATTTGAGCTTCAGCCTCATGATGAAACCTTCCAGTGAACATTTTGTCTTGATTTTGTGAAGTACTGATCTATTTGATCTTCTTGTAGTCCAAGTGACTTTAAGCAGTTTTCTCCAACATCAAATGCATATGTTGAGATGGGCTTTTTTACAGATTAGAAGCAATATGGAGTTTGTCTATTGCTAATATATGTATGTATGGTAAGTTGTGTCCAACTCTTGGTGACCACATGGATGCAACATGCCAGGCACAGCTGCCTGTGTTTCTGGTTGTGTTTATCCATATGGTTTTCTTGGCAAAGATACTGGAGTGGGTGCCCAGTTCCTTCTTCAGTACACTGTGATTTGTCTGACCTTTTTGCTATGACCTGCCCATCTTAGGTGACTTTACATGATATAGCTCACAGCTTCATTGAGGTACACACGCCCTTTCACCATTACAAGACAGCAATCCAGGGGATTGCTAATATAAGGAAATGTTGGTAGTATGTTCCATTTACAACAACCCTTTGCTTCCTGTCTTTTAGCCAGCTCTCGATCCATGAGCAGATATTTACTGCAATTCCTGTATCCCTTAGTTTGCACAATAGTCTTCCATGTGGCACTGTATCAAAAGCCTTGTCAAAATTCAAAAAGACTGCATTCACTGAGTTGCCTTAATCCAGCTTCCTACTAACCTCCTCATAGAAACTAATTATATTTGTTTGACATGACCTATCCCTCATAAATCCATGTTGACGCCTACTTATAATCCTGTTCAGATAGTGATATTCTTGTATATTATCCCTTATTAATCCTTCTAAAAGCTTCCCCACTACAGAAGTGTGGTTTACTGGGCTATAATTCCCTGGATTTGTTCTTGCTCCCTTTTTAAATATAGGTATCACCTCTGCTTTTCTCCAGTCATCTGGTAGAGACCCTGTGGTGAGTGAGACTTGAAAGATTAGATATAATGGTTTGGCTATTACAGAACCCAGTTCCCTCAGTACCCTTGGATGTATTCCATCAGGACCTGGGGCTTTATTAACATTTATTTTCTCCAATCTCTTTTGGATTTCTTCCTGCGTTAACCAATGGTGATGGTAGTGCAGCCCCATTTTGTTGCAGTGTCCCAACCACTGGTACCTCCCTTGTATATACAGAAGAAAAGAACCTATTTAGCTCATCTGTCTTTTCCTGGTCACTAATTATCAGACGGCCTGTGTCTCATTGTAATGTTCCTATAGCTTCTTTCCTCACCTTCTTCCCATTAATATAATTAATTAAAAAAATATTTTAGGGTTAGTCTTACTCTCTTTTGCAACTAACTTTTCATTTTCTATTTTAGCCAGCCTAATAGCCCTTTTGCAAGCCTTGTTGAATTACTTGTACTTACGTAAAGCAGTCTCTGTCCCCTCTTAATTTAAATGCCTGTTTTTTACTCCTCATCTTCATCTTTAATTCATTGTTAAGCCACATGGGTTGTGATTTACTCCTTCTACTTTATTTGCACATAGGTATATGGTACATATGGTATATGGTGATAAGTATGTTTATTTAGTAAGGATTTGAACGTTGTCCATTTATGTTCAGTATTTTTACCTGCCAGTTCTTTGTCCCAGTCTATACATTGTATCGCTGCCCTTAAAATTTGCCCTTTTGAAATTAAGAGTTTAAAAGTAAATATTATTTGTGATAATTAAATCCAAGATAGCCTCATTTCTTGTAGGTTCTTGTATATCCTGGGCCAAATAATGATCTCTGAGTGTACTCAAGAACCTGCTAATCTTAGCTGAACTGCTGGTCTCATTCATCCAGTTAATATCAGGGTAATTAAAATCTCCCATTATTAGAACTTGCCTATACTTAGCTGCATTTCCAATCTGTAACAATGATTGTATTTCCTCACTCTCAGCTATATTTGGAGGTTTATAGCATACTCCTACTAATATTATTTTGGAATTTGCTCCTCCGCTATATAACTTTACCCACAAACATTCAACTTTATCACTAGTTCCGCCATAAATATCTTCTCTGACTATAGGCTTAAATTCAGGCTTAACATACAGACAAATCACTCCTCCTCTTTTACCATTGCCCTTATCTTTCCTAAATAGGTTATAACCATCCAGATTAACAGTCCAGTCATGAGATTCATCCCACCATGTTTCAGTAATGCCTATTAAATCCCATTTCTCATTAACTGCTAATAATTCTAGCTCTCCCATTTTTCCTGGCAAGCTTCTGGCATTAGCAAGCATACACCTTATGTTATGAGTCTGTGGTTCTGAAGTGCCTGCCACTTTACTTAAATTACTTAGTACTACCTCCCTATTGACTATACTAACCCTCCCCCATCTCCTCCCCCTTGACTAGTTAATTCATTCCTTACCCCTCTACACTTTCTACCCCATTACTTCTATCTAGTCCCTCCCCACAACTATTAGTTTAAAAACTCCTCCAGCCTTTCTACCATCCTATCCCCTAGCACAAAATATCCCTCATCATTAAGATGCAATTCATCCCTGCTATAGAGATTGTACCGAAGTGAGGAGTCAGCCCAGTGCTCTAAAAACCCAAACCCCTCCTTAGTGCACCACATCATTAGCCATGCATTAATCTCCCTATGCTCCTTCTGCCACCCTGGGCTAGCACGTGGCACTGGTAGTATCTCAGAAAATACTACCTTGGAGGTCTTTGCCTTTAGCTTATATCCTCATTCTCTAAAATCATTCTTTAGGACACTCCATCTTCCACTAACTTTGTCATTGTTTCCAATATGTACGAAGACCGTTGGTTCATTTCCAGCCCCAACCAATAATTTGTCTACCCGATCCACCCCATGCCGAATCCGAGCACCCGGGAGACAGCAAACTGTTTGCTTGATGGGATCTGAGTGACAAATCACCCTGTCTACCCTCCTAATAATAGAGTCCCCTACCACCAAAACCAGTCTGTTGTTCTGCCTATGCTGCCCTCCCTCTCCTCCAGTAGAGCTGTTCTCCGGGCTGTTACAGGGAACAGCTCTATCTGGCATTGCCATTCCTGAATGGACATCCCCAACAGTTTCACTCAATCTGGAAATTTGTTGGTGTGTGCCAACTCAGAACTGGCCTGCCTCTGTCAGTCTGGTTGTGTAGGTTTCATGCTGAGGGAATAATAATCCTTATTACTGGGATTATTGCTGTTTAACATGCATGTGACTTCTGTCCGTAACATTTGCCCGGTGGCTCTACTGGTTCCTGTGATCTACTGGGTGCTTTGATGGGTGTAAGCTGGGTTGGTTCTGTTCCTGCTATCAGGGATATACAAAGAAACATACGGTCCTACTTGGTAGGTTTGAAATGGGTTCCCAACAGAAGCAGTAGATTGTCATAATATGTTTTCACTTATATGTTTATCTGTAAGAGTATGTGTTTCAAGGTAGAGTGTATAACTCTGCTTTCTGCGTTATTCTCTGTCTTTATTCTCTTTGTGGAAAATCATCGCTGTTTATTTTGCTAGATTTCAAAAGTTCAATACAACAATGCCCAAAATGCAAATAATCGTTCTGTAGAATTCTACTGTGAGGTCTTGCATAGCTATTATGATATTATTTAATGGAGCAAAAAAAAGTATATATTTGTAAACTATCTATATATAGGGTGATTGGTGGTCCAGTGGTTAGGATTTGGTGCTTTCACCTCTATGACCAGGGATTGATTCCACACAGGGAACCAAGAGGTCATACCACCCCGAAGCCGAGCAAGGTCAGGCCTGGTTAGTACTTGGATGGGAGACCCCAAGGAATGCCAGGAGCTGTATGTTGTGGCCCACTGGAGAAGGAACTGGCAACCCACTCCAGAATCTCTGCCATGAATGCCAAGTGGATCAGCATGGTGTGTTGCAGTCCATGAGGTCACGTAGAGTAAGACATGACTGAGCGGCACAAATATAAATGTGTATATATATATATATATATATATATATATGTCTATCTATCTATCTATCTATCTATCTATTTCTATCTATCTAAAAATATACCGTACATAAATGTATATCTATCTATCTATCTATCTACCTCTCTATAAATATACATAAATGTATATATATATATAAAAAAAAGTTAAATAACTAATGCACATAATTAGGCAATATATACAGTTTAAATAATGAAATGAAAATAATTAATAATGAAATTAATGAAATTTTAAAGCAGAGTGTGTTGGTGTAGTGGCTTAAATATATATTTTCATTGGTAAGTCATTATTCCTAAATCAATGGCTTCCATGTGTTGTTTTTTTAAATTAACTACGGTAATATTATTTTTTTAACACACATATGATTGATATATAAATGAATAAGTACATGAGTTAAACATATTAACAAGTGGAAGGCAAGGGGAACTAACCCATGACTATTCCAGTGAAAAAAATAAATATTTAAAGCACATACTTACCACTGCATTACCATACTTTGTCTACCATACCATGCTATCAAATGCAGTATGAAACTAAAATACAATGTATAACAATTACAGACTCCAGTCTTATTATTTACTAGCGAATTGCACGTCATAAAATTGTAAGCTAGGTAATGCTGTTTGCTACACAAAGTAAGTCTTTTGGTGTCTGAGTACCTACGGCGCTCATTGCGAGCCTCACGCTGAGAGCCTCTCGGTTGGTGTTTTTTTTGTCATCTGAGCCCCTTTGGCGCTCATTGAAAGGGCCGAGCTGAGTGCCTTTGGTTCTCATTGCGAGCCTCTTCCCTGGTGTACTTTTGCTCCTCTGAGCACCCTCGGCGCTCACTGTGAGCCGCGCACTGAACGTCTTCAGCGTTTATTGCAATCCTGTCGCCTGGTCCTTTTTTAATTTTTTTAATTTTTGTTAATATTGGTGGTGTTGTTGTTTTTGTATGTGCGCGGTTCGGCAGTTGACTTCGTATCTTTTATATCTCGTATTTTTTTTTTTTCTAAGTGCCGCGGGTCATATATTTTTTTTGTATGTCTCGCTTTCCTTGTTGCAAGTGTTACGGCCCGTAATTTTTTTAAGCCGATTTTTTTCAAACTGCTACGGGTCTCGCATTCTGAATTGTGTAATTGACTTTTTTGTTGATGTTTAATCCCGCTGGTCATAGGGATGAGCGCCAATGGTGCTCATCTCCACCAATGCAGTGAGCGCCTTTGGTGCTCCCTGCCTAAGTCGTACTGGGTCATAGGGATAAGCGACTAAGCTGCTCATCTCCAACAGCGCAAGGAGCACCTTTGGCGCTCCTTGCCAGCAACTGTGGCTCTCGCTTCGCGAGGGCAGCAGTTGCAGCAGGCTCGCTATGCGAGCCCGCAAGTGTTAGCAACAACCCGTATTGCTGAGAACTATATATGTGATGCTGGTTCTTGTGGGATGGCTTCAAGGTCTAAACTAAAATGACAATATCTAAGTCAATTTTTGGTCAATTTAAAAAATGTGAAAAACATTTTCACATGATTTTCCACCCTTTAACTGATGGTGCACAGCACATATTTGACTGGTGTCTAAGCAATGCATTACAAATAATTTTTAGGTGAAATCTTTATTTTAGTAGATACTGCTTGTGTCTGGAGGATGCCATGTTTGTCTCTTCCACATTTCTTAATGGTTTGAAGTCGTAATGTTCTCCTAATTTGTATCTATTCAAGAATGTTAAGTGGGGAAGGGAGGAGTGAGAGGGATTTGTTGATACATTTGTGGATCTAGAATATATTTTGTCATTGTGTAGGCTCCCCATCCCATAGGATGGGTCGAGGCAGGTTGCAAGTATTCTTGCAGGTTTTGCTCTGTAACCCTTCCTTGTGCATTGATAAGGAAAAATAATTATCATGGCAGCTTCCATGCACTAGCAGAGCCTGCAAAAAGTAATATTTTTCATTTATGCCCATGATTTACATAGCTACAAGGGGGCAAAGTCTAATCCGTAGCACTGTAAATGCACATATACACACACTACTGCACTTATATTAACATGGAAAGTGATGTTAGGTTTCAGAATTAATAGCAAAACATTCTCAAGCTTGCAAAACAGCCCAAAAAATACTTTATTTCATGTTTGATTTCCGTGTTATATTGATCCATATCAATGTGTTAATCCATATACTATAACTTGCACGTAATAGAATATCATATTTACGGTTTTATCTCCACCAGCGCAAGGAGCATCTTTGGCGCACCTTGCCAGCAAGACTTACGGCTATCAGTATTGCACTATTTCTGGAATGTGGGTCCGATCGTAACCCATAATTGAACCCTGTAAGACTTTGAACTCCAATCTCCTTTTTTCAGTGACGTGATTTTGAAGATCTCTGGCTCCATCTAAACCTCTTTGGCTCTTTGTTCCATACGTAACAAATGTTAATTTTTTTTTACTAATCTAACAGTGGTCCTTTTAGGGAATCAGTTTATGTCGATGACACCATATCCCCAGAAAATTTGCAAAGTCTAAAAGCTCACCGCACATATTTATTCATGTAAGAAATTTGAAACAGTATTTATAAAATCACTTATCAGCCTTTCAGAAACTGTGAGTGTTTAATAACAATTAACACTTCTAATTCAATATATTCACGTGATTTAAGGCACATGTAAGCTTTCTTTGAGGGAGGACGTTTGTGCATATATAATTTCTCAACGTATATTTATTTTACTACAACCTTGCACATATTTAATTGTGTATTTATTTTACTATGTTTAGTGTGAGATATTCAACATAAAATAACTAGTTAAGTTTGTCTATTTACAATCTCTAAAGCATCAATATAAATCTGTAGAGGTTGTTTATGCAAATTAAATAAATTATTTTTTGATAAAATATACAAGTTTAAAATAATTTATTGTACAGTTTATGCCACGCGCTCAAAAGACCATAAATAATAAAATAATATTTATTAGGCCTAGATAATATTTGATAGTCCTAGATTGACTCTTATTTTTAACTATTAACTTGCACGTCACACTTCCCTTACTCCTTCCTATCCTTTCCCTCATGTGCCTCTCTCTATTGCGCTCTCTTCCCCTCTGCTCTGTCGTGCATGTGCCGTAGTGCAATTCCAACACGCATGGCAGTTGTGTCATGCAATCAGCATGTGCTAATACAATGTCCCGCTATTTAGCGCTAGTAGCTTTTGAGTAATGCCTGCTCAGAACACATGTCTCAAATGTTACCCACAAGCTGACAACTATTATCCATGTATACTGAGTATAATAAAGCATTTTCTCTAATAAATAAAGGAACATGTGAGGTATAGGAGTGCAATAGTGCTTTCAAGTTAATTCCTCAGAAGATTTATTGGTGCAGTTGTACAGATGTGTATGTATTAATTACTTTAATCCAGTCATAAGTACATCTCTATTGGGAGGCTAAAGAATATTTATATAGGTTTGGTAAGTTAACTCCTCCTAAAGAAGTTTCTTGCTGCAACTTGCTCAAGGCAATGCTGTGTTTTTGGAGTCCTAAATTAATGACTGAAAAAGTTTTTTTAGCTGTTTGACATATTTTTTATATGGATTAACACACGCATTGTGAGTGGATATAACATGCGGGATAGTTTATTAAATACATTTATTAAAGTAACAAGATGAGGAGGTTAATTAAGAAAATAAGCAAATAATCGTTAAATGCAACTGTTACTGTTAAATGGTAATTTGAATATGGATAAGTTAAAACTATGAATGGTTACAAAAGCTTGGGGATTATAATACAAGATTCTGAAAAGTGTTTATAAAATATGGTCCAAAGTCTTAAAAGATCCTGATTAAGTGTGACAAAGCCATCTTTTCAGAGTAATAGCTAATGACTATGGGCCCTATTCTATTGCCCTATCGTAAATTTATACACACGTAAAACTGCTCTTAATGTTGCCACATATTATATTAGCTACTCACAATCCGATTATGAGTTCCCTGCCAATTATCACTACGGGCCAACCAAACCCCCAAAACCATCCTTAGAAGTCCATTGGTATTAGCACAGATTGTATATTTCGACCTCTAAATAATTAAAATGACAGAACATCGATTTTCTATTAGACCTGTAGTTCTAGTTTGCAAATAAAGTCTGACAAAAGTATCCAGTTTCTGTCAAAAATATTACGAGTACTAAATAGGATTCGCAATGGCTTTTTCAAACACTTTTTAGAGCTGTAGCAGCAATTAAACATACACTACTGTATTTTAAAAGCATGAGAAGGAATGGAGACACATTAGAAATAAACCCACACATATGCAATTACAATTTTTTTTTTTTAAATGTTATTTCTGAGTAATATCAATCCCAGGATTTAAGGAGTTAATACATATCATGAAACCCACATGGACTAAAACAGATGATCTAATGCATTTTATAGATTGCTTGATTGCGAGCCCGATATTACTATTAATAGTACTTATTGGCAATAATTATTAATGTGTAGCCTCCGATTGCAGATTGCAACACTTTGATTAGTTTTTAAGGGTTCTCCATAAAGATTTTTGTTAAAAACTTTATATAATACTTTGTGTATTGAGTATTCAATGCATGTAGACAAATTCATGAATATACAAAATTCTAGCAAGCTTATGAACAAGGCAAAATGTATGTGCCACCTTATTTGTCATGTAGAAACTCTTGCTAAGCTTGATTCAACATGTCAAAATGTGTGCTAAACCTGTCATAAGTACATCTCTATTGGGAGGCTAAAGACATTTCAAAATGATATTTAACACTTGAGATAACATGTGGAATCACATGTTAAATGTAATTGCACACATAACTCACATAATACAAGATTTGACTTGACAAACCTCATGCAAAACCCATGTGGACAGTATGAAACATTTGCCAAGTCTGTTTTAACGTGTTTTTGCAATACATAGAAAAACATGCTAACCTCATTCAGAATGGTGAAACACTTGACTAGGTATGTCCAAATTGATGAACAACTATATTACCAAATGTTCAGAAATATGTTTGAACACGTGCACATTCCAATTCAAGACATGGAAATAGATACTATGACTGATTCAACATGTCAGATCACATGCAGAACCTGACATGGTAAGTCAAAAATGATGAAGAACCTAAGACAATATTATCAAATGTTCACCAAATATGCTTCGATGTCTTGTAGTGCTCATTCCAATTCAAAATGTGGAAACAGATGCTATGACTATGATTCAACATGTCAGAACGTATGCAGAACCTGACATGACAAGTCAAAAGTGATGAACAACTGGAGACTAAATATGACTAAATGTTCAACAAGTATGTTTGAACAGGCGTATATTTAAATTCAACATGTGGAAATAGATGCTACGGCTGAATCAACATGTCAAAACGCATGCAGAACCGGACAGGGCATGTCAAAACTAATGAACAACCTGAGACGATATATCAAATGTTCACCAAATATGTTTCAATGTCTTGCAGTGCTCATTCCAATTCAACATGTGAAAATAGATGCCAAACTGATTCAGCATGTAAATCTGACTTTGCAAGTCAAACCCCATGAACAGCCTGAGAGGACATTACAAATTTTCTTAAATCTTATTCAATATCTTGTTCTGTCCACTAATCCAATTCAATGAGTAGAACTATATGCTAAGACTGATCCAACACATACAGAAAGTGACTATGTCAAAACTCATAAAACCTGAGCCAATATTAACAAATATTCCTCAACATCTTGTAGTGCATCGTAATTCAATTCAACATATGGAAATACATGCCAAGCCTTACTCAAGTAGTCGAACTGCGTGCAGATGCTGATTTGGCATGTCAAAGCTTATGAACATCTTGAAATGATGTTAACAAACGTTCACCAAATATTCTTTAATGTCTTGTAGGTCACATTAATCCCCTTCAACATGCAAAAATACATACTAAGCCTGATTCAAGATGTCAGAACTCATGCAAAACTGATTTGGCATGTCAATTCTAATATAAGATTTAAGTTGACAGAAAGAAATGCGTTCCAAATCTGCTTCAACATCTTGTATTGAGCATTAATCTGATTTGCTTTGTTAAGAAGCACTTGAACTTATAAGCCATGTTAAAACAAGCAAATTTGATTTGACATGTTGAAAAGTAGGTTTTATCATGATTAAATAGTGGCCTGTGTGGGTTTTGTTTTGGGAGAAAAAGGGGAGTTATGCTAATGGTTTTGCACTTATTTCAATTAATGACATAATTTTGTAACCAATAGAAATATCATCTGATGTTTTTTCGGAATTATTTTTTCTTCTTACATAGTTACATAGTAATTGAAGTTGAAAACATACTTTCATTCCATCAAGTTCAACCTTTTAAGATCTCCTCTGATCTGCAATGTGCAGATTAGTTGTTAATTGATAAAGAGGAAGGCAACCAGAAAAAAAAAACCAAGTGAAATTTAAAAAAAAAAATCCTTCCTGACTCCAGATGCTGATGATTGGACTCCTCCTGGATCAATACTCTCTCTCTCCAATTATCCAGGATAACCCTGAATGCCCTTTTTAATTAAAAATAAATCCAGTCCCATTTTAAAGCTATCTATCGAATCCGCTGTCACCACCTCCTTTGGTAGAGAATTTCACAGATTAACCACCCTTACTGTGAAGAACCCTTTTCTTTCTTTAAGGTGGAATCTTTTTACTTCTAACCTCAAGGGATGTCCGCTTGTCAGTTGAAAACCTCTTGGCACAAAAAGCTAACTTGACAAATCTTTATACTGACCCTGGATGTATTTATATAAAGTAATCATAGCTGCTCTCAGATGCCTTTTTACTAGAGAAAATAAGTTTAATTTGGTTAGTCTTTCTTCATAATTTAGCCCCTCCATCCTCCTTATTAGTTTTAGCTCTTCTCTGTACATTTTCCAGCGCTAAAATGTCCTTTTTATGAAATGGGAAATGCAGAATTATATTTGCTTCCCTGGCTTCTATACCCTTCTTAATACATGCTAATATTTTACTTGCCTTTGCAGCTGCTGCTTGGCATTGAGCACTGTACTCCTAAATCCCTCTCAATATCCGATACCATGAGATTTACACCATTAAGATTATAAATTGCATGGTTATTTTTCCTTCACAGATGCATAACTTTACATTTATTCGTATTAAATCTCATCTGCCATTTAGATGCCCATTCCTCAATTTTATGTAAATCCCTTTGGAGGGAAAGTACATTACTATCTGGTTTAATTACATTGCACAATTTAACGTCATCAGCAAAAATGGAGACAATACTTTCCAGTCCTACTTCTAAGTCATTAATAAATATGTTAAAAAGGAGAGGACCTAATACTGAACACAGAGGAACCCCATTTACCACATTAGTCCAAGCTGAGTATGTTCCATTTACAACAACCCTTTGCTTCCTGTCTTTTAGCCAGCTCTCAATCCATGTGCATATATTTACTGCAATTCCTGTATCTCTTAGTTTGTACAGTGGCACTGTATCAAAAGCCTTTGCAAAATACGTTTATGAATCTTTAATTTTTTCTCTTGAATATAAATCTATATTTTGGTAGATTTATGTCATTATATACATTTTTGTGCGTAATAATATTTTTCCACTATAGTGAGTTGCTCAGAATTCAGAGAAAAACAGTTATTAAAATGCATTCTGGGAAGCTGAGCTGGGACATGCAAATGTGCCCACAAATGCCTAGGGGCCTCATTCTATTACCGGCCGTAAATCGGCCGTAAGGCTGCGATTCCTTGCGGGGGTTCAGTTAACTCGCGATTCTATTATACGGCCCCGCAAGGATCTCATTTTACGGCCGGCCGCATATCTTGGAACCGGCCGTAAGCTGTGAAATATAAAAACTGAAAAATAAATTCAAGCCTGCACTGTACAGCTCTGTAAATGCTTGGGATCATATTGGGGGACATGAGGATTAAAAGGAACCCACTCTCAAGCTTGCACATCAGCCCAAACCCGAGTTCAAATTAACTGTTTATTTTCCGGCTGCGGCGTGCGCATGTCTGAGGTGCTCCAAGCACTCTGGACTTTTTACATGGATATTTTACGGATATTAAAAATAAAATATTTTACGGATTTGAGTATAGGATAATTATGTGCTATTTTTTCTAACACCTAAAATCCCTTTATAGTCTTCTCAAAGTGCAGGATGGCTTTATTTGAGCTATTTTATGTGCTTAATTGGTGCTAGCGGGACCTCTTTCCTGCAAGTAAGCAGCGGCTCGCTTTTAGCCTTGCAGAGAGGTTTCCCGGAGCAATTGAATTGCAAAACTCTTGCGGTCGTTTTAGATCAAAGGCTTTCCTCTGGCGCGAGCGGCCGCAAGAGATAGCAAGGCACCGGCCGCATGCCTGCCGGAGCCTCCGGCCGTAAGGGAATAGAATAGCAGAATAGCTTGCGGCCGGTCCTTGCGGCCCCGCAACGGCTGCGGCCGCTAATAGAATGAGGCCCTAGGTCTTCAATCCATAGCCATTATCAAACATGGCTTCCTTTAAGCTTATGCATGCTGTAAAGCCATGCTGCAAAGCCAAGTGATCTTCACACACATATATAAACATACTAGCGACTTGCCCGTCAAAAAATGATGGCAATAAGATTGTAAGGCAGGTAATGTTGTTTGTGTGCGAAATTTATTTTGTTGGTGTTTTAAGATCCTTTGTGTGCTATGAGCAGCGTTGTTTTTTTTTTTTGGTATGGCAATGAATAATGAATAAAATGAGAAATTAATATACTTTACCTATTGTGAAGTAATATATGCATGAAGCATTGTGTTGAAGAGCTGGCAATCTGTTTTGATGTTGCTGCAGCATCAGTGCTGTGAAGCTGCTGTGTAAGTGTCATGAATGTGTGCAGTGTGCAGTGTAATAGTGTGCGTGAGCGAGGCAAATCCGTTAGGGTAACTGTGTACTTCCGGATTGTGTAAAGTTAGTGTTCTAAAATGGCGCCTAATGTGTGGTATGCGGCTGTGGCTGATTTTGCATCTTTGTTTTCGGATGTCGTCTGACTTTTTCAGAAAATTCATAGATGTTTGGTGGTGTTTTGCGTGTTTAGGGTCCTTTAGCCTCGTTTTCGTTTTGTTCGGCGGCCATTTTTTCTCTCGCTTAGGTGATTATCAAATGTCTAAACTCAGAAATTTGGACTTAAATCGAGGTGTAACTTCATTTGCAGAGGTGGGTGCTGTGGGTAAGCTTTTTATCTGTTTGTTGTGTTTATAATGTTTTTCGGGTCACGCGGGTTGCGTCCTTGTATTCAGACCTCGTACGTCTTTTTTGGAAAATCCGTAGGTGTTTGGTGGTGTTTTGCGTCTTTAGAGTCCTGTAGCCTCATTTTTGTTTTTTGCAGCGGCCATTTTTTCTCTCGCTTAGGGGATTTTCGGGTGTCTAAACTCTTTTATTTCGAGTTAAATTGAGGTGTAACTTCAGTTTTTGAGGTCCTGGGTGCCCCCCCCTTACTGTAGGTAAGCTTTTTATGTATTTGTTGTGTGTATTTATTGTGTTTTTCATGTTTTCATGTGCGCGTGTTTCGGGCGGTAAGGTCGTATTTTTGCAAGGTTGTAATGGGTCGTAACGCGTCTCGTATTTTTGTGTCATAAGTCCGTAAATTTTGCAAGGTCCGCAGTTGCTGGCAAGAAGCGCCTTCAGCGCTCATAAATTAACTTAGCTTGCCCACCATAAATTAAATAAATATATATATATATATATAACTGTATATACAGTTGCAAGCAAAAGTATGTGAACCCTTTGGAATGATATGGATTTCTGCACAAATTGGTCATAAAATGTGATCTGATCTTCATCTAAGTCACAACAATAGTCAATCACACTCTGCTTAAACTAATAACACACAAATAATTAAATGTTACCATGTTGTTATTGAACACACCATGTAAACATTCACAGTGCAAGTGGAAAAAGTATGTGAACCCCTAGACTAATGACATCTCCAAAAGCTAATTGGAGTGAGGTGTCAGCCAACTGGAGTCCAATCAATGAGATAAGATTGGAGGTGTTGGTTACAGCTGCCCTGCCCTATAAAAAACACACACCAGTTCTGGGTTTGCTTTTCACAAGAAGCATTGCCTGATGTAAATGATGCCTCACACAAAAGAGCTCTCAGAAGATCTACGATTAAGAATTGTTGACTTGCATAAAGCTGGAAAGGGTTATAAAAGTATCTCCAAAAGCCTTGCTGTTCATCAGTCCACGGTAAGACAAATTGTCTATAAATGGAGAAAGTTCAGCACTGCTACTACTCTCCCTAGGAGTGGCCGTCCTGTAAAGATGACTGCAAGAGCACAGCGCAGACTGCTCAATGAGGTGAAGAAGAATCCTAGAGTGTCAGCTAAAGACTTACAAAAGTCTCTGGCATATGCTAACATCCCTGTTAGCGAATCTACGATATGTAAAACACTAAACAAGAATGGATTTCATGGGAGGATACCACAGAGGAAGCCACTGCTATCCAAGCAAAACATTGCTGCACGTTTACAGTTTGCACAAGAGCACCTGGATGTTCCACAGCAGTACTGGCAAAATATTCTGTGGACAGATGAAACTAAAGTTGAGTTGTTTGGAAGAAACACACAACACTATGTGTGGAGAAAAAGAGGCACAGCGCACCAACATCAAAACCTCATCCCAACTGTGAAGTACGGTGGTGGGGGCATCATGGTTTGGGGCTGCTTTGCTGCGTCAGGGCCTGGACGGATTGCTATCATCGAAGGAAAAATGAATTCCCAAGTTTATGAAGACATTTTGCAGAAGAACTTAAGGCCATCTGTCCACCAGCAAGCTCAACAGAAGATGGGTGTTACAACAGGACAACGACCCAAAGCATAGAAGTAAATCAACAACAGAATGGGTTAAACAGAAGAAAATACGCCTTCTGAAGTGGCCCAGTCAGAGTCCTGACCTCAACCCGATTGAGATGCTGTGGCATAACCTCAAGAAAGCGATTCACACCTGACATCCCAAGAATATTGCTGAACTGAAACAGTTCTGTAAAGAGGAATGGTCAAGAATTACTCCTGACCGTTGTGCACATCTGATCTGCAACTACAGGAAACGTTTGGTGGAAGTTATTGCTGCCAAAGGAGGTTCAACCAGTTATTAAATCCAAGGGTTCACATACTTTTTCCACCTGCACTGTGAATGTTTACATGGTGTGTTCAATAAAAACATGGCAACATTTAATAATTAGATCAAAGATGCAATTTATTAAATGGGAATAGACTCGCGCAGTTCACAATTCGCACATGCGCAATACCGCCTTTACATGAGAACGCCAAATTCGATCATAGAATGGCCTTAGAATGTATAAAACATCACTAAAATGGCCAAACCATTCAAATCACAGCCGATTAAATAAGTATATCAATTGCAACTAGCATAACTGCCAGACAAACAATTAAAATTTAACTTTTAATCATAAAATATCTATTAATCCAAAAGGGAAGGGAAAAGAAAAGAAAAAATGTATTTAAAATAAAATAAAGGAGGTTGATGTGCAACACGGTGGAGAGCCTCTTGTGGTGGCATTAAATGGTATCAAGAATTCTCTACCAAAGGAGGTGGTGACAGCGAATTCGATAGACAACTTCAAAAAGGGGTTAGATATATTTCTGAATAAAGAGGGCATTCAAGGCTATCCTAGATAACTAGCAAGGAATATTGATCCAGGAAGAAATTTGATCGCCAGTTTCTGGGGTCAGGAAGGAATTTTGCTTTTTTTCCCCCTTATGAGACAATTGGCAAAGTTTCAATGGTTTTTTTTTTTATGTTTGCCTTCCTCTGGATCAATTAACAATAATAATAAATAGTCCAAATTAAAAAGATCAATAGAGATCTAAAAAGGTTGAACTTGATGGACTAACTCTATTCATCCTCCAATACTATACTATTAATAATTATTTAATCAATAATTTAATTAATAACTAATCCGCATATTGCAAATCAGAGGAGATCTTAACAGGTTGAACTTGATGGACTGAAAGTCTTTTTTCAACCTTAATTACAATGTAACTATGTAAGATATATTGCCTCCCATCTGCCTCCCCTGTGTCTCCTTTTCCCCCATCTCCCTCCCCTGTGTCTCTCCCCCTCTCCCTCCCATGTGTCTCCTTTGCCCCTCTCTCCCTCCCCTGTGTTTCTCCCCCACGTCTCTTTATGTGTAATGAATGTTCCAAGTGTGTATTCTAAATAGGCTGCTTGCGCGAGGTAAAGCCGTTGTTTTATTGTGTAAAGCCGCATTGTATATTCGTAATGTTATTAATGAGTTAACGGCTTGTGAGCATTTACTGGCTTTTATAATAGTGTATTTTCTAGTTCGTAGTTTGATGTGTGAAGTGCCATGCTTTTGGCAGTGTTTTGCGGTCATGTAGCCTCACTTTTTTTTTAAACAGCCATTTTGCCCTGTGCTGTGTGTGATGTTTGTTTTGGTGTATTTTTTATTGTATTTAGTGTGTTTTTATTGTTTGTTTTTTTTCGCAGTTCGGACGTTAATCTCTTATTTTTTTGCGTCTTGTATTTTTTTTTTCTAAGTCCCGCGTCTCGTAATTTTTTTTTTCTAAGTCCCGCGTTTGTCAACCACTTGAACGTCAAGCCGATCCCGCATTTAGTAAGTGTTTTGTGGCTAAGTCCTGCGTGTTTCATTGCCTCATCGTGTTTGTGGTGATAGTTGTAGTGCTTTTGTAGTGCTTTGGTGCTCATCGCCTAAGTGCTACGCGTTAACTGCTCGCTTTGCTAGGCTTGCAGCGATGAGCGCCTTTGGCGCTCATCAGCTAAGTGCTACGCATTAACGGCTCGCCTTGCTTCGCGAGGCTCACAGCAATGAGCTCCTTTGGGACTCATCGCTTAAGTACTACGCGTAAACGGCTCGCCTAACTCGTACACACTACGCAAAGTGTGACAACGTCTCGCAGTTTGACAACTATTATATGTGATTGGGTTGGTTAAAAATATCTAACACATAGAAGCCGGGAACATTTTATCAGAACCAGACAGACTCGCAATCCAGCAATGTACAAAATAATAAAAATGAATGACGATACTGTTTTAGTGCATGTGGGTGGCCTGATATGTATTAATTCCTTGATTCCTGGGATCAATATAACATGGAAATAAATCATAAAAGAAAAAAATGTAATTGCAGATTTGCGAGCTTGAGACTGTTGAGCAATTAATTCTTTCCCTGTCTTTTCAAGTGCAGTATTGATTTTTAATTAGCATTTACAGTGCTACGAACAGGTGTTTAACCCTCCTTGCGAATTCTATCTGGTACTCGTAGGATTTTTGCGGGCTTGAGGAATTGTAGCAATTAAATAGCGATTTGCGATTGTAACATTTACAGGCTTGAAAGACTTAGCTGGGTCGGAGTTACGATTTTGACAACCGCAGGGATTTTCAGCCTGTGACCCGAAAATCGTTTGCAGGTAGTTAAAAGGCGCCAATTGAATAGCAAGTTAGTTTACGAGCTACATTTCGCTCAAATAACCAACCATTACTCAATTGAATAGGGGCCCAAGTGTTGTATGAAATATGCTAGTACTGTTTATCAGGTACCTGAAGAAAAGCCACCCTTATTTGGTCACACAATTAAAGCTGAAATGATGAAATACCAAACTAAAATGTATGATATAGCAATATAGACTAATAAACACATTTCCACAATGATAATTTCCAAAATAATTGTGCATTCATTGTTTATGAGAACACCAATCCATTTGTGTTTGTTTTATAACTTCCGGAGAGTGTTTAGTTGTAGTAGTCAGTGGAGGGAGGGGTGTGGAAGAAGGGAACACACAGAAGTCTTTTGATAAGTGCAAAATATAAAAATTTGATACCACACCCTTTCCCCTAGCGTAGAAGTAATATATTACATTAAAGGATGCAACCAAAGCTCTCCAGAAATGTAAACACCTCACTAACACAAACACACTCTTTCACAAGTGTATCATGGTTCCCTCCAGGGTCCAGCAGTGAAATCAACATCCCCCCCTCATTAAAAACTAGTTGTATGACTTTTTCCCCACTCAATAATGCTCTTAGTCAGACATGAACATGTTTTTTTTTTTTTATCATACAGTGGTCTTTTAAGTGTTTATGTACATTTAAAAAATCAGTTTACACATCATATAAATGGGATTTTTTTACTTTCTTACATAAAATATATTATTTAAAATTGTTATTTTATTAAACACTACTTATGCCTCAGTGATGTCATAATTATGTCTTCCACACTTCCTACTGACTTGAAGACTGAGTGGGTGTGTTCTGATAATGTTTATTATCTTTCAAGAGTGGAAAGAGGAGTTTGGATGAGTGAGGAGAAATGTGTTGACTGATTGGTGTATTTACATAAAATTTCACCATGTAACATTTCCTCCTCCCTCCCATAGCCTAAGCAGAGGAAATATACATGGAAACCTTTTATCTGTTGCTCTGTTACCACATCCTTGTTTCTTGAAAAAGGAAATATTACTATCATGGCAGCTTCCTTGTACTATCAGAGTCTCCTAAAATATATTTTTTCTCTTGAAATGTTTATATGCCCATGATTTATATAGCTAATAATGTTGTTAGCTTGTTGCATACTGCACATACTTTGAACGTTATTGCTAATCTACAGTGGTCCTTTAAGATGGAATATTTTTTCAAGAGTATGTATGTCAAGATTAAGGTAACCTGCACTGAGCTTCCCCAAAATAAGTATGAACCCCTCAAGTTATCTGCTATTATTTTCGTTATTTATAAGGGTTGGTGTACTAGAGGGCAACCATCAATAAAAGCGGCTATAAGCACCCGTGGTCGACCGCACGTGGGTAAGTTAATGTGATAAGTTGCCCCAGCATCATGTATTCGGCCATCACCCCCTCAGTCTGGGCATGTAGGCCAGTAGGTGGTTGGGAAGGTCTAATCCTACAAGACTTCAGTGAAGGTTCTGGGAATCTGGTGTGGAATCCTCATTCCTTGGTCCTCTAGTATGCCACATAGACCTATGCTCTACCCTAATTGGCTGCCCATAGCAGTGGGAGTGAATTCCACTGTGGCCGAACCTTGTGCACTATGCACCTCATTCATCTGAGTAATTGTAAGTTACTGGAGCATGTAAACTAATTTGCTATTCAATTGGCTTCTTTTTGTGAGCCGCAAACGGTTTACGGGCGACGGGCTGAAAATCCCTGCGGTTGTTACAACTGTAACTTGCACCCCATCTAAGCCTTTGATCTTTCACGTCCACAAGAGCTCAGATCTCTAAAATCGCAAATTGCTATTCAATTGCTACAATTCCATAAGCCCGCAAATGTTTTCACACCCGAAAACGGCAAATGTAGAAGAAAGTCCTACGGGTACCAGATAGGACCCGCAAAGGGGTTAAAGACATGTACCTAGCACTGTAAATGCAAACGGTAAATGACGGGGAAAGCGATGCATAACATTATAATTAATTGCACAACAGTCTCAAGCTCGCAAATCGGCAATCAAAATATTTTTTTTTTTTTTTTTTCATTTCGGGGTTATGTTGATCTCGGGAATCAATGAGTTAATACATATGAGGCCACCCACATGGACTAGAACATTTCCTTCATTCATTTTTATTATTTTGTTCATTGCAGGATCGCATATCTGACCCCTAAAGGCTAATTGATTGACATGTAACCTCTGTGTTTTACTGACCTAATGATGACGGTCTCATTTTCTATTGGCTGTTTCTAAATTGGTAGTTACGGCCTTGTTTAATTGATCATGTTCACGCTCTGAAATTCTACATACGAGTGCATGTTTTTTTTTGTCCCGTAACTTGCGGGCTTGTTCAATTGAATCGCTCCGTAATTGTAGCAGAGTTCAAGCCCGCAGCACACCCGCAGACATACGACCTGTATACTGCGAGTTGCGGCCTTCGCAATTGAATGAGGCTCAATGTGTTTACCTTATGGTTATTGTATGACTGTTCCCTATTGTTTACAGCCCTGTAGATGTCTCTTCAATGTCCCAGTAAAATATTCCTCATATTATTTGAATAAGTCGTAGTGCTGTAGTCCTTCTATAAGGGACAAAAAAATACTGGTAGCGTACGTTACTACTGGTGATAATACTGCACTATTATAGTTGTACACACGGAATTATAGAGAAAACCAATTTACAAAGGGTACAAGGACCCTAAACGGGAATTGTCTACACTTTCTGCCTAAAATAAAGGGGGATCTTATATTGTTTGTTATCTGATGTTCTGATGTTTGTGTGTTAGTGTTCTGCACTTAATTTTTTTATTTTTTATGTTTAACTTTTATAAAACATGCTTTTTAAATACATGACAGAAAGTTTTGGAATAAAGTGGCCCTTTAAATTTATCCAAAAAGAAATACAACTTACAAGAATTTAACAAAAAAATTCAGGGAAAAAGTCAGGTAAGCAAATAAAGCAATGTTTGTGCACAGGAAAGGCAGTATTTAGTTATTTATTATTATTATTATTATTATTATTAGTAATAGTAGTAGTATTTATACAGCTTTTCTTTCATGAAAAGTGGGTTGATATCCCCGTTCTAGTACATCTTACATGCTTACAATTAAGGGGCTCTGCACAATCATGTAGCCAAAATCAAGTGGAGAAACTGGAAATCTTTCTCATTTGAATTTTTTTTTTTTTTTTTTTAAAGGTGCAGTGTTAGCTCTTATAAGATATTTGTAAGTTTCCTGGGTTTCAAATGTTTCCTAATAAACAGCTACTGATTAGTAGAAAAATATGTATTATATAGAAAAGTTGAATGTACTTACATATTTATATGCTAGATACTGATATGTGGATGTGCACACCCCTAGGAAGCTTACCTAAAGTGTACCCTGAAGGGTACAGTGTGTGACCTCTAAAGGAAATGAAGGTTGGTGGGTCACAGCTGAAATTTCCCATAAGGAGACAGGCAGAGTGAAAAAACATCAACTGCCAGATTGTGATACAAATGCTAGTGTTTACTTTCCCCTGATTGGCCAAATTAATTTTTCAAATTGTATACCAATTTAGCCTGGGTTTGGAGGGTGTTAACCCAAAGTTTCAACTGTTTAACACAAAGTTTCAAGTGTTTAAATGCTTATTTTTTTTTCATACTGTACTAATTCTCAGATGCACTCATAATCCAGCTCATTTACAAATTCCTTTAACTTGAGTATATTTTTTTGTAGTTCACCTGCACTTTTCTGATGTATTGACTTTATGGGAACAAGCTCTTACACCTCGGATGGACCATAAATGACAAGCATTCTCTAAATGCTTATATAATCTATTCACCGCAATAATAGATTTCAGCTTTTTTCTTTGGGTTATAAAGAAATCGAATGAAAAAGCTGATGTTTTTTGTTGTATTGGCATCTGCGTGGAGCCTATGATTTTTCTTTCTTTATAAAGCAAGCAATCAGTCTGCAATGAGGGTGGACATTTGGAGGAATGACAAGGTTCTATATAAAAAAAATATATTTATAAAACCACAAAATATTCATAAGTTTTAAAAATTCTAAAAAAATGTCATTTGGTTCTCCATTTGGTGATGCAGAGCAGCATTGATAAATTCCACTCCCCTTTCACCACACAAAATAAGTTTTGTAATAAAAATTATATATTCAAATTGTGGTTCCAATAAATTTGCATACTCATTAGCAAGCAACATTATTTTACAATTCCTATGGGGAAGAAGGGAAAGAACTTCTATTAAGAGATGGTGGAGTCTGTTCTCTGTCCCTCCAGCAAGTGATACATATTTGGAACTGGAGATATATAACTCCAATCAGTATGTGTCTGGGGATATGAACATCACATGAAGTTCAAAATATCTATATCCAAATCATAATCAGTTGGAGATATGATTTCTCAAGACGTATTGAAGTCATATTTCCACATTAAAACAGTTGGGGATATATTTTGCTCAGAATACAAGCAGTTGGAGATATCTATCTGGGGATACTTATCAATAAATTATTAGCTTATAGGCACAATTAATCTGTAAAATTTAAGCGTCTGGAGCTATGCATATCTAAATTATAAAAATTGCTAGTTTTCTATCACCAGATTGTTAAAAAAATTGATTTTAGTCATTCCAAATCATATGGAGTTCAATTTCTGCATTGGAAATTATAATTATTTGTATTTATGTCTCCAAATGGCGTCTAGTTGGTGTAATATATATCAAGTCAGAAACAGCTGAAGATATCTAGCTTGCAATTATAATACATTGGAATTATATTTCTATTATATATAAATATATATAATATATTTATTATTTCTAATCTTCGAAAAATAAATCAAATAAAAACAACCCTTCTGAGTCATTACCTTGTCGTGGTGAAGGGGCTTGTGTACCTCAATGAGGTTGTGAGCTATACCATGTAGGGTCACCCAAGATGGTCAGGTCATAGCAGAGAAGTCAGAAAAATTGTGGTCCACTGGAGAAGGAACTGGCAACCCACTCCAGTATCTTTGCCAAGAAAAACATATGGATAAGCACAAACAAAAACATGTTGTTCCCATATGGTCACCAAGAGTAAAAAATGACTGAAGGATTGAACAACAAATCACAAGAAGTCTGATTTTAACGGACTCTTTGGGCAATTATAGACATATTTGAAGCAGATGACATAAGGAATTTTATCCTCCTCTGTGCAGTTGTCATATACAATTTACGTTTCACTTATTTTTTAGAAGCTCCTCTATTGTAACATATTTTCATCTCTAGAATGTCCCTTTTCTTCCTGTTTTCTCTCATGTAGGGTGCAGTTTTTCATAGCTGTGACCTAAGACCATGCCCATAGGGAGGAACTTTACACTAACAGTGTCCCATGATCCTAAAATACATAACATGTCACTGTCTGCACACTGGCAGTGTGAACGTGGGCCTTAGGTCATAGGTATGAATTATGGCACCCTGCATGAGAGAGAACAGGAGGTTCCATGAGATGAAAAACTTTTACTCATTGGATTATTGGAAGTAAATTGTATTAACTTTTTATACACCTACTAGTAGCGTGATCTTCATGAATGATGGTATCATATAGTTTCTTCAATTGCCTGTTCTGTCTCTCTCAGTGCTGTCTCTCTCTGTGCGCCCTCTATCTCTCTCCGTGTGCTGCCCCCTCTTCCCATCGCACCCTCAATCCCACCTTCTCTCTTCATCCCTCTCTCCCTCTCTCTCCCCCCTCGCTCCCTCCCTCCCTCTCCATCCTCTCCCTCTTCCTCTCTCCCCCTCTTTCGCCTCCCTCTCTCTCCTCCCTATCCCTCCCCATTCTCTTCCTCCCCCATCTCACTCCCTCCCTCTCTCTCTCCCTCTCTGACTCCAGTCTCCCTCTCTGTCTCCTACTTTGTTCTAAGTGCGCATATGCGATTCCATTGTAAATGTGCATGCATGATTACATAGGAACTGCTTTGTATCTCTAAAGCATAAGCTACTAGCTCTTCATATCTTAAGCATACATTCTTGGAGTTCTGTGTCTCTAAAAATGTAATCATTTGGAAGGATGTATCTCCAAGTCATAAGCAGCCATAGTTATATCACCAGACATAAGGAGTTGGAGTTATGTCTCTCCAAATCATAAGTAGTGTGCATGGGCAAGTTCTAATAATGGGAGATTTTAATTACCCTGAAATAAACTGGGTAAATGAGACCAGTAGTTCACCTAAGGGGAGCAGGTTCTTGAGTACACTCAGGGACCATTATCTCACCCAGGTTATACAAGAACCTACTAGAAATGAGGCTATCTTGGATTTAGTTACCACAAATAATATCGATATAGTATCAAATGTTGAAATAGGGCAACCTTTGGGAAACAGTGATCACAACAGTCTCATTTGCGATTGAATTAAAAAAACTAAATTTTAAGGGGCAAACAAAAACTCTTAATTTTAAAAAGGCAGATTTTAACGGTCTAAGGGCAGCAATACAAAGTATAGACTGGCAGGAAAAAATACTAAACATAAATAGACAACATTTAATCTTTACTAAATATACATACTTATCACCATATACCAAGTGGGAATAAAAGTAAAAGGAGTAAATCACATCCAATGTGGCTTAAAGATTTAAAATCAAGATACGGAGTAAAAAACAGGAATTTAAATTATACAAACAAGAGGGGACAGAGACTGCTTTCCGGGAGTAGAAGGAAATCAACAAGGCTTGCAAAAGGGCTATTAGACTGGCTAAAATAGAAAATGAAAAACTAATTGCAAAAGAGAGTAAGGCTACCGTATCTATCGGCATATAACACGCACCCGCGTATAACACGCACCTCATTTTAAGAAGGGAATTTCAGGGATTTTTTTTTTTCAAATAAAGAACTTTGAAGCAAAATCCTCAACCCCCTCCTCAACCCCCTCCTCAAACCCCCCATCCTCAACCCCCTCCTCCACCCCCCCCATCCTCAACCCCCTCCTCCACCCCCCATCCTCATCATCCTTCCTCAACCCCCCTCCTCAACCTTAACCCCCCTCCTCAACCTCCCTCCTCATCCTCAACCCCCCTCCTCATCCTCAACCCCCTCCTCAACCTCCCTCCTCAACCCCCCTCCTCAACCCCCCCATCCTCAACCCCCTCCTCAACCCCCCATCCTCTAATCCCCTCAACCCCCCTCCTCAACCCCCGAATCCTCATCCTCCTTTCTCAACCCCCCTATTGTCAACCCCCCTCCTCATCCTCAACCCCCCACCTCATCCTCAACCCCCCTCCCCATCCTCAACCCCCTCCTCCACCCCCCCATCCTCAACCCCCTCCTCCACCCCCCCATCCTCATCATCCTTCCTCAACCCCCCTCCTCAACCTTAACCCCCCTCCTCAACCTCCCTCCTCAACCCCCCTCCTCATCCTCAACCCCCTCCTCAACCTCCCTCCTCAACCCCCCTCCTCAACCCCCTCCTCAACCCCCCATCCTCTAATCCCCTCAACCCCCCTCCTCAACCCCCGAATCCTCATCCTCCTTTCTCAACCCCCCTATTGTCAACCCCCCTCCTCATCCTCAACCCCCCACCTCATCCTCAACCCCCCTCCTCATCCTCAACCTCCCTCCTTATCCTCAACCCCCTCCTCATCCTCAACCTCCCTCCTCATCCTCCTTCCTCAACCCCCCTATCCTCAACCCCCCTCCTCATCCCCCCACCTCACCCTCAACCCCCACCTCATCCTCAACCTCCCTCCTCATCCTCATCCTCCTTCCTCAACCCCCCTCCTCAACCTTAACCCCCCTCCTCAATCTCCCTCCTCATCCTCAACCCTCCTCCTCATCCTCAACCCCCCTCCTCATCCCCCTCCTCAACCTCCCTCCTCAACCACCCTCCTCAACCCCCCCATCCTCAACCCCCTCCTCAACCCCCCCATCCTCAAATCCCCTCAACCCCCCTCCTCAACCCCCAATCCTCATCCTCCTTCCTCAACCCCCCTATAGTCACCCCCCCTCCTCATCCTCAACCCCCCACCTCATCCTCAACCTTCCATCCTCATCCTCAACCCCCTCCTCATCCTCAACCCCCTCCTCAACCTCCCTCCTCATCCTCCTTCCTCAACCCCACTATCCTCAACCCCCCTCCTCATCCCCCCACCTCATCCTCAACCCCCCACCTCATCCTCAACCTCCCTCCTCATCCTCAACCTCCCTCCTCATCCTCAACCCCCTCCTCATCCTCAACCCCCTCCTCAACCTCAACCCCCCTATCCTCAACCCCTTTCCTCAACCTCCCTCCTCATTCTAACCCCCCCCTCCTCAACCTAAACCCCCCCCCTCCTCAACCTAACCCCCCCTTACTTACCTGCTTCTGCTCCGGCCTCCGCTCCGCTCCTTGACCCGGTGACGTCACATGTGCCACCCGGTATATGCTAATGACATGGCGCAGGCGCACATGTGACGTCACCGGGTCAAGGAGCGGAGCGGAGGCTGGAGCTGAAGCAGGTAAGTGAGGGGGAGGTATTAAGGGGGGTTTAGGTTGAGGAGGGGGGTTTAGGTTGAGGAGGAGGGGGGTTTAGGTTGAGGAGGGGGGGTTAGAATGCGGAGGGGGCTTAGAGTGAGGAGGGGGGTTGAGGATGAGTAGGGGGGAGGGAATATCGCCGTATAACACGCACCTATCATTTGCCCCCTATTTTCAGGGAGAAAAAGTGCGTGTTATACGCCGATAAATACCGTAACCCTAAAATATTTTTTTAAGTATATTAATGGGAAGAAGGTGAGGAAGGAAGCTATAGGAACATTACAATGTGACACAGGCCGTCTGAAAATTAGTGACCAGGAAAAGGCAGATGAGGTAATAGGTTCCTTTCTTCGGTATACACAAGGGAGGTACCAGTGGTTGGGACACTGCAACATAATAAGGCTGCACTACATTCACCAAATAACTGGTTTATGCAGGAAGAAATCCAAAAGAGGTTGGAAAAAATAAATGTTAATAAAGCCCCGGGTCCTGATGGAACCGGGTTCTATAATAGCCAAAACATTATATTTAATTTTTCAAGATTCACTCAACACAGGGTCTCTACTTGATGACTGGAGAAAAGCAGATGTAATACCTATATTTAAAAAGGGAGCAAGAGCAGGGAAATATAGACCAGTGAGCCTCACTTTTGTAGTGGGAAAGCTTTTAGAAGAGTTAATAAGGGATAATATAAAATAATATGTCTATTTGAACAGGATTATAAGTAGGAGTCAACATGGATTTATGGGGGATAGGTCATGTCAAACAAATCTAATTAGTTTCTATGAGGAGGTTAGTAGGAACTTGGACCAAGGCAACTCAGTGGATGTAGTCTATTTGGATTTTGCAAAGCCTTTTGATGCAGTGCCAAATGGGAGACTATTGTGCAAACTAATGGATACACGAATTGCAGTAAATATCTGTTCATGGATTGAGAGCTGGCTAAAAGACAGGAAGCAAAAGGTTGTTGTAAATGGAACATACTCTGATTGGACTAATGTGGTAAATGGGGTTCCTCAGGGTTCAGCATTAGGTCCTCTCCTTTTTAAAATATTTATTAATGACTTAGAGTTGGGACTGTAAAGTAGTGTCTGCATTTTTGCTGATGAAACAAATTTGTGCAATGTAATTAAATCAGATAATGATGGTTTTACATAAAATTGAGGAATAGGCATCTAAATGGTAGATGAAATTTAATACGAATAAATGTAACGTTATGCTTTTGGGAAGGAAAAATAGCCTCACAATTTATAATCTTTATGGAGCAAATAAAGTGTTATCAGATATTGAAAGGGATTTGGGAGTACTTGTGGACAACCACCTAGGTAACAGTGCTCAAAGCCAAGCAGCAGCTGCAAAGGCAAATAAAATATTAGCATGTATTAGGAATGGTATAGAAGCAAGGGAAGCAAATATAATTCTGCCACAATACAAATCTCTAGTACCCTCATTTGGAAAATGGAGTGCAATTTTGGGCACCACTTCATAAAAAGGACATTTTAGAGCTGGAAAAGGTACAGAGGAGGGCAACAAAACTAATTAGCGGAATGGAGGGGCTAAGTTACGAAGAAAGACTAACCATATTAAGCTTATTTTCTCTAGAGAAAAGGGGTCTAAGAGGAGATATGATTACCTTATGTAAATAAATCCAGGGTCACTATAAAGAATTGTCAAGGGAGCTTTTTGTACCAAGAGGTTTTCAACTGACAAGAGGACATCCCTTGAGGTTAGAAGTAAAAACATTCCACCTTAAAGAAAGAAAAGAGTTCTTCACGGTAAGGGTGGTTAATCTGTGAAATTCTCTACCAAGGAAGGTGGTGACAGAGGATTCTTTCAAATAACTTTAAAAGGGGACTGGATTTATTTATTATTAAGAAGGGAATTCAGGGTTATCCTGGATAATTAGAGAGTGTATTGATCCAGGGAGAAATCTGATCCCCAGTATCTGGGGTCAGGAAGGAATTCATTTTTTTTCCCCTTTGAGACGATTGGCTAAGTTTCACTTGTTTTTTTTCTGTTTGCCTTCCTCTGGATTAATTACTAATTAAAATAAATAAATACATACATAGTTGATTAATAATTAATTAACAATTAACAACTAATTAATTAAAAACTAATCCTCATATTGCTGAGATCTTTAAAGGTTGAACTTGATGGACTCAAAGTCTTTTTTCAACCTTAATTACTATGTAACTATGTACTTATAAGCAGTAGGAGTAATGTCTCTCCAAATCATAAGTAGTGTGACAAGTTACCAGTCTTCTCTTGGTTTGTGCCCATGTTTCAGGCACTTTGCTGGATGCTCACAATATAAGAGGCTGTATATATCTTTACTGGGTTCCCTGGTGGTCCAGTGGTTAGGCTTCAGTGTTGGGACCTGGGTTTGATTTCAGTCAGGGAACCAAGAGGTCACACCACCCTAAAGCCATGCAGGTTTGGGCCTGGTAAGTACTTGGATGGGAGACCACCTAGGAATATCAGGAGCTGTAAGCTGTGGCCCACTGGAGAAGGAACTAGCAACCCACTATAGTATCTCTGCCATGAATCCCAAGTGGATCAGCCTGTTGTATTACAGTTCATGAGGTGATGGAGAGTCAGACACACAAACATATACTTTTACTAATAGTTTAGCCAGTGATATCAAAAATAACAAACCACACAAATCAAAAAAACAATAGGCCTAGTTTCAACTGAAGCACGACCTTAACTGATAAACAGATTTGTTATCCAGCTAAACCTGGGTGAAGTAAAAACAAGCAGTCCAATAGTTTGAAAATGCACTGGCCTGTATACATCTTTAGATTTCCAGGTCTCCACTCTGCTCCAAGAAGGTTGCAGGCTTCTGTCTCACTGCGTATGCCTTTCTCCAGCTAGACAAACTGCAAGAGCAGTCTTAAATCAGGGCTGCCCAAGTGCAGCTAATGAACTGAGCAGAAAAGTTAACTCCTGCAAGGAAAAGAGCTTTGCAGAGTCTGTTGCTCACATAAACCCATTGGATAGCTCTGTTGCAGTAGTTATACTTACGTACATCAAAATCAGTTGGACTTGTATCAAAATCACTATGTGTTGGAGTTATATATCTGAAAAACATAATCATTTTATTCTGTTTAACTCCAAATTGCTAGCTGTTGAAGATGTGTATCCGCAAATCATAAGTCTGACTCAGATATCTCCAAATAACAAGCAATTGTTGAGCTGGAAAAAGTACAGAAAAGGGCAGCAAAATCATAAAAGGGAATGGGGGATTAAGCTCTGAAGAAAAACAAAATTGGATGTATTTTCTCTAGAAAAAATACTCCTAAGAAGGGTTATAATTAATTTATATAAATATATCCAGGGTCAATTTAAGAATGGTAGGTGAATATTTCTTGGCAAAAGGTTTACAACTGACAAGAGGTCATCACTTGAGGTTAGAAGAAAAAAAGGTTTCACCTTAAATAAAGAAATATAGAATATCGATTTTGCATAACTTTAATTATTTAGAGTTCGTAATATTCGAGCGATGCTAAAACTAATGGAGTTCTAAGGCCAAATTTGGCTGGCCCATAGTGATTGTGGGCTGGGGACTCGTAATCAGATTGTGAGTAGCTAATAGAATCAGTGGCAATATTAAGAGCCGTTTTTAGTGTGTATGAATTTCCGAATTTGGCAATAGAATAGACCAAATGGACTAAAGTCATTATTTCTTCGTAATTTTTTAATATATTGAAACAATGTGATTCACATGACAAGAATCTGAAGTGTAATTTCGGGTTACATATATGTTTCATAACTGACATGTTAAAATATTTATATTTAAGTGCTAGAATCAGCATACATCAGCTGAGACATAGTGATTTAGGATGAAGCTGAGAATGCATAGTAAGATTCAATGTCTTACGGGTTTTTTTCATGCCCTGTTACCTCTGCTCCAAAAGTAGCTGAGCCAGCTAAAATGTATATTTGGAAGTCAAATTTACAAAGCTGGAACATTGCTGCTGCTTTATTTATGATTTTAATACTAGGGCTTTGTTTTGTAAGGTGAGGAGATGGAATCCATCTGCTAGTCAGCCATTCAAAGGAACAGGCTGGAGATGTCACCTCAAACAATCTTCCTCTGGTAAGTGAAGAGGAGCTGACCAGAAGTAGTAGTATCCCATGTCTAACAACATTGTAATTCCTCAATCTCCTCCTCATCCAAAAGCTGGTTCTGGGGGTCGCAGAGGAATATCTCACCATTTCCATTTGAGTTGAGAGTTTTACAGAGGAAAGGCTAATGGGTGATAGGGTGCATAGTCTCTGCTGAGTTAACATTTAATTACATGTGTCACAACGCAGGCCAACTCTCTGTCTGTGCACAGGGTACATTTCTATAGCTAACCACCGGAAATTTTGTAGCCTTTCATCTTATCAGACAGCCACAAACAGAGCATTGAAATCCATCCAATCATCCATGGAAAGAACATAGTTCTTCCACCTATGTGAAGATCAAGATCAATTTATTGAACAGGGTATAGGGTATATATGTATTGGAAAATTCAATGGTAACTAAACACATTAACAAAAAGTAATTAAATAGAGGTGCCATTAAACACTATTACTTGGTAATGTAAGTAAGATCACTAGATCATAAAGCCAAATTAACCTAATTACTCAAATCTGTTGCAAAATATGTGACTGATTATTAAGCCATTTTGTACATCTCTCCACAGCAGGTCTACAAATGCTAAATTTTCCCATTGTGTCAGCTCCAGAAATTGCCTCTTATATCTACCTTTGCAAACAATAATTTGATTACACTTCCCTAGACCAGGTCACACAATTTAACTTGAATTACATCAGAAATGTTTAACATGAATGTAATCACTATAACAAGCTGTTGCATACAAATATCATGCACCCAGTATTGTTGTTGTTGTTTAGTTGTTCAGTCATGTACAACTCTTCTTCACTCTATAGATCGCACCAAGCCAGGCACATCTGTCAGCCACTGCACCTCTGAGCTCCACCAAGTTCGTGTTTATTGCTTCAATTACTTCATCTATCCATCCCTGCCTCTTTCTTTCCCTTCAATCTTTCCTTGCATCAGTTACTTCTCCAGGGTATCCAGGTGTTTTTTTTTTGTTTGCCTTGCTCTGGGTTAGTTATTAATTAGCAGTTATTCTGCATAATACAAAGATCAGAGAAGATCTAAAAAGGTTGAACTTATGGACTACAATTATTTTTTCACCTCAATTACTTTTTAACTATTATATGGCCAAAATATTTGAGCTTCAGATTTATGATCATAACTTCTAGTGAACACTTTGACTTGATTTCTTGAAGTATTGATTGGTTGAATCTTCTTGTAGTCGAATGGAGTTTCGGCAGGTTTTTTTCCAACACCTCAATTTATTTTTTTCCAAATCTTTTTATTGACACATAAGCAGTGCTCAATAATACAATATTGTTGGACTCGCAGGTCCAACACAATTTTGCATAAACAGGATTTTTTAACATCGTTTTAGATATCTTGTACAACTTTGTTGTCAATAATGATTATCCTGTCCTGACAATTTTGGGTGTCTGCTTTATGTGTCCACCATAACCTTTTTCCGTTTTCTCAACTTTGCAGGAAACGCCTGCTAGCTAATCCTTCCCTAGCAATTGACTTCTCAATACTAAACTTGTCAAATTCTTACATGTCAGCTAACTTGTTGTCTTTCCATGTAGATATATATAGATGTTCAATTTTGCATAGCTCGAGAATTACATTATTCACCTAGTATATGGGAAGTATAACATCGAACAAACAATGAATAAACAAGTCAATGAACTTATTACCTGTATCTTCCTTGCTTTTTTTTTTTTTTTTTCTCTTTCTTCTTGTCTATCTTCTTCAGTTTACTCAATTCGCCAGTAGTTGTCAACGCCCAAGACACCCGTCACCCCGGCCTGGAGTCTCTGCCTCATCCAATTACGCCTTCCCTTCCTAGTGTACTAATTTCCACTCTAAATCAAGTTTTTGTTAAATTAAAATAGCTTTGTCCGACTCCACCCATCTGTCCCAAATTTGACTAAAAGTGGAGAGGGAGTTGTTTATTGAATGCGTCATTTTTTCATAAATCATGATGTGGTTTAATTTTTTTATAACCTCTTGGCCGTCTAAATGGGGTGATTTCCAATTCTTTGCAATGTGGCTTTTGGTTGCCAGCATGACCATTTGTATCCACTTGTTATGGTTCTTATTAACGTTCAGTACTGGCATTCCCAGTAAGCATGTCTCCCTAGAGGGGTGTATTTCCCTGTCTAATACCTCAGAGATCATTGCAGTTACCTTTCGCCACAGGGCCTGTTCTTTTGGGCAGTCCCACCAGATGTGGCCAAAGGTTCCTCTATCTGAGCAGTTCCTAAAGCACTCAGGAGGGGAAAGCGGATTTATCTTATTTAGCCTGTCAGGTGTCATGTATACCCTGTGTAGTACTTTAGTTGCTGTTTCTAAATAGCTAAAGAAGAGGGAGCCTTTAGTCAGTGCCTTGTGTATTTTTCCCCATCTCTGGGTGTCCCATTCTACTCCCATTTCCTGTTCCCATTGTAGGACATGTTTAGGCTTTTGGTCTTTAAATGGCTTGTTGGCAAGCGAGTAAAGGGTACCAATTATGCCTCTGGCTAGGGGATTCTGCGCACATACTTTCGCAAACCAGGTGTCCTGTGGGGGACCCGAGGATTTGACCAGTTCTTGGACCCTGTGGCATATCTTGTTATAGTTAAATAACTCCCTGTCTGGTAGATTGTACTTATTTATGAATTGTATAGAGGTTAAAAGGTTGCCGTCTTGGAACCATGCCCCTAGCAGGTCTAGTTTCCGCGAGAGCCACCACGCTTTTGAGACCCCCCCTAATTCCTTCATAATCTGGGACCCCGAAAGGACTGGCGTGAGAGATGAAAGGGAGTGTGTTAACTGCCGCTTGGAGTTCGCCCCTCTCCACTCCTGCAGGGATAATTTAATCATTGGATTATTGTAGCCTGATTTTGCTATTGGGGGGAGTGTCGGGGACCAAATGATATTATCCCATTTGTAGGGTTTCATTTGATAGTTCTCTAGGGATACCCACATTGGTTGGTGTTCACTGGAATGGGCTTGTGGTAGGAAAGAAATCTGGGCTGCTTTAAAGTAGTGTATCAAATTTGGGCACGCCTCCAACACCTCAATTTAAAGGCATCAATTCTATGGTGTTTGACCTTCTCAGCTTTCACATCTGTATGTTACTACTGGGAATACCATAGTTTTAATTATGAAGACTATGCGTTCAGTATTACAGCACAGTAAAACAACTATTGATATAGGGCCTCATTCAATTCGGGGCTGTTACTTGCAAGTAAATTCCCGATTTGCTACTTTTGAGCTGCATGCGCGAGTAGCTCTACTTTTACTTATCTATTCAATTGGCCGGGCCTGCAAGTTGGTCCCCCTTCCCGATCAGGACCCTCGCTGTATTTAAAATACGAATTTGCCGCCTCGCTGGTCCTGAAAGGACCTTAAAGGACCTAAATAAAACAATTAACCCCTGGCACGGGGGTACTATAACTAACCCCCTGGCACCTAAAATTAACATCACTCATAGGGGTCAATATAGACCCTCATGAGACTAAAATTAACCCCCTCAGTCCAATAGGGGTCTATATAGAACCCTAGAGGGCACTATTAACCTCTATATTAACACTCTAAGTGCCACAAGGGTCCTCCAGGACCCACATGACACTAAGTCTTAGCACTACACTACACTATTAACCCTAACTATACCCCATTAATCCATTAACCCTAACTAAACCCCATTAACCCTTACTATACCCCATTAACCCTAACTATACCCCATTAACCCTAACTATATCCAATTAACCAATTAACCCTAACTGTACTTCATAAACCCCTACCATATTAACCCCTACCTTACATTATTAACCCTATCCTACCCTATACCATTCTATTAACCCCCCTCTAACTAACTCCCCCTGTAACTAATTAACGCCCCTCTAACTAATTAACCCTATTTAACACTCACCATACTTAATTAACCCTATCTAGTCCTAATTAATCCCCCATCTAGTCCAATTTAACCCTAACTGAACCTATTTATCACCATCTAGTCTTATTCAACCCTGTCTAGTCCTATTTAATTCTAACTGGGCCTATGTATCCCCATCTAATCCTATTTAACCCAATCAAATTTTATTTAACCCTAATTGGGCCTTTTTAACCCCATCTAGTCCTGTTTTAGCCCTATCTAGTACTATTTAACCCTAACGTGGCCTATTTAACCCCATATAGTCCTACCTAACCCTATTTAGTCCTATTTAACCCTAACTGGGCTAATTTAATCCTATCTTGTCCTATTTAACTCTAACTGGGCCTATTTAACTCCAAATGTACCCAGTAAACCCTTTTGTATAACCTCCCCCGATCCTACCCTATTAACCCCTACACTACCTACCCAACTCCTACCCTACCGTGCTAACCCCCCTCTACCCTATTAACCCCCCCTCTACCCTATTAACCCCCAACATACTATTAACCCCCCTCTACACTATTAACCCCCCAGCTAAACTATTATCCAGACTCTACCCTAGAAACTCCCTAGCACCATATTAATCACGTAAAATACAATTTTGTTAATTTTTATTTTATTTTATTTATTAATAAAAGATTAATTACAAAAAATAATAAAACCTATATTACACAAAATAAAAAAAGAACAATACTGAAAATAAAAAAAGCTACATTACAGAAAATAAAAAACTACAACCTAAAATAAATACATTCTGTCAAAATTAATAATTCTGTCACTGTACAAATCCCTAGTACGCCCTCATTTGAAATATGGAGTACAATTTTTGGCACCACTTCATAAAATGGACATTTTAGAGCTGGAAAAAGTACAGAGAAGGGCAACAAAACTAATAAGGGGAATGGAAGGGCTAAGTTATGAAGAAAGACTAACCATATGATTACCTTATTTAAATACATCCAGGGTCAATATAAGGCTTTGTCAAGTGAACTTTTTGTACCAAGAGATTTTCACCTGACAAGAAGACATCCCTTGAGGTTAGAGGAAAAAAGATTTCACCTTAAAGAAAGAAAAGGGTGGTTAAACTGTGGAATTCTCTACCAAAGGAGGTGGTGAAAGCGAATTCGATAGATAACTTCAAAAAGGGATTAGATATATTTTTAAATAAAGAGGGCATTCAAGGTTATCCTAGATATCTAGCAAAGGAATATTGATCCAGGGAGAAATTCGATTGCCAGTCTCTGGGGCCAGGAAGGAATTTTGCTTTTTTCTCCTTATGAGACAATTGGCAAAGTTTCAATGTTTTTTTTTTTTCTGTTTGCCTTCCTCTAGATCAATTAACAATTATTAACAAATAGTCCACATATTAAAAGAAGAGATCTAAAAAGGTTGAGCTTGATGGACTAACAGTCTTTAATCAAATATTATGTAACTATGTTACTATGTAACATCACTATCACAATAAAAATTAAACCCCACACCCAGCAATGAATAAATAGTAAATTATACCACTTACCTTGCCCAAATGCCTCTCCAGCAATGATAGTCTTTTGTGCTTCGTCCCATGACAAGGGCCCAATCCAAAAATGTCCACTGGTCCGGCACGCCTACACTAAAAAGAAAGAGTACAATTAATACATAAATAAATACAACATGTAATATTATATAGACCTAATAGGCCACTTACCTGTCCAAAATGGCCATCCAGTGATGCCCCCGTCCTCTTCGAAGTCGTCTCCGACAGGGCCCCTCAAAAAATAACCTGACGTTCTAAAAATTAGAAAAATCTAACGGAGCGCCTCCCTTGAGGAGCTCCCTGCCGCAAATGATGGTTCTTACGCATGCTCCGGTAGAAAAATCAAAACGGCACCTTCTGATTGGCTGAAATCGCTGTCAATCAAATTTCAGCCAATCAGAAGGGGCCCAATCGGGACCCCCGCAGCAAGGGTTAATGTGGGGACCCTCCAGGTGTCCTGATGGGGACCCCACAGCATGTTAGTTGCTGCGGGGGTACTTACTGTACCCCTGCCGCATGCGGTTAACATTTTGTGTGCCGCGGGCCCTTTAAGGACCAGCAGCGGGAAATTTACATGTTTAAATGCTGCAAGGGGTTGATGTGGTGAACCTGCAGGCTTCCCAATCAGGCCTCCACATCATGGGGTATGCCCTTGCGACACCTCTTTGGGTCAAGTAACCTGTGGGTCGAGTTTAACCATTTACGGACTTGACGGGAGGGATAATCGGAGCATTTGAATAGCGAAGTGGTGATTTTAGCGCTCGGGACTCTTGCTGCCGTGAAAAATCAAAGGCTTTGAGGGAAGTAACCTGCGATTAGCAGAATCGCAATGGAAAGTAGCGTGCAGATAGTAACCGGATCGGGGCCCGCAAGTGGGAGGCAATTGAATAGCTAAGTAACTTCCTCTCACCACTTCTGGGCCCGGATCTCAAAAATGTACTAATTGAATGAGGCCCATAGTACTTTAAATATTGTTGTTGTTCAATTCTTCAGTCATGTCCAATTCTCTGTGACCACATGGACACAGTACGCCAGGCACATCGGTCTGTGTTTCTGGTTGTTCTTATGGTTTTTATGGCAAAGATACTGCAGTGGATTGCCAGTTCATTCTCCAGTGCACCATGATTTGTCAGATCTCTTTGCTATGACCTGCCCATTTTGGGTGACCCTACGTGGTATAGCTCACAGCTTCATTGAAGTATACAAGCCCCTTCACCACAACAAGGTAGCAATCCAGAAGGGGACATTAAATATACTCAGATCTAAACATGGTACCACCAGTACAGTGAATCTCCTAGCCTAGAAGTCCAGTGAAAAGAAAATACTTCACACAGCCCTGACTGGCATATGGTATTTCTTGACAGCATATTTCATGTCTGGCATGCAGACCCAAAAACAGCTACATGTATGGATGCACTGGTAGCCCCAGTAAAGCTGAATGACTTTGGATACACAAGGGAAGCCCTGGGCTTCTGCAAGGGTGGTGTGTTGCTTGGTTATGATGTCTGTGAACTCCGTGACACAGAGGGCAGGGCCAACAAATAGTGATCTGCCAAATGGGTTTGCCATCTTCGTAGTGGTTCGTGTAGAATCCGTATAGAACTGCTTCTGCATGCTGAAATGCCATGCATCCTCTGAGGTTCCCACCAGTGTTGGCACATGCGTTGGAACTTCCAAAAAAGCTCAGCATATGTTTACCCAGCACCCCAATTCTTTTAGATAGTTATAACTAACATAACCCATCTCCTTGATATGAAGTTGATATGATGAAGTTCATATTGATGTCTGAAACAACTTCAAGGGTGTGTAGGAACAAGAAGCAGCATCTATGTTCAGTCTATTTTTTCTTTTGCTATGAATACTTTTGATTATGCACTTTATTAAATTGTAACTTTGATATTTTAATATAGAAAGTATGTTTTAAATAACTTACTTTGATTACTCTGACAGACTACCAGTCTATTACCTTAACATCAAAATCCCTACGTTTTTCCATTATGTGCCCCGTTAGGCAGTGAGAGTGCAGCATTGCGATTCCATAATGCTGGGAGTGGGGTGATTGAATGAAGGTATAGCGTGAAGATGCTCTCCAGGGAGAGAGATGTTAAGGTAAAATCGGGTCAGAGCTAACTGCAGAATACTAATCAAAGGAGAGCAGGAGGAGCATAATGCAAGTTGTCCATGAAAACAAAAAAATACTAGTTCTGACAAAACGCTATCTGTACATACCTTAGATAATTAATGATGGCTCTGAGTTTGCCAGAGACAGGTATCAATGGACGGTAGAAAGCGGTAGCTGAGAAGGACGCCAGTTCAGACAAAGCTAATATCTCACCTCCCACTCCCTTGAGCCTAATGTGAGGACACATGAACCTGAATCTACTATGCTCTAGTCGTATGCCTTTGAAAAGTCTAAAAGGAATAAAGGCAGGTTGATAGTTATCCTTGAGGGTGGGCAGTCCATATCAGATCGGTTTGGGCTTGGTTAGACTAAAATTATGTTCCAGGCACCAGCATTTTGAGTACACATAATACCTATGAAACATACTCATAAAATATACCTAAAATATACATTTAATAGAGTACTGTGCCTTGTTGTATCCTTGGAGCACACTCTGAAGACAACTTTGATATAAATGGCCTTAATTAAGATGAGGCGTTTGCCCTGACTGAGAGCTTGACTACATGACTCCTGGAGGTGCCTTACTCACACCCAGAGGTTATTTCCTGTAGCTATCTAGGTCTAATGTATGCTAACAACCTACCTTATACCTGTAGGAAACTCTGAGTCTGAAACTCAGTAGTCTCCAAAGTAACACCTTGCAAAACTACTGCTACACGAGCACTAACATTCTCCCACCCATATGCTTATTCATCTCTCTCTCGCTCTCTCTCTCATATATATATATGCCCATCCCATGGCAGGCAAGTGGTTAAACAACAATAAACATGAATATGGGGGTTTATTTCCACTCTGTTTATGCACCCTTACGGGTTACTATTTTTCAGTAATTTTTGTTTATTTTAAATGTAAATTATTTATTTTCAAATTAAATTATGTTAACATTTTACTGGTATTGTATTTCAGTAATTCTATCATTCTTTTTTTCTTCTTTTATATTTTAGTATCTGTAATTGTTTATTAATATTGTAAAGATTGTTCATTTTGCGTACTTAGTTTATGGTAGGTAGATTGATGGTTAGTGTTAGGGACCATGGGGTCCTTAAGACCCTTTTGTTGTTAGCTTAGTATAACATGATGTCTGTAAGGTCCCCCATGTTAGTTATCAAATAACATCTCTCGGTAGGGGGTTAGCTGGTGCTGCTGGTGGTTTACATGTGGGGTATTGGCTGACTGTGAGCTCCCCCAGGGCTTTCTGATAACATGTAGCAAAAGGTAGATTTTTACGGGAGCCATGCAATCGCACTTTAGGTAGAAACACATGTAGAGTAAGGAATATATCACTCGTAGTGATAACTACGCATAAGGGTTTTGTTACCGTCAGCTACGTTATGGATTATGTGGGATTTTTACTTGCAAGATTTTCTACAGAAACCATGTACTAGTGATGCACTCAGGAATTGGCGACTGGTATTCCCATCCATGGCAGATATAGAACTAGGTTAAACAGAATGTGCAAGTGTCCCATTGCCCCTGAGAGGTACGGTGGAGAATTTAGTCCACTAGTTTGTTCAGGCACAGAGATCCTGACTTTTCACAAATGGTGTTATGGGCATATTGTAGTTTGTGGCAGTACTATAGTATTAGTTCTAAATGTAGGTTACCATTAACAGAACATTCATACTATTTTGAGTCGCACATGATTAAGAAGAGTACAATATGAGTATATTGTAATTATAATTTTTCATAATTTAAAGGCATGCAATTCTAGATTGCATTCAGAAAGCAAGAAAGAACTGGACTAACCACTTTTTAGTGTATTTAAAGGGAGGGTGGAGATTGAATCTCAAAAGAAGTAGATTCAGGGGAAAAGGAACAGAGCTAGAGTGTTTTTTCAAAAATGAGGTTCAGGAAAAAGTGGATGGAGAGATTGTTTCCCTTTTGAGACGACTGGCAATGTTTCAATGTTTTTTTTTCTGTTTGCCTTCCATTGGATCAATTAACAACTAATCTGCATATTGCAGATCAGAGGAGATCTTAAAAGGTTGAACTTGATCGACTATAAGTATTTTTTCAACCTCAAATACTATCAGCCTTATTAAACTGCGATTCGGACAATTCTAAAGGGCTCTATATAAGCACAAAACATATTTATTTTCCAAATTTTTTTAGTTAGTGAACTTCTATCCAAAAGTAAGGTCTTCACTAAATAAAAACGTCTGCTCTGTGCTTATAAAGAGCCCTTTAGAATTGGCTGAATCCCAATTTAATAAGGCTGTATGTAACTATGTAAGAAAGACTCCAAAATAAAGAAATTCAAGTAAGTAAGAGTGGATAGGGATTTTTACTCCAAAAGTGGATTCAGGGATTTAGTAGAAGGAAGTTGTTACTGACTGAGAGGAAGAAAGTAGATTGCCCCAGCAAGAGGACATTCAATTGAGTAAGAGATAAAGAGACTGGGCTTGGTGTGGGAGATTCACCCAAATAAGGTATATTCAGATCAGTGAGGCGTATGAGAGAAATCAATACCCGAAAACAGGTGAATGAGAGTATGGAAAGGGGAGAAATTGACAGGAACAAGAAGGAATAGAAAAACAGACCCTAAAAAAGGGACCCTCTGGGCAATGAGGGGAGGGTTAGATTGACTCAAAGAAGAAGAATCTAGGGAGAGAGGTGTAAAAGAGAGGATAGAACCAAAGAGAGAGACTGAGGGGAGCAAGTAAATTGACCAAAATAGGGAAATTTAGTGAGTAAAAGTAAGAGGAAAATTTACCTAAAGTGGAAGTTGAAGGAAGGTGAAAGGGATATTCAGGGGAGTGAAAGAGAAGACAAATCATTTTTCAAGAATGGAGGGTTCTGTGAGTTTGAGGGAGGTGATAAACTGACCAAAAAAGATAAAGGAAAGGTAGAAGATAGACTTAACCCAAATGGCAGGGAATGAAATGGTTATAAACTTAACCCAAAATACAGGGAATAAGAGGGAGAAAGAAAATTGCCCCAAAGAGAGAGATTAAGTGAGTGAAAGAGGGAGTTAGAAGAAAATGAGAGGAATATTTAGGGGAGTTAAAGAGAGGACAAAGAATTATCCCAGAATATGAGAAGCGATAGACTGACCAAAAAGAGAAAATGAAGGGGGGGGGGGGGGGGGGCAAGAAGATTAACTCCACAAGAGTGAAATCAGGACCATGAGAATGACCAAAAGAGAGAATATTGGACCAATGAGAAGGAAATATGAGTTTTACCAGAGAGACCAATGACATGGGGTAAGGGTTGTGTATATTGACCGCAAACCTGAATACTGTTTGGAGTAGGGAATGTTCCATCTCAGGTGTATTTTCCTTGGGAGTATTTAAGGTGAGGGAAGTTTCTTTCTCTGACGCCTACTATTTTTTTTTTATTAGACATTCTTGATCTCACAATAGCAATGATTGTACATTTTAAGGTTTTGTATATTAGTTACTCCGCTTCTAGATCACTACCCTGTTGTGTGAATGGGGCTTATGCACCTCAAAGTCTCTGTAAGTTATACCATGTAGGGTCACCCAAGATGGGCAGGTCAGACAAATTGTGGTCCTTGAAATCCTTGCGGTTGTTAAAACCGGAACTTACAGCCCATCGAAGCCTTTGATCTTTCACATCTGCAAGAGTTCTAGAGTGCTAAAATCGCTATTCAATTGCTACAATTCCCTAAGCCCGCAAATGTTTTCACACCTGGAAAAGACAAATGTAGGAGAAACCCTACAAGTACAAGATAGGACCCCCAAGGGGGTTTAACCCCTCTCCGTAGCACTGTAAATGCAAACAAAAAAATCAATACTGCACTGTAAATGACGGGGAAAGCGGTGAAAGACACTAGAATTAATTGCACAACAGTCTCAAGCTCGCAAATCGGCAATAAAAAATGTATTATTTATTTGTTTAATTTCAAGGTTATATTGATCTTGGGAATCAATGAGTTATTACATATAAGGCCACCCACATGGACTAGAACAGTATTGGCATTCATTTTTATTAGTTTGTATTTTGCGGTTTTGCGATTCCCATCGCATATCGGACCCCCAAATGCTTAATTGATTGACATGTAACCTCCATGTTTTACTGACCTAATGATGATGGTCTCACTTTCTATTGGCTGTTTCTAAATGGTTAGTTACGGCCTTGCTTAATTGATCATGTTCCCTCCCTGAAATGCTACATACAAGTGCATCGTTTACGGTTTCGGCTTTCGGACCCTTGCTTGCGGGCTTGTTCAATTGAATAGCACCGGAATTATAGCAGAGTTCAAGCTAGCAGCAAGCCCGCAGGCTTCTAATTGAATCGGGCTCTTGGTGTATCATACAAGTTCAACCTTTTTAGATCTCCTCTGATCTGCAATATGCAGATTAATTGTTAATTGATCCAGAGGAAGGCAAACAGAAAAAAAAAACATTGAAACTTTGCCTCAAAAGAAATAAAAAAATGTAATTCCTTCCTGACCTCAGATACTGGTGATCGGATTCCTCCCTGGATCAATACTATATCTCTAATTATCCAGTATAACCCTGAATACCCTTTTTATTTTAAAATATATCCAATCCCTTTTTAAAGTTATCTATCAAATCCGCTGTCACCACCTCCTTTGGTAAAGAATTCCACAGATAATCATCCTTACTGAGAAGAACCATTTTGTTTCTTTAAGGTGGATTCTAACCTCAAAGGATGTACAATGTCCCTTTTATGAAGTGGTGCTCAAAATTGTACTCCATATTCCAAATGAGGGCGTACTAGGGATTTGCATAGTGGCAGAATTATATTTGCTTCCCTTGCTTCTATACCCTTCTTAATAATGCTACATTGTGTGTGTGTGTGTGCGTCTGTGTATCCTGCAGTGTCTGTCAGTGTCTCATGCAGTGTGTGTGTCAATGTCTCATGCAGTGTGTTAGTGTATCATACTGTGTGTAAGTTAGTGTATCATGCAGTGCGCGTCAGTATTTACTTATGCATAGTGTGTTTGTCAGTGTATCATGCAGTATGTGTGTCTGTGTATCATGCAGTGTGTGTGTGTGAGTGTATCAAGCAGTGTGTGTCAGTGTCTCTTGCAGTGTGTGTGCATGCTAATGTATCATGCAGAGTGATTGTCTGTGTGTCATGCAGTTTGTGTATCAGTGTATTGTGTGTGTGTTTGTCAGTATATCATTGTGTGTGTGTTTGTCAGTATATCCTGCAGAGTGTGTGTCTGTGTATCATGTAGTGTGTGTGTATCAGTGCATCAGCAGTGTGTGTTTGTCAGTGCATCAGCAGTGTGTGTGTGTCAGTGCATCAGCAGTGTGTGTGTGTCAGTGCATCTAGCAGTGTTTAAGTGTCAGTGTATCATGTAGTGAGTGTCAGTGTCTCATGCAGTGTGCGTGTTTGTGTCAGTGTATCATGCAGAGTGTTTGCCTTTTTGTCATGCAGTGTGTGTGTATGTGTATCATGCAGTAGGTGTCAGTGTCTTATGCAGTGTGTGTGCAGTGTGTGTTAATGTTTCATGCAGTGTGTGTGCTAGTGTATTACGGAGTGTATGTGTTAGTGTATCATGCAGTATGTGTGTCTGTGTATCATGCAATGTGTGTGTGTTAGTGTATCAAGCAGTGTGTGTCAGTGTCTCTTGCAGAGTGTGTGCATGCTAATGTATCATGCAGAGTGATTGTCTGTGTGTCATGCAGTTTGTGTATCAGTGTATTGTGTGTGTGTTTGTCAGTATATCATTGTGTGTGTGTTTGTCAGTATATCCTGCAGCGTGTGTGTCTGTGTATCATGTAGTGTGTGTATCAGTGCATCAGCAGTGTGTGTGTCAGTGCATCAAGCAGTGTTTAAGTGTCAGTGTATCATGTAGTGAGTGTCAGTGTCACATGCAGTGTGCGTGTGTGTGTCAGTGTCTCTTGCAGAGTGTGTGCATGCTAATGTATCATGCAGAGTGATTGTCTGTGTGTCATGCAGTTTGTGTATCAGTGTATTGTGTGTGTGTTTGTCAGTATATCATTGTGTGTGTGTTTGTCAGTATATCCTGCAGAGTGTGTGTCTGTGTATCATGTAGTGTGTGTGTATCAGTGCATCAGCAGTGTGTGTTTGTCAGTGCATCAGCAGTGTGTGTGTGTCAGTTCATCAGCAGTGTGTGTGTGTCAGTGCATCTAGCAGTGTTTAAGTGTCAGTGTATCATGTAGTGAGTGTCAGTGTCACATGCAGAGTGTTTGCCTTTTTGCTATGCAGTGTGTGTGTATGTGTATCATGCAGTAGGTGTCAGTGTCTTATGCAGTGTGTGTGTTAATGTTTCATGCAGTGTATGTGCTAGTGTATTACGGAGTGTATGTGTTAGTGTATCATGTAGTATGTGTGTCAGTGTATCATCCAGTTTATGTGTGTGTCAGGGTACCATACAGTGTATGTATCAATGTATCATGCAGTGCGTGTGTCAGTGTGTGTTTTCTGCAGGAAGCTGCAGGCCCATACATGGCAGTGTGTGTGTGTGTGTGTGTGTGTCATTGTGTGTCTGTGTGTGGTTGCTAGGTAACTGTCACTGCTTTAATTCCTATATTTAGGGGTTTTGAGAATAAGGTTGAAGTTTTTATCACACGACGGTCTCTTACAATGCAGAATGAGCGCTCTCTCAGGGTGACAAGGGTGAGACGCCCCTGTATGTCTCGTTATATATCCTACTGTCTCTCTAAACCCTTAGTATGTCTATAGATGCCGTGCTGTGTCTTTATTCACCATGGATGTGTCACTCAGTCCTCCCTATTCCAATGTATCTTGTTTCTTGGTATATTATCATTGTATAAATGCCTCTCTTTCTCTGTCTCCTTGACTTTTTTTTTTGGATGTCTCTTACCACACCTGCTTTCTTTTTTCCTTCTTTCTCTTTCTGGTTTTATCTCTCTCTCTCTGCCTCCCACCTATCTTTTACTCTCATTCTCTCCCTCCCTCTCTCTCCCTCCTACTCTGCCTCTCTCTCTCTCTCTCTCTCTCTCACCCTCCCTTTCACTCTCTCTCCTCCTTCCTACATCTCTCTCCTCCTGTCTCTCTCTCTCTCTTTCTCTCTGTCTTCCTCTCTTTCACTCTCTCTGTTCCTGTGTCCTTCTTTTTCACACTCCCTCTCACTTTCTCCCTCCGTCTCTCTGCCTACATTTCTCTTTCCCCTATCCCTCTTTCTCCCTTCCTTACACTGTCTCTGTTACTCTCCCTCTCTTTCGTTATCTCTCCATCTGTCTCTCTCTAATCTCTCATCTTCTTTCTCATGCTCCCTCTTACTGTATCCCTTCCCTTCTGCATTCCTGTTTCGTTTCTGTCTCTCCCTCCCTTACCCAGTCTCTCTATCTCCCTCTCAGTCATTCTATCACTCTCGCCCAACCTGTATTTCTGCCTATTCTGCTAATTTTCCATCCTCTCTCCTTCTCTCTCATCCATCCTTCTCCCCATTACTGCTCCTTCTCTCCTTCTCTCTCCTTCGCTCTCTCCAAGCCTTACAGTTTCCCCCTCTGTCTACCCTCCACTTGCTCTTCTGTATTCTTCTTTCCTTCCCCTCTCTTTCCTTGCACTCTCCCTTATTCTCTTTTGCTCATTCTCCCAGCTTTCTATATCTGCCTCTTCTCTTATTTTCCATCCAGTTTTTTTCTCTTCCCCTGCATTTTTCATCTGTTTATCTCTCTTTACCTCTCATCTATTTTGACTCTTATTTCCTTCTCTCTATACCACTCTATCCCTTCTCTCCTTTCCTACTACTCACCTGTGTCAACCCAATGCCAAAAACTCTCTTTCCCCCATCTGCCCCTTATCTGTCCACATTTTTATCTTTCTTCTTACTTCGTTCTCATTTTGTTTTCCTAAAAGACATGCACATATTTACACAAGTAGCCATTTGCAATAATCTGCCTATTCTCCCTGTAGCAGTGGCCTACATTTTGCATATATATATATATATATATATATATATATATATATATATATATATATATACATGTTCACACACCCACATACACAAATACATAAACATATGTAAGTTATTGAAGCTAATCAGTATTATGTTGTTTAATTACTTATTATTATTATTATGTTTTATTCTTTTTATTGTAATATACCTACAATTTATTGACTATTATTAATGAATAAAATTGCCCTTTATGGACTATAGTTCTGTATATATCATTAAACACGCACAGACAGATAGATAGATAGATAGATAGATAGATAGATAGATAGATAGATAGCTTTGATATACTTGTATTTATCTATGAATATATATTGAAATCCAAAAGGGGTCATTTTGTTCACTAATATTTTGTAATACTAGTACATATTATGGTCAGTATGATTCTGTGCTCTGGACATGTATCTTGCCACTGGTCAGAGTCATCATGTGCTCTCCAAGTGTGATAGACCTCTAGTCAGTTTGATCATGTGCTCTCCATGCATGATAGACCTCTAGTCAGTGTGATCATGTGCTCTCCATGCATGATAGACCTCTAGTCAGTGTGATCATGTGCTCTCCATGCATGATAGACCTCTAGTCAGTGTGATCATGTGCTCTCCATGCATGATAGACCTCTAGTCAGTGTGATCATGTGCTCTCCATGCATGATAGACCTCTAGTCAGTGTGATCATGTGCTCTCCAAGTGTGATAGACCTCTAGTCAGTGTGATCATGTGCTCTCCATGCATGATAGACCTCTAGTCAGTTTGATCATGTGCTCTCCATGCATGATAGACCTCTAGTCAGTGTGATCATGTGCTCTCCAAGTGTGATAGACCTCTAGTCAGTGTGATCATGTGCTCTCCATGCATGATAGACCTCTAGTCAGTGTGATCATGTGCTCTCCATGCATGATAGACCTCTAGTCAGTGTGATCATGTGCTCTCCAAGTGTGATAGACCTCTAGTCAGTGTGATCATGTGCTCTCCATGCATGATAGACCTCTAGTCAGTGTGATCATGTGCTCTCCATGCATGATAGACCTCTAGTCAGTGTGATCATGTGCTCTCCATGCATGATAGACCTCTAGTCAGTGTGATCATGTGCTCTCCATGCATGATAGACCTCTAGTCAGTGTGATCATGTGCTCTCCATGCATGATAGACCTCTAGTCAGTGTGATCATGTGCTCTCCATGCATGATAGACCTCTAGTCAGTGTGATCCTCTGCTCTGAATTTGTGATAGACCTGTTCTCAATGTGTGACAGACCTCTGGTCAGTGTGATACTATGCTCTATGTGATAGACTTCTGGTCAGGGTGATCCTGTTCTCTCCGTGTATGATAGACCTCTGGTCAGTGTGATCCTTTGTTCTCCATGTGGGATATACCCTGGGTCAGTGGGGTCCTGTTCTCTATGTATGATAGACATCTTCTCATTGTGGTCCTGTGTGGCACACCTCATGTCAATGTGACCCTGTGCACTCCATGTGTGATAGACCTCTAATCAGTGTGTATGATAGACCTTTGGTCAGTATGTTCCTGTGATCCATGCCTGATATATCTCTGGTCAGGTTGATCATGTGCTCTATGTATGATAGACCTCCAGTCAATAGGATACTTTGAGTGAGATAGACCTGTACCCTATGCGTTTGTTCCTGTACCCTATGAGTGAATGACCTCTGGTCAGTGTGATCCTGTGCTTTACAAGTAACTAGCAGCTTGCCCGTCAAAAAATGACGGCAATAAGATTGTAAGGCAGGTAATGTTGTTTGTCTGCGACATAAATTTTGTTGTTGTTCCGAGATCGTTCTGCGCTCATTGCGAGCCTCGCACTGAGCGCCTTTGGCGCTCATCGCGTGGCTCGCAATGAGTGCCTTCGACGCTCATTGCGAGGCTGTTAGTTGTTTGTGTGCTATGAGCAGCGTTGGCGGTCTTTTTTTGTATGCTAATGAAATAATAGAATAATAAATGAATATACTTGACCTATTTTGAAGTAATATATGCAGGTTGCATTGTGCTGAAAAGCTGGCAATCAGTTTTCATGTTGCTGAAGCATAGAATGTGTGTTTGCACTGCTGTGGAGCTGCTGTGTAAGTGTCATGAATGTGTGCAGTGTGTAGTGTAAATAGTGTGCGTGCACGAGGAAAATCCGTTAGGGTAGCTGTGTACTTCCGCATTGTGTAAGTTAGTGTTGTAAAATGGCGCCTAATGTGTGTTGTACACGGCTGTGGCTGATTTTGCGTCTTTGTTCTTGGAACTCGTCCGGCTTTTTTTGAAAATCCGTATGTGTTTCTTGGTGTTTTGTGTGTTTAGGGTCCTGTAGCCTCGTTTTAGTTTTTTTGGTGGCTATTTTTTCTCTCGCTTAGGCGATTTTCGGGTGTCTAAACTTTTGTATTTCGACTTAAATTGAGGTGTAACTTCACTTTCAGAGGTCCTGGGTGCCCCCCTTGCTGTGGGTAAGCTTTTTATGTGTTTGTTGTGTGTATTTATTGTGTTTTTAATGTTTTCATGTGCGCGTGTTTCGGATGCTAAGGTCGTATTTTTGCGAGCTCGTAATGTTTTTTTTTCTAAGTCCCGCGGCTCGTATCTGTGGTTGCTAATTCTGTAAATTTTGCGGTCGACGTGGGAGCCTCCACCTCTGCAAATGCGGCCCCTCGCTTTGCGAAAGTCCGCACTTGCAAGCCTAAAGTCCGCAGTTGCTGGCAAGGCCGCCTTTGGATATGCAAGCCCGCAGCGTTAGCAACAACTCGCTTGCTCACAACTATATGTGATAGACCTCTTGTCAGTGTGTTCCTATGCTCTCCATGTGTGATAGATTGTATAGTCAGTATTATCCTGTGCTCTTCGTGTAAGATATACCTCTGGTCAGTGTGATCCTGTGCTCTCCATGTGGAATATACTTTGGTTCAGTGTGATCCATTAGCCCAATTAAATTCCCTCAGCGTGTAAAACCGTAGCCCGTAACGTAGCCCGTAATACTTGCGGCTATTTAATTGGCCGCGTAAAGCAACCCACCAACGACTTGCGGGGTAAGGGTGAAAAAACCCTATGGGATGTTGAAAATTGCACTCCACCTCTGCAAATCCTTTGTTCTGTCAAGCCTGTAACTGTTATGTTACAATCACGCTATTAAATTGCAAAAAATTCAATGGCTTTTAAGCCCATAACCTGCAAATGGAGCCAAAATGCCAAGAGGTACTAGAGAGGACCCACTAGGGGGTTAAAGTCTTATCTGTAGCACTGTAAATGCAAAATATACACACACTACTGTATTAAAAATTAATGGGAAAGTGATGTTAGATATTAAAATAAATAGCACAAGATTCTCAAGCTTGCAAATCTGCAATATAAAATATGTTTTTTAATGTGTCATTTCCGTGTTGTATTGATCTCGGCAAGCAATGTGTTAATACATATAATGGAATTCGCATGGACTAGAATATCATATTTACTGATTTATTATTTTTGCATTATTTCTGGAATGCAGGTCCGATCGAAACTGGTAATTGAAACCCGTAATGCTTTGAAATCTAACCTCCATTTTTCAGTGACGTAATAATGACGATCTAATTTGCCATTGGCTCTGTCTAAACCCGTATCTACAAGTTTGACTAATTGATCATGTTCACTGCCGCACATCCAAAGTACGAAAGATGGTTTACGGGCTTATGTCTCTGGCTCGTAACTCGCGGCATGGTGAAATTTAATAGCTCTGTAACGCAGCCGAATTTCATGCCTGCAGCCTTTGCTGCCTTGCCGATGCCCCTCCCTACGTTCTTCAAATTTAATAGAGCTGCATATGTGATATACCACTGGTCAGTGTGCTCCTGTGCTCCATGTGTGATATATATCTGGTCAATGTAATCCTGTGCTCCATGTGTGATACGCCAATTGTTGATGGGATGCTGCGCTCTGTATGTGCAATATACCTCTGGTCAGTGTTATTATGTGGTTTATGTGATAGACATCAGCTCAATGTGATCCTGTGCTCTTCATGTGTGATAGACCTCTGGTCAGTGTGTTCCTTTGTTCACCATATGTCATATATACCTGGGGTCAGTTTGATCCTGTGCTCTATGTATGATAGACCTCTGCATATTGTGGTCATGTGCTCCATGTGTGATACACCTCCGGTCAATATGACCCTGTGATCTCCATGTGTGATAGACCTTTAGTCAGTGTGATCATGTGCTCTGTGTATGATAGACTTCTAGTCAGTGTGTTCCTGTGGTCCATGTGTAATATACCTCTGGTTAGTGTGATCATGTGCTCTGTTTATGATACACAACTGGGGCCTCATTCAATTGCGATTTGGGCAATTGAATAGGGCTCTATATAAGCACATAGCATATTTTTTTTTACAGAAGTTTTTAGGTAGTGAAGACCTTGCTTTTGGATAGACGTTCACTACCTAAAAACTTCTGTAAAATAAAATATATGCTATGTGCTAATATGGAGCCCTATTCAATTGGTCAAATTGCACTTGAGGGCCTATGTGTGATAGATATTTGGTCAGTGTGATCCTAGGTTCTCTATGTGTGATGCACCTCTAGTCAGTGTGTCCCTGTGCCTTATGTGTGATATACCTCTGGTCAGTGTGATCATGTGCTCTCCATGTTTCACAGTCAGTGTTATCCTGTGCTCTATATGTGATAGACCTCTGCTCTGTGTGATCTTATGATCCATGTATTACACCTATTGTCAGTGTTATCTTGCACTCTGCATGGGAGATATATCTCTGGTCAGTGTGATCCTGTGCTCTCCATGTCTGATAGACCTCTGCTCTGTGTGATCTTATGATCCATGTATTACACCTATTGTCAGTGTTATCTTGCACTCTGCATGGGAGATATATCTCTGGTCAGTGTGATCCTGTGCTCCATGTCTGATATACCTCTGGTCAGTGTGATCCTGTGCTCTGCATGGGAGATATATCTCTGGTCAGTGTGATAATGTGCTATGTGTGATATACCTCTGTCAACGGGATCCTGTGCTCGGTGTATGCTAGGCCTTGAGTCAGTGTGATCCTGTGCTTTTCGTGTTATAGACCTCTGGTCAGTGTGATATTGTGCACTATGTGTGATTTACCCCTGGTCAGTGTAATCTCTGTGTGATAGACCTCTAATCAGTGTTATCCTGTGATCTGTGTATGATAGACCTCTTGTCAGTGTGATCTCCATGTGTGATATCTCTGGTCAGTGTGATCTGTATATGATAGACCTCTGCTTAGTGTGGTCCTGTGCTCTATGTGTGATATCTCTGGTCAGTGTGATCTGTATATGATAGACCTCTGCTTAGTGTGGTCCTGTGCTCTATGTGTGATATCTCTGGTCAGTGTGATCTGTATATGATAGACCTCTGCTTAGTGTGGTCCTGTGCTCTATGTGTGATATCTCTGGTCAGTGTGATCCTGTTATCTGTGTTTAATAGACATTTGCTTAGTTTGCCCCATGTGTGATGGACCTCTAGTCAGTGTGATCCTGTTATCTGTGTTTAATAGACCTTTGCTTAGTTTGCCCCATGTGTGATGGACCTCTAGTCAGTGTGATCCTGTTATCTGTGTTTAATAGACCTTTGCTTAGTTTGCCCCATGTGTGATGGACCTCTAGTCAGTGTGATCCTGTTATCTGTGTTTAATAGACCTTTGCTTAGTTTGCCCCATGTGTGATGGACCTCTAGTCAGTGTGATCCTGTTATCTGTGTTTAATAGACCTTTGCTTAGTTTGCCCCATGTGTGATGGACCTCTAGTCAGTGTGATCCTGTTATCTGTGTTTAATAGACCTTTGCTTAGTTTGCCCCATGTGTGATGGACCTCTAGTCAGTGTGATCCTGTTATCTGTGTTTAATAGACCTTTGCTTAGTTTGCCCCATGTGTGATGGACCTCTAGTCAGTGTGATCCTGTTATCTGTGTGTGCGATAGACCTCTGTTCGGTGTGATACACCTATGGTTAGTGTGGTCCTGTGTTCTATACATTATACACACCCTTAGATTGTAAGTTTGCAAGTTTTCAATTGTGTGTCCGTGTCTTGGAAACAAGCACTATGTGCATTTGATTATATGCTCAAAAACAGGGCCCTCCATTCTTTATAAGGTGTTAAGTTTGTTTTTTGCCATGTACTAAACCCCTGTACAGCGCTACGGAATATAAATAAAGACAACAACAATAATAATAATAATACACCTTTGGTTAGCATTATCCAGTGCTCTCCATTTGTGATAGTCTTCTGGTCAGTTTGATATCTGCAATATAATTCCTTCCACACTTCCACAGACATTTCTGATATTTTTTATAATATGACATTATTGTTGATGGCCACTGGGTGTCACTCTCCTCCCCTTGAATGTTATTTTGGTCTCACCATCCCTATTAGGTAACACATATTCATGGTAAATAGTAATACCTCTGTATGGGGTATCAGACTGTGTGTGGGTGCATAGTGGAACCACAAGAACAGGTTAAAGTTCTTGTCTATATCTCAGTCAGATTAACCTGTATATATGTCATTATATAGAGCTTTACAGTGTAACATATATTTATATTATACTAGAGAATTGCCCGTCAAAAAATGACGGCAATGAAATTGTAAGGTAGCTAATGCTGTTTGGTGTGTAATAATGAAATATATAATACATTAATAAATGAATATACTTTACCTATTTTGAAGCATTGTGTTGAAGAGCTGGCAATCTGTTTTGATGTTGCTGCAGCATTAGTGGTGTGGAGCTGCTGTATAAGCATGCTGAATGTGTGCAGTGTAACACTGTGCGTGCACGAGAACAAACCGTTAGCGTAGTCGTGTACTTCCGCATTGTCGTAATAATGTGTGGTATGCGTCTTAGCGCAATATTCGTAGGTGTTTTGTGGTGTTTTGCAAGCTTCTTGTGGTGTTTTGCGTCTTTAGAGTGCTGTAGCCACGTTTTCGTTTTGTTCGGCGGCCATTTTTTCTCTCGCTTAGAGAATTTTTTAGTGTTTAAACTCTTTTATTTTGAGTTAAATAAAGGTGTAAGTTGCTTTTTTGAGGTCCTGGATGCTCCCTCTTGCTGTAGGTAAGCTTTTTATGTATGTGCTGTGTGTATTTATTGTGTTTTTAATTTTTTCATGTTCGCGGGTTGCGGACGATTTTTGCGAGGTCACAATGTGTGCTAACGTGTCTCGTATGTTGTTTGCGTTACAACCTGAAGTTTGCGAGTGTCGCAGTTGCTGGCATGAAGCGCCTTCGGCCCTCGCAAGCCCGCAAGCGTTAGCAACAACTCGTATGCTCACAACTATGTATGTGATCACACACATATACATTTGTATATATATTTATATACTAGCATACTTACCTGTCACTTTCAGTAGCTCACATGATGCTGATGCATATTTAAGGGAATCGGAAAAAACATTCATTCACACTCAAATTTATATATAGCCCATGATGAAAAAAATCTTAGAGAGCGTATATACATGAGAGTGTGCTGCCTACATTGAACTGCAAGCATTTGAGAGTGTGTATATTAGCAGTGTACATAGGTGAAAGTTCTTGTGATTTACATTGCAATTCAATTAATGTTTTTAACGATTAACATGATTACTTTGTTGTAATCGTGATTACATTTTTACTTGCGAGTGAATGGGTTTGCTTGGTTTTGTTTTTTCCTGATGCTCCAGCAGGGAGCTCTATCACTTCCAGATACATGGGAACAAGGCCATATTTTGGCTGGAGCTTTTCTATCTTTCTTCATCTAGTGGCAGGAAGTGCTCAGACTTTGCCATTAAAGCTGTAAAAGGTAACTCAAGACTTACTGTGTTAAAGCTGCAAGCTTTTGGTGTGGAGGCATCCTAGGTATGATTGGCTTCTTTTCTAATCAGATTGTTCTTAAAACCCTCTAGACCAGTGTGGGTACCAGACAGCCCGAGGGCCACATGGGGTCATTTGAGGTTCTCTAGAGTTGGAGAGCAAACCCAATTCAACAATACAGTCCATTATATCCATTAAAACTAGCATATACGATCAAATTGTACTCCTAACTTTGATCTGTAACTCTATTACCCTTTCTACAGAGATTTTACAATTTAGTTTTAGTTAAACTACATTTTTTAAAGCACTTTGAGTCCTTAGGAGCCGCATAGGAGGCCCTTCAAGTGATATAGGTTGCCCATCACAGCTTTAGACCTTTCCTTCTTGGTGACCTTATCATCCTGGAGATAAACACTTACATGTAGGCTGATACTCCATGTAAGTGTTTATTTCCAATGAGATAAACACATTGGAAGTTAATTTAATAACTAATATTGTTATTAATTATTAAAAAGTGAACAATCACTGCATAATTAGAACAATTAGCTCCTTTATTTAGGACATTATATGTTCCTTTACGCTTTTTATATAGACAGAATGGGCAGACTGGATGGACCCTTTAGGTTATTTCTTGCCATCAATCTATGTTTCTATGAGCCTTCAAAATTAAATTAATGGATTAATGGTAGTGGTATGTTTAAAGTGTCAGACTCTCCTCATCCATCTTTGTTTGTGATAATGGCAGATAAGGTCTCACAGACCAACACCGGCCCGAGGACAAACTGTGGAGACACTATGGTGCAGATGATGAATAGTTTAATTACCAAATTGTAAAATAGTAATTTATAATGGTGATTATACTTGTCTGATAAAGGATGACAATGATGAAGATATGATAACAATAAAGTTGGTTTCAATAATAATTGATCATTTTCTACACAATTTTGTATACAATAATTGCAGTGTAGAAATTTAAGGATGAAGATTTTAATGTAACTTTTTTGATAGGGATGATTATGTTGTTGATTGAAGTTTAATGAATGATGAAGACTGATGTGGTTTTTATGACAGGTTGAAGACGTTGAGAGTGATGGAAGTTTTTTTTTGTCATACCCTTTACCTGTGTTAGATCACTGATTGGTCCTTATCTTGTTTAGCGTTGTGCAAAGTCTTTGGGTGCAGATGAGCTTGTCCTAGGGTGTAAGTTGTGCCTGATCCTGCCTCTGCACCACACTCAGAATCACATGCCAAGGTCTATATGACAGTCAATGTCTATAAAGGGTGCCAGCAAATTAACCCACTGTGATTCTTGGCTCCAATCTGTCTGTTCTACCTTTTGGCAGAGACCCTTGGCTTGTTATACAGAAACTCTACCTTGTGGCACCTGACCATTAACTTTGTTTGACTAATCTACCCTCTCCCATCTGACACTTTACCTTGTTTGACTACTCTATGTCTGGCTCCTGACAATTGGCTTCTTGTATGAAATCTCTAAATTCACCCTGACTTTGACTACTTTATCCTCTGGCATCTGACCTTTGACTTGACTACTCTATCCTCTGGCACCCACCCCTTGACTTTGTTTGACTGCTCTATCCTTTGGCACCCAACCCTTGACTTTATTTGACTACTCTATCCTCTGGCACCTGACCTTGAGCTTTGTTTGACTACTCTATCCTTTGACATCAACCCTTTACTTTGTTTGACTACTCGATCTGCTGGCAACTGACCTTTGACTTTGTTTGACTACTCTATTCTCTGGCAGTTAACCCTTGACTTTTTTTGACTATTCTATCCCCTGGCATCCAAATCTTGACTTGAAGCACCCAAACCTTGACTTTGTTTGACTACACTATCCTCTAACATCAACTCTTGACGTTCTTTGACTAAACTATCCTCTGGCACCAAACCATTGACTTTCATTGACTACTGTGTGTTCTGGCACCAACCCTCTACTTTGTTTGCCTACTCTATCCTCTTGCACCTGATCTTTTACTTTGTTTGACTACTCTATCCTCTGGCACCCAACCCTTGACTTTGTTTTACTACTGTATACTCTAGCTCCTGATATTTGGCTTTACCTTAATACACAATCTTTTGTCACCCAACCTTTGGGTTGTTATACAAAAACTCTACATTCTGGCACCCAACCCTTGACTTATTTTGACTACTCTACCCTCTGGCACCCAACCATAGATTTTATTTGACTACTTTATCCTCTGGCACCCAACCATTGACTTTGTTTGACTACTCTATCCTCTGGCCCAACCCTTGACTTTGTTTGACTACTCTATCCTCTGGCCCAACCCTTGACTTTGTATGACTACTCTATCTGTTGGCACGCAACCCTTCACTTCGTTTGACTACTCTATCCTCTAGGACCAAATCTTTGACTTTGTTTGACTACTCGGTTTTCTGTCACCTGACCCTATGCTTTGTTTGACTACTCAGGGATCTGGTACACTGTCTTCTGAAAGCATATAAAATCACTATTTAAAAGAATATAAAATGTTTAAAAAAATATTGAATTATGGGAATTTTATCTCAGTTCTGGTGACATTTTCTCTACTTTCCCTCTCAGATGCCCGAGGACCTCCCATGCATCGGATGCCCTACGTCACCTCTCCATACGACCGCCCAGCCTGGAATCCGCGATATTGCGTTATCTCTGGAAACCAGCTTCTTATGCTTGATGAGGAGGAGGTGAGCCCAACCTTGGTCTTTGTTTTTGCCTCTAATGGTATTTTCAGTGCAATTTTTAAATATTTGCACTGTAAATAAAAATTTGCATACACCTATTACATTTTAAAGTGACATTAAAATAACAGATGTGGGCTAGAGAGTGGGAAAACATTATTAAAAAAGTGTTTTCCTTTTTAAAATCGCTGCTAAATTATATCAGTTCTGAGATTATTAAACATTGTGTTTTTGTGCATTTACATTCTCCTGTATTGGCAGAACATGTAATCAGGAGCTAAGTGGTTGTGGAATGAACCATTGCATTTCCAGTAATAACTCTATATTAGATATATTGTTCTTTATTTATTACAAAGCACCTGGGTAAAAAATAAATTGGCTAATACATGGCACAAGTTTCTTTGAATCATATCACATGTTTTTATTCATTTACATAGTTATTGAATTAATTAATTAATGTTTGTATTAATTTAAATAGTAATTGCTAATCGTGAAAAGCACATATGGTGACTTAAGGGTCCCTTTAATTAAAATAACAACATCTGTATTAGACTAACATGGGATATATGGCAAAATCTGATTTTTTTGAAGAATTGGTTTAAGAATAGAGCAATCCATTTGTCTTAGTTACATCTCGACCATTAGAGTATGTTTTTGTATTGGTGAAGGGAAGTGTGAGGGAAGCAAGATAATTTGACACCACACTGTTTGCATTAATAAATTCAACAACATATCTACAGGAATGTAAACACTTCTTTCACACACATCTCATGTATGCCATCAGGGTCCAGCTCAACATTTTTAATTACTTTTTTCCTGTTTTATTATGCTGTTAGTCAGACTTTAAATTTTCAAACACATACCTAAGTATTTCTTTCAGTGTACGGTGGCCCCTTATGCTTCATGTATGGCCAAACCATATTGTTGTTCTTGGGCTAGTCTTCAAGTAGTCTCCTGCCTAACATATTTACACACATATATATATATATATATATATATATATATATACAGTTGTGCTCAAAAGTTTTCATACCCTGGCAGAAATTGTAAAATGTCGGCATTTATTTTGAAAATATGACTGATTATGCAATAAAAATGTCTTTTTTTGAAGGATAGTGATCATATGAAGCCATTTTTTATCACATAGTTGTTTGGCTCCTTTTTAAATCATAATGATAACAGAAATCACCCAAATGGCCCTGATCAAAAGTTTGCATACCCTTAGTTCTTAATACTGTTTATTGCCCCCTTTAGCATCAATGACAGCGTTCAGTTGTCTATGAGGCCCCTAATTCTTGCATGCGGTATAGCTGTCCATTCGTCTTGGCAAAATGCCTCCAGGTCATGCAAAGTCTTTGGCCGTCTTCCATGAACTGCACTTTTGAGATCTCAAGTGGCTTAATGATATTAATGTCAGGAGACTGTGATGGCCACTCCACAACCTTCACCTTTTTCTGCTGCAACCACTGTCATGCTAGAAAGTGTAAGAGCATCCCATGCAGAGGATGCAAATTGTCTGCCAGTATTTTTGGATAACATGCTTCATTCATCTTGTCATCAATTTCACAAGATTCCCCGTGCCTTTAGAGCTCCCCCCCCCCCACCCCCAAAACATCACTGAGCCAAGACCATGCTTCACAGTGGGAATGGTATTCTTTCCACTACTGGCCTTGTTGACCCCTCTCCAAACATAGCGCTTATGCTTATGACCATAAAGCTCTATTTTGGTCTCGTCACTCCAAATCACAGTGTGCCAGAAGCTGTGAAGCGTGTCAAGGTGTTGTCGAGCATATTGTAACCAGGCTTTTTGTGGCATTTGTGCAGTAAAGGCTTCTTTCTGGCAACTCGACCATGCAGCTCAATTTTGTTCAAGTATTGTGTTCAGAATAATTCTTCTGGCAGTTGTGGCTGAAATCTTTCTTGGTCTACCTGACCTTGGCTTGGTATCAAGAGATCGCCGAATTTTCCATTTCTTAATAAGTGATTAAACAGTACTGACTGGCATTTCCAAGGCTTTTAATATCTTTTTATATATTTTCCATCTTTATGAAGTTTCATTACCTTGTTACGCAAGTCTTTTGACAGCTCTTTTCTACTCCCCATGGCTCAGTATCTAGCCTGCTCAGTGCATCCACGTGAGAGCTAACAAACTCATTGACTATTCATACACAGACACTAATTGCAATGTAAAAATCAACAGGTGTGGGAAACTAAACCTTTAATTTCTATTTTGATCTGTGTGTGTCACCTTGTGTGTCTGTAACAAGGCCAAACATTCAAGGGTATGCAAACTTTTGATCAGGGACATTAGGGTGATTTCTGTTATTATTATGATTTAAAAAGGAGCCAAACAACAATGTGATAATCAATGGCTTCATATGATAAATATCCTTCAATAAAATACATTTTTTTTTGCATGATCAATCATATTTTTAAAATAAATGCAAACATTTCACAATTTCTGCCAGGGTATGCAAACTTTTGAGCACAACTGTATTTATTATTATGACCACACTTACTTTTGATATCAGCAGCATGTAGCCAATGAAATACGGTGAATAGGGTGACATGTAGGCATTCTGCAAACATATCAACCATCTCTGTCATGTGTAAAATATGCAATTTATCAAACTTTGAAAAGGGGATGGTCATTGATTTTTGGGCCAAGTGTGGCAGTATGTCTGAAACAGCGCAGTTTGTGAACTGTTCTAGTGCTGCTGTGGATAAAGTGTACTGTAACTGGACAATCGGCACCACTGGGAATAAATGGCGTTGACACTGTGGAGCACCAAGTGCCATTGATTTCAGAGGTGAAAGTCGGTCGCAAAGGTGAGGGCCAACCACTACGCTACAGTTGAGCAACTCACTATCCAAATGAACCAGGGGTCTAGACGTGTGTCTAAACACAGTACAGCGAACCCTGTTGCATATGGGACTCCGGTCACTGCACCATTGCTTAAGAGGGTTCATCGTCAGAAATGGTTTCATTTTGCACAACAGTACCGAAATTGGACCTATTCTGATTGGCAAAGGGTTGCATTCTGATGAGTTACTTTTTCTTTTCCATCGCCTGGATGGACGTTGGCATGTCAGAAGCAATCATTGTTGGAAGAATATAAGCAGGTGGTGCCAGCCTTATGGTCTGGGGAATGTTTTCTTGGCATTGTCTGGGTCCACTCATACTCTCAACCGATCAGGCTATCTATCCATCCTTACAGATCAAGTACACACATATATGTTGACTGTCTACCCTTAAGTGGATGGTATCTTCCAGCAGGACAATGCAACATGTCATATGGCCAGATTTGTCCAAAAGTTATTGGAGGATCACAACAAAGACTTCCAAGTACTTTACTGGCCTCCAAATTATCCGTACTTGAACCCCATTGAGCACCTGTGGGATCACCTTGATCGCGATGTTCGACGTATGGATCCTCCATCACACACTCTTCAGCAGCTGTCGGATACACTGCAGTCTGCATGGCTCCAGATACCCTTAACTACCTTCCAGCATCTCATTGATCACTACCACATCATCTAGATCCTGCCCGTGCTGCACACTGTAGATATTCGGGATATTAGCTGGTGATCATAATAATGTGACACAATTGTGTGTATATATAAATACATTAAAGTAAATAGATACATTGATATATTATATTCTTAGTGAAATATAGAAACTCTCCATGTCCCTTTAATGCAACATTTATGTCTCCAGGAGAGAAAGGGGACTCGGGTGCTTTAAAGGGAGAATTTCGGTTTTATATAAATAGATAATTAGATAATTAATAGTGTCCTTCTTACCATATCAAATCTACATGTCAATTAACGCTAAGAAATATCCAGAGTAATAGATAGAATCTCTCCCTTTCTGCCTTTTCTCTCATGTTTGCCCCTTTCTTCCTGTTCTCTGTCATGTAGAGTGCCACCTAAGGCCACATCTACAAGGGAGGGTCTTCACACTGCCAGTGTCTCATACAGCTCAGACACATAGCAGCAACAGAAGTTACTAGTGTGAAACCCCTCCCTGGTGGGTGTGGCCTTAAGTAACTGTTGTACAACATGGCACCGACATGACAGAGAACAGGAAGAAAGAGGGAGATTCCAGAAGGTAATAATATGGAAGTTTTGTATAAGTAAGTGAAATCTAAATCTTATATCAGGTTGATAACAATGTTAAAAGTTACGGGCTTGCAAAAGCGAAATGAGCGCCAAAGTTAGAGGGGGGAGAACATTGCATTGCCAGGCTTCAAATTTTATTGCCGTCATTTTTGACAGGCAAGTTGCTAGTTTAAATATAAAAGTTGTTTTCCCAGTCTATTAAAGTGTGTCCAGTGGGACCGTTTGTGTCACATTTATATACAAATATTATATATACTAGCGACTTGCCCATCAAACGGCAATAACATTTGAAGCCATGTCAATGCTGTTTGCCACACAATGTAAGGCTTTTGCTCCTCTGAGTACCTTCGGCGCTCATTGCGAGCCTCTCCCCTCGTGTACTTCAAGTTTCCTGCTTTGCAATGATCACCCTCGGCGCTCATTGCGAAGACAGATATATAAGTACAGTGTAAAATATAAAATGTATTTAGTACAGTGAATTAATAAATTAATATGAATTAATAAATTAATATACTTTATCTATTTATATTTAATATGCAGCAATCAATATCCTGAAGAGCTAACAATCTCTTTGGATTTTCCTGCATCTGAAAGTGTGTACAGTGGGACTTTTTATCACCTGAGGAGAAAGTGTCAGCAATGTGCCAAGTGTGCAGTGTAAATAGGCTGCGTGCGCGAGGCCACACCATTTGTTTAGGCGGATAAAGCACCATTTTAGAATCGTAATGTTATTATTTGCAAGATAGTGTTGTAAAATGGCAGATTTTTCTATGTGTTACTTGGCTCGCAAGCATTTTCCGTCTGTTGTAATGGTATATTGTGTATCTCCTACTTTCCTGGCTAACTCGTATGTGCCTGGCGGTGATTTGCGCTCCTTTGTCTCCTTCAGCCTCGTTTTCATTTTTTTCGTCCACCATTTTTTTTCTTGCTTAGCCGATTTTCGAGTGCTGAAACTTGGCAATTTCGTCTTAAATTTGCGTGCAACCTCACTCACATGCGTCCTGGCGTTCCCCCCGTGCTGTGTGTGATTGTGTTTTTATGTTTATTTATTTTTTTGTGTTGTTTTTCATGTTTTTCGATTTCCGCAGTTCGGTCGTTAAAGTCGTATTTTTGCAAAGGTCGTTTTTTTGCCCTTGAGATTCCGAGTTTTTTTTTTTAGTTCTGCGTTCCTCAACTGCTTGCAGCCTAAGTAAGTCCTGTGTTTCTTAACTGCTTGCAGGGTAAGTCCTGCGTGTTTCTGTGCCTCAACTGTTGTCTCGCTTTGCCAGGCTTGCATGGCGATGAGCACCTTTGGCGCTCATCGCCTAAATGCTCCAACCTCCCGCGTGTTTCAATGCCTCAACTGCTCGCCTCGCTTTCCGAAGGCTTGCAGGGCGATGAGCGCCTATGTGCCGCAAACGTCTCGCCTTGCTTTGCAACGCTTGCAAGCGTGACGACGAATCACAGTTTGACAACTATTATTATTTATAGTAGCGACTTGCCCAGCAAAAATTACGGCAAAAAAAAACTGGCTTAGGTAAAGTTTTACTGGCTTAGGTAAAGTGTTACTGGCTGAGGTAAAAAGTGTTACTGGCTGAGGTAAAAAGTGTTACTGGCTTAGGTAAAGTATTACTAGCTTAGGTAAAAAGTGATACTGGCTTAGGTAAAAAGTGTTACTGGCTTCGGTAAAGTGTTACTGGCTAAGGTAAAAAGTGTTACTGGCTTAGGTAAAGTATTACTAGCTTAGGTAAAAAGTGAGACTGGCTTAGGTAAAAAGTGTTACTGGCTTCGGTAAAGTGTTACTGGCTTAGGTAAAAAGTGTTACTGGCTTAGGCAAAGTGTTACTGGCTTAGGTAAAAGATGTTACTGGCTTAGGTAAAAGGTGTTACTGGCTTATGTAAAAGTTGTTACTGGCTTTGGAAAAGTGGTGTTACTGGCATAGGTAAAAAGTGTTAATGGCGTAGGTACAAAGTGTTACTGTCGTAGGTACAAAGTGTTACTGGCTTAGGTAAAGTGTTACTGGCTTAGGTAAAGTGTTACTGGCTTGGTAAAAAAGTGTTACTGGCATAGGTAAAGTGTTACTGGCTTAGGTAAAATGTTACTGGTTTAGGTAAAGTGTTACTGGCTTAGGTAAAGTGTTACTGGCTTAGGTAAAAGTTGTTACTGGCTTAGGTAAAAGGTGTTACTGGCTTCGGTAAAGTGTTACTGGCTTAGGTAAAAAGTGTTAATGGCGTAGGTACAAAGTGTTACTGTCGTAGGTACAAAGTGTTACTGGCTTAGGTAAAAAGTGTTACTGGCTTAGGTAAAAAGTGTTACTGGCTTAGGTAAAAAGTGTTACTGGCTTAGGTAAAAGGTGTTACTGGCTTCGGTAAAGTGTTACTGGCTTAGGTAAACATTTTTACTGGATTAGGTAAAGTGTTACTGGCTTAGGTAAAAAGTGTTACAGGCTTAGGTAAAGTGTTACCGGCTTAGGTAAAAAGTGTTACTGGCTTAGGTAAAAGGTGTTACTGGCTTAGGTAAAAGGTGTTACTGGCTTCGGTAAAGTGTTACTGGCTTAGGTAAAAAGTGTTACTGGCTTAGGCAAAGTGTTACTGGCTTAGGTAAAAGATGTTACTGGCTTAGGTAAAAGGTGTTACTGGCTTAGGTAAAAGGTGTTACTGGCTTTGGTAAAGTGGTGTTACTGGCATAGGTAAAAAGTGTTAATGGCGTAGGTACAAAGTGTTACTGTCGTAGGTACAAAGTGTTACTGGCTTAGGTAAAGTGTTACTGGCTTGGTAAAAAAGTGTTACTGGCATAGGTAAAGTGTTACTGGCTTAGGTAAAATGTTACTGGTTTAGGTAAAGTGTTACTGGCTTAGGTAAAAGGTGTTACTGGCTTTGGTAAAGTGGTGTTACTGGCATAGGTAAAAAGTGTTAATGGCGTAGGTACAAAGTGTTACTGTCGTAGGTACAAAGTGTTACTGGCTTAGGTAAAGTGTTACTGGCTTAGGTAAAGTGTTACTGGCTTGGTAAAAAAGTGTTACTGGCATAGGTAAAGTGTTACTGGCTTAGGTAAAAAGTGTTACTGGCTTAGGTAAAAAGTGTTACTGGCTTAGGTAAAGTGTTACTGGCTTAGGTAAAAAGTGTTACTGGCTTAGGTAAAAAGTGTTACTGGCTTAGGTAAAAGGTGTTACTGGCTTTTGGTAAAGTGTTACTGCCTTAGGTAAAAAGTGTTACTGGCTTAGGGAAAGTGTTACTGGCTTAGGTAAATGGTGTTACTGGCTTAGGTAAAAGGTATCACTGGCTTCGGTAAAGTGTTACTGGCTTAGGTAAAAAGTGTTACTGGCGTAGGTAAAAAGTGTTACTGGCTTCGGTAAAGTTTTACTGGTTTAGCTAAAGTGTTACTGGCTTAGGTAAAAAGTGTTACTGGCTTAGGTAAAGTGTTACTGGCTTAGGTAAAAAGTGTTACTGGCTTAGGTAAAAGGTGTTACTGGCTTTGTCTGTTCTGGCTCATATAACGTTGCCTCTTGCTTGAAAAAAACCTTCCTACAACTCCTCATGTTGCTTCATATAACCCCTCGTTTCATTTGCCCGTTGCTTTTATAAAACCCCAACCTATAGCTTTCATTATGGGTCCATATTACCTCTTTCTACAACTCCTTGTATTGCTCCATATAACCTCTCAGTTTTATTTGTCATATTGCTTTATAAAAGCTCTAACCATAGCACTCCTCATGGGACCATATAACCTCTTCCTACAACTATTTATATGGCTCAATGTTACCTGTTTCTTCATAAAACCTCTGCCTATAACTCTTCCTATCTGTCCATATAGTCTCTCCCTATAACTTCTCCTATTGCTCCATATAACACTCCCTGTAACTCCACCTATCCCTCCATATAACCTCACCCTATAACTCCTTTTATCTCTTCATATAACTCGTCTTATCTCTCCATATAACCTCTGACTATAACTCCTCCTATCCCTTTATATAACTCGTCTTATCCCTCCATATAACCTCTTCCTGTAACTCAATGTTATCCCTCCATATAACTCGTCTTATCGCTCCATATAACTTGTCTTGTCTCTCCATATAACCTCTCCCTATAACTCCTCCTATCCCTCCATATAACCTCTCCCTATAACTCCTCCTATCCCTCCATATAACCTTTCCCTATAACTCCTCACTATATCTCCTCCAGCTGTTCCAGTAAGGTGTTGTCAGGGTCAGGCAGTGAAAGGGGAGCTGAGGTTAGGTACTGAGAGCCCACCCTCGCTCTCCCTCCCCAGGCAGGAGCTGAATGAAGCAGCTGATGGATGGGGGAATGTGGGAGGAAGCACAAGCTGCTCATACAGATCTGTCCTGTCATTGTACTGAGAGAGAGAGAGAGAGTGGGAGAGACACAGAGACAGAGCGAGAGATATAGAGAGAGAGAGAAGGAGAGACACAGAGACAGAGCGAGAGATAGAGAGAGAGGAGAGACACAGAGACAGAGCGAGAGATATAGAGAAAGAGAGAGAGAAGGAGAGACACAGAGACAGAGCGAGAGATATAGAGAGAGAGAGAGAGAGAAGGAGAGACACAGAGACAGAGCGAGAGATAGAGAGAGAGAGAGAAGGAGAGACACAGAGACAGAGCGAGAGATAGAGAGAGAGAGAGAAGGAGAGACACAGAGACAGAGCGAGAGATATAGAGAGAGAGAGAGAGAAGGAGAGACACAGAGACAGAGCGAGAGATAGAGAGAGAGAGAAAGAGAGACACAGAGACAGAGCGAGAGAGATAGAGAAAGAGAGAGAGAGATAGAGAGAGAGAGAGAGAGAAGGAGAGACACAGAGACAGAGCAGAGATAGTGAGAGAGAGAGAAGGAGAGACACAGAGACAGAGCGAGAGAGAGAGAAGGAGAGACAGAGACAGAGCGAGAGATAGAGAGAGAGAGAAGGAGAGACACAGAGACAGAGCGAGAGAGAGAGAGAAAGAGAGACACAGAGACAGAGAGAGAGAGAGAGAGAGAGAGAAAGAGAGAGATAGATAGAGATAGATAGATAGAGAGAGAGAGAGAGAGAGAGAGAGAGAGAAGGAGATACACAGAGACAGAGCAGAGATAGTGAGAGAGAGAGAAGGAGAGACACAGAGACAGAGAGAGAGAGAGAGAAGGAGAGACACAGAGACAGCGAGAGATAGAGAGAGAGAGAAAGAGAGACACAGAGACAGAGCAGAGATAGTGAGAGAGAGAGAAGGAGAGACACAGAGACAGAGCGAGAGATAGAGAGAGAGAGAAAGAGAGACACAGAGACAGAGCGAGAGATACAGAGAGAAGGAGAGAGATAGAGAGAGAGAGAGAGAGAGAGAGAGAGACACAGAGGCAGAGCGAGAGATAGAGAGAGAGAGAGAGAAAGAGAGAGAGAGAAATATATATATATATATATATATATATATAGAGAGAGAGAGAGAGAGAGAGAGAGAGAGAAGGAGATACACAGAGACAGAGCAGAGATAGTGAGAGAGAGAGAAGGAGAGACACAGAGACAGAGCGAAAGATACAGAGAGAGAGAGAGATAGAGAGAGAGAGAGAAAGAGAGACACAGAGACAGAGCGAGAGATAGAGAGAGAGAAAGAGAGAGAGAAGGAGAGACACAGAGACAGAGCGAGAGATAGAGAGAGAGAAGGAGAGACACAGAAACAGAGCGAGAGATAGTGAGAGAGAGAGAAGGAGAGACACAGAGACAGAGAGAGATAGAGAGAAAGAGAGAGAGAGAGAAGGAGAGACACAGAGACAGAGCGAGAGATAGAGAGAGAGAGAAGGAGAGACACAGAGACAGAGCGAGAGATAGAGAGAGAGAAAGAGAGAGAGAGAAGGAGAAATACAGACACAGAGAGAGTGGGAAAGACACACAGAGAGAGTGAGAGAGAGGGAAAGAGAGACACAGAGACAGAGCGAGAGAGAGAAAGAGAGCGAGAGAAAGAGAGAGAGAGAGAGAAGGAGATACACAGAGACAGAGCGAGAGATAGAGAGAAGGAGAGACACAGAGACAGAGCGAGAGATAGAGAGAGAGAAAGAGAGACACACAGAGAGAGTGAGAGAGAGGGAAGACACTGAGACAGCAACAGAGCAAGAGAGAGAGGGAGAAAGAGGGGAGACACAGAGAAAGAGACACAGACAGTGTGGGGGAGACAAAGAGAGAGAAAGAGACAGAGAGAGAGAGTGGGAGAGACACAGAGACAGAGCGAGAGATATATAGAGAGAGAAATAGAGAGAGAATGAGAGACACAGAGAGAGTGGGAGAGACACAGAGACAGAGTGAGAGATAGAGAGAGAGAAAGTGCGAGAGAGAGACGAGGAGAGACACAGAGAAAGAGACACAGAGAGAGTGGGAGAGACGCAGAGAGAGAGTGAGAGAGACACAGAGACAGAGCGAGAGACGGAGAGAGAGAAGGAGAGACACAGAGAAAGAGACAGACAGATAGTGGGAGAGACACAGAGACAGAGCGAAAGATAGAGAGTGAGAGAAATATAGAGAGAGAGGGAAGGAGAGACACAGAGAAAGAGACACAGAGAGAGTGGGAGAGACACATAGAGAGTGATAGAGAGAGAGAGGGACAGAGAGGGAAGACACAGACAGCAACAGAGCAATAGAGAGAGGGAAAAAGAGCAAGAGAGAGAGTGGAAGAGACACAAAGACAAAGCAAGAGGGAGAGACACAGAGACAGGGAGAGAGAGAGAGAGAGAGAGACAGAGCGAGAGGGAGAGAGATAGGCAGAAACAGAGAGAGAGAAAGAGAGTGGTGGGAGATATGTTGTGAGTGAAAATCTAGAAGAGAGACAGGGAAAGAGACAGATATATGACAATACACAGACAGGGAGAGATTGTCCTAAGCAGGGAAGAGAGTGTGGGAAAGAGACAGGGAGGGGGAGAGAGGATGAGACAAAAAGATAGGGAGAGATCAATGGAGTGGGAACGAGACATGGATAGAAACAGAGAGTAAGAGATGAGAGAGTCAAATACAGGGAGAGAGTGTGGGATAGAGAGTGGGATAGAAACAGAGACCGGAAGAGAGATTGGGAGAAAAAGGAGAGACAGGGAGATGGAGTGATTAGGAGAGAGGCAGGATCAGGGAGAGAGTGGTTGAGAAATAGGGGGTGAGGGAGTGGGGAGAGAAGCAGAGTGGGAGAGGAGGAAAGAGACAGGGTGACAAGGAGAGACAGAGTGGGAGCGAGAGAGAGACAAGGAGAGTGGGAGAAATATACAGAGACTAAGAGAGAAACAGGGACAGAGGAAGAGAGATAGAGGGAGAAGAGATGGAAGGAGTAAAATATGGGAAGAGAAGAGGGAGAGGCAGGTAGAGAGGGAGAGATGGAGAGAGGAAGAGACAGGGAGAGAGGCACAGAGAGTGATGGAAGGAAGGGATGAGACAGAATACAGGAATGGAGGGGTTAGGGAAAAAGAGAGGTGTAGATCGGGGAGAATGCAAAATGTGGGGAGATATTTGGGTAAAGAGATAGGAGTGGGTAAGAGAGGAATGGATGCAATGACTGAGAGAGAAAGAGAGAGAGAGAAAGAGAGAGAAAACTGTGAAAAATCCAGGGGGTGGGTAACAAAGCCAGAATTAACTAAAAGAAGTAGAAAAAAGTGAGACCGAATGTTTGGGTAGTGAGAGAAAGAAATGTGAAGAGAGTGAGATTGACACAGAAAAAGAGAGATGGGTTAAGAGAGAGAGAGAGAGAGAGAGAGAGAGAGAGAGAGAGAGGTGGAAATAGAAAGAGAGATAAAGGTGATTGGGAAAAAAGAAAGATCATAGATAGAAAACAGAGTAATGGTCAAGTAGGAGGCACGGAGTGAGACAGCATGTGAATATGGCTAGACTGGGAGAGAGATACAGGAGGAAAGAAAGGAAGAGAGAGGGAAATATATAGAAAGAAAGAGGAAGTCAAAATAGAAAGATATGGGTGTGTGAGAAAAAAAAGATGGAGGGGGATGGAAATGGAGATGAGAGAGTGGGAGAGATGTTGAGAGAGAAGAGAGAAAGAGTGAACATAGAAAGAAGGAGTCATGACGAAAGGGCTCAGAGAGATGAAGTGGAAAATACAAAAAAGAGAGTGGGGCATTGAGGGGTCTGAGAAAGAAAGAGGTAAAGAGGGTGAAAAAAGAAAGAGGTGGGAGAGAGTGGTCTGAGAAATGAAGAGAGAAAAAGTGAGAATGGAAAGAGAATGGGAGAGAGGATGTTGAGAGTGGAAGAGAGAGAGAGAGGGGGAGAGAGATTGAGAGAAAATAGAAAAAAAGAAAGAAAGAGTGAGAGATGGCTAAGAGAGAGGAAAACAAAAAGAGAGAGGTCTGAGACAGATAGGGATTGAAAATAGAAAACATGAGAGAGTGGGAGAGAGAGAGTGGAAATTAGAAACAAATAGAGTGGGTGAGAGAGGAAGATGAAAAGGAACTGTCGAGAAATGATTGAGTGGTGTGTGACAGAAAGAAAGAGTGCAAAATAGAGGAGGGGAGAGGGTAAAACGAGAGAAATTAAGACAGATGTGGGAAGTGAGATGAAGAGAGAGAAGAAAAAAAAGGGTAAAAAAGGGCTAAAAAAAGAGTGAGGGTGGGGACAAAATAGAGGAAACATAATTGACAGTGAGCAGGCAAAGGGGTGGGTGAGAGAAGGAGGAATCGAGTAAAGGAAGGTGGGATGGGAGTAAGGGAGGGAGAGATGGATATAGTGGGGAAGGTAATAAGTGGAGGTTCGGAGAAGGGAAGGAGGAAGAGAGCAGTAAGGTAATAGGGAGATATTTGGGAGGGATGATAAAGAAAATGAAGAAATAGGGAGAAGAGAGAAAAATAAAGAGAGAAAATTAAAAAATTAGAGGGGGGGGGGGGAGAGAAATAGAGGGAGACATAGGGAGAGAGAAAGAGAGAGAAAAAAGGAACCAATAGAAAGAGAGGGAAGAGAGAGATATAGAGAATGATTGGGTGAAAAATATATTAGGAATTAGGAATAAAAGAAGAGAGAGAAAGAGAAGCATAAACAGCTATGGAGAGAAGTGAGAAAAAGAAAGAGAGAAAAGAGATTGTAATAGTAAGAGAGAAGAGAGAAAAATGAAGAAATAGGAAAAGAGAAAGGCAAATAAAAAGAGAGATAAGAGAGAGAAGGAAGAAATAGGAAGAGAGAGAAGTAGGGGAATAAAAAAAGAGAGAGAAGCGAGAAATAGAAAGAGAGACCAGGAAGAGAGAGAGAGAGAAAATTAAGAAATAGGAAGAGAATGAAATACGGAAAGGGAAATAGAAAGAGAGAGAGTGGAATAGAGAAATAGAGAGATATTTAAATAGAAAGAGAGATAAAGAGAGAGCGAGGCAATGTGAGGATGGAGTGGTGTGGTGAGGATGGAGAATATGTTCACAGTTGCTGCTTTTACTTGTACAGGATAATTATCGTAATTAACCCATCAGCAAGAGCCCTGATCTTTTCCTCCAATCAAAAGGCAGGAAATACAGAGATCGGGATTAACCCTTCATTTGCCTAACTGCCAGCATGTGAAGGGGAGAACTAGAGGAAGATAGGGAAGGAGACATCTGATCTGTAAATTTGGGAACATGAAAATAGCAGGGAGAGGTAGAGTGGTCTAAAGAAATAAATAGAAAAGGAGAAAAGCGTGACGAGCTGTGTAATAGGAGAGAAGTGTGGAGGAAATAGAGAATTATTGTCTGGAGACGAGAGTTACATAGTTACATAGTAGTTGAGGTTGAAAAAAGCCTTTTAGTCCATCAAGTTCAACCTTTTAAGATCTCCTCTGATCTGCAATATGCAAATTATTGGTTAATTGATCCAGAGGAAGGCAAACAGAAAAAAAACAGTGAAACCTTGCCAATTGTCTCAAAAGGGGAAAAAATATAAAATTCCTTCCTGACCCCAAATACTGGTGATCGGAATCCTCCCTGGATCAATACTCTCTCTCTCTCTAATTAACCAAGATAACCTTGAATGCCCTTTTTATTTAAAAATATATCCAATCCCGTTTTAAAGTTATCTATCGAATCCGCTGTCACCACCTCCTTTGGTAGAGAATTCCACAGATTAACCACCCTTACTGTGAAGAACCCTTTTCTTTCTTTAAGGTGAAATCTTTTTACTTCTAATCTCAAAGGATGTCCTCTTGTCAGTTGAAAACCTCTTGGCACAAAAAGCTCACTTGACAAATCTTTATACTGATTTAAATAAGGTAATCATATCTCCTCTTAGATGCCTTTTTTCTAGAGAAAATAAGTTTAATTTGGATTGTCTTTCTTAATAACTTAGCCCCTCCATTCCCCTTATTAGTTTTGGTGCTCTCCTCTGTACCTTTTCCAGCTCTTAGTAAGTATGAGAGGCCTCAACTTCTATAGATCTTGTACCTGAGTGAGTATGAGACGCCTCAATTTCTATAGGCCTTGTACCTTGGTAAGTATAAGGGGCGTCAACTTCTTTAGACCATGTACCTTAATGAGTATGAAGGGCCTCAACTTCTATAGACCTTGTACCTTAGTGAGTATGAAGGGCCCGAACTTCTGCAGGCCTTGTACCTTAGTGAATATGAAGGGCCGCAACTTTTATAGACCTTGTACCTTAGTGAGTATGACGGGCCTCAACTTCTATAGGCCTTGTACCTTAGTGAGTATGACGGGCCTCAACTTCTATAGACCTTGTACCTTAGTGGGTATGACGGGCCTCAACTTCTATAGACCTTGTACCTTAGTGGGTATGAAGGGCCTCAACTTCTATAGACCTTGTACCTTAGTGGGTATGAAGGGCCTCAACTTCTATAGACCTTGTACCTTAGTGAGTGAGTTTGAGAGCCTTGAACTAAAACATATAAAGCTACAGGGAGTGCAGAATTATTAGGCAAATGAGTATTTTGACCACATCATCCTCTTTATGCATGTTGTCTTACTCCGAGCTGTATAGGCTCGAAAGCCTACTACCAATTAAGCATATTAGGTGATGTGCATCTCTGTAATGAGAAGGGGTGTGGTCTAATGACATCAACACCCTATATCAGGTGTGCATAATTATTAGGCAACTTCCTTTCCTTTGCCAAAATGGGTCAAAAGAAGGACTTGACAGGCTCAGAAAAGTCAAAAATAGTGAGATATCTTGCAGAGGGATGCAGCTTTCCTAAAATTGCAAAGCTTCTGAAGCGTGATCATCGAACAATCAAGCGTTTCATTAAAAATAATCAACAGGGTCGCAAGAAGCGTGTGGAAAAACCAAGGCGCAAAATAACTGCCTATGAACTGAGAAAAGTCAAGCGTGCAGCTGCCACGATGCCACTTGCCACCAGTTTGGCCATATTTCAGAGCTGCAACATCACTGGAGTGCCCAAAAGCACAAGGTGTGCAATACTCAGAGACATGGCCAAGGTAAGAAAGGCTGAAAGACGACCACCACTGAACAAGACACACAAGCTGAAACGTCAAGACTGGGCCAAGAAATATCTCAAGACTGATTTTTCTAAGGTTTTATGGACTGATGAAATGAGAGTGAGTCTTGATGGGCCAGATGGATGGGCCCGTGGCTGGATTGGTAAAGGGCAGAGAGCTCCAGTCCGACTCAGACGCCAGCAAGGTGGAGGTGGAGTACTGGTTTGGGCTGGTATCATCAAAGATGAGCTTGTGGGGCCTTTTCGGGTTGAGGATGGAGTCAAGCTCAACTCCCAGTCCTACTGCCAGTTCCTGGAAGACACCTTCCTCAAGCAGTGGTACAGGAAGAAGTCTGCATCCTTCAAGAAAAACATGATTTTCATGCAGGACAATGCTCCATCACACGTGTCCAAGTACTCTACAGCGTGGCTGGCAAGAAAGGGTATAAAAGAAGAAAATCTAATGACATGGCCTCCTTGTTCACCTGATCTGAACCCCATTGAGAACCTGTGGTCCATCATCAAATGTGAGATTTACAAGGAGGGAAAACAGTACACCTCTCTGAACAGTGTCTGGGAGGCTGTGGTTGCTGCTGCACGCAATGTTGATGGTGAACAGATCAAAACACTGACAGAATCCATGGATGGCAGGCTTTTGAGTGTCCTTGCAAAGAAAGGTGGCTATATTGGTCACTGATTTGTTTTTGTTTTGTTTTTGAATGTCAGAAATGTATATTTATGAATGTTGAGATGTTATATTGGTTTCACTGGTAAAAATAAATAATTGAAATGGGTATATATTTGTTTTTTGTTAAGTTGCCTAATAATTATGCACAGTAATAGTCACCTGCACACACAGATATCCCCCTAAAATAGCTAAAACTAAAAACAAACTAAAAACTACTTCCAAAAATATTCAGCTTTGATATTAATGAGTTTTTTGGGTTCATTGAGAACATGGTTGTTGTTCAATAATAAAATTAATCCTCAAAAATACAACTTGCCTAATAATTCTGCACTCCCTGTATATAAAATAATATATAAAGTGATATACCATAATACCATGATATATAAAGCAATATACCACAATGCTATAATATACAAAGTGATACACCATAATACTATAATATATTAAGTGATATACTATAATATATACATTGATATCCATTAATACTATAAAAAGAAAAAGCGATATACCATAATATATAAAGTGATATACCATAATATATAAAGCGATATACCGTATTACTATAACATATAAAGTGATATACCATAATATCATAATATATAAAGTGATATACCATAATACTATAACATATAAAGTGATATAACATAATACTATAACATATAAAGTGATATACCATAATATATAAAGTGATATACCATAATATATAAAGCGATATACCGTATTACTATAACATATAAAGTGATATACCATAATACCATAATATATAAAGTGATATACCATAATACTATAACATATATATATAAAGTGATATAACATAATACTATAACATATAAAGTGATATACCATAATTTTGTAAAGTGATATAACATAATACTATCATTTATAAAGTGATGTTTATTTATATTATAAGAAATACAATTCTATACGTTAATATAATATATATATATATATATATATATATATATATATATATATATATATATATATATATATATATATATATACAGTGGATATAAAAAGTCTACACACCCCTGTTAAAATGTCAGGTTTCTGTGCTGTATAAAAATTAGACAAAGATAAATCATTTCAGAACTTTTTCCACCTTTAATGTGACCTATAAACTGTACAACTCAATTGAAAAGCAAATTGAAATCTTTTAGGTAGAGGGAAGAAAAAATATAAAAATAAAATATTATGGTTGCATAAGTATGCACATCCTTAAACTAATACTTTGTTGAAGCACCTTTTGATTTTATTACAGCACTCAGTCTTTTGGGGTATGAGTCTATCAGCATGGCACATTTTGACTTCTTCTTTGCAAAAACACTCCAAATCTGTCAGATTGCGAGGGCATCTCCTGTGCACAGCCCTCTTCAGATCACCCCACAGATTCAGGTCTGGGCTCTGGCTGGGCCCTTCCAAAACTTTAATCTTCTTCTGGTGAAGCCATTCCTTTGTTGCTTTGGATGTATGCTTTGGGTCGTTGTCATGCTGAAAGATGAAGTTCCTCTTCATGTTCAGCTTTCTAGCAGAAGCCTGAAGGTTTTGTGCCAATATTGCCTGGTATTTGGAACTGTTCATAATTCCCTCTATCTTAACTAAGGCCCCAGTTCCAGCTGAAGAAAAACAGCCCCAAAGCATGATGCTGCCACCACCATGCTTAACTGGGGTATGGTGTTCTTTGGTGATGTGCAGTGTTGTTTTTGCGCCAAACATATCTTTTGGAATTATGGCCAAAAAGTTCAACCTTTGTTTCATCAGACCATAACACCTTTTCCCACATGCTTTTGGGAGACTTCAGATGTGTTTTTGCAAAACGTAGCCTGGCTTGGATATTTTTCTTCGTAAGAAAAGGCTTTCGTCTTGCCACTCTATCCCATAGCCAAGACATATGAAGAATATCGGAGATATGGTTCCATTGTATATCTAATGCCTTGGAAATTCTTTTGTACCCTTCTCCTGACTGATACCTTTTAACAATGAGATCCCTCTGATGCTTTGGAAGCTCTCTGTGGACAATGGCTTTTGCTGTGGGATGCAACTAAGAAAATGTCAGGAAAGACCAACTAGAGCAGCTGAACTTTATTTGGGGTTAATCAGAGGCACTTTAAATGATGGCAGGTGTATGCTGACTCCTATTTAACACGATTTGGAATGTGATTGCTTAATTCTGAACACAGCTACTTCCCCAGTTATAAGAGGGTGTGCAGACTTATGCAACCACATAATTTTTCTTTTTCTTCCCTCCACCTAAAAGATTTCAGTTTGTTTTTCAATTGAGTTGTACAGTTTATAGGTCACATTAAAGGTGGAAAAACTTCTGAAATGATTTATCTATGTCTAATTTTTTTACAGCACGGAAACCTGACATTTTAACAGGGTTGTGTAGACTTTTTTATATCCACTGTGTATATATATATAATATATATATATATATATAGTGTGATTGTAATATAATACTATAATATATAAATGTTTTTATCAATGGGATATTCATCCAAATACAATCAGTAGCCTGATAAAAAAACACCAAACAATTATATTGAATCTAAACAATTTTATTCAACACAATAATAATTAAGAAGTTTCATTTTAACAATTCATTTATACCAGTCTGGAACTTTTTTAAACTATTTCCTAAAATCAATTTCATAAAATATTAATGAAATGAAGTTCTATGTTGCTGCTGTATTTGATTTATATTTTTTCTGGATTCTGTTACCCATACTCCTCCCCTCCTCTAAACAGTAGCCATCTTGTTTCGTTCTCTACAGGTTCATCCTCTGTTGATTCGTGAGAGGAGAAGTGACCCAACCAGAACCAAGTTCCTGCGGCGTACAGTCAGTGTCCCCGTGGAGGGGAAACAACCTGACGAGCACGGTACTGAGGATTAAATAGAGTTATAATACAATCCTGGAATTATCAGTTCTTTAGTATTCAGCTATCATTTTTTATTTAGGCAATAGTATTGTTATTGTTATTATATGACATGTGACACAGCACAGAGTGACTTGAGACAGATAAACAGGATTGTTCTAGGTTTCTCTTCATAGTGGTTTCAGGTTGCCATTGACATGTTGTAGAGACCTCACAGAAAAGAGTGACACGTGGCAGATTGACATGATTGTTCTAGGTTTCTCTTCACAGTGACTTCAAGTTGCCGTTGACAAATGTTCTAGAGACCTCACAGCAAAGAGTGACATGTGACAGAGGGACAGGATTGTTCTTGGTTTCTTTTCATTGCCATTGACATGTTCTAGAGACGTCACAACCAGAGTGACATGTGACAGATTGATTGGTTGTTCTAGGTTTTGTTTCATGTTGTCATTTACAAATGTTGTAGGTAACCATTCATAGATGTTCTATGTTGTGTTGATAAGGATTCTAGATTTTGTGTGTAATACTGTATTTTGTTCTAGATCCCACAGTGGGCAGATGTTCTAGATAGATAATTCACAGATGTTCTATATTGATGTGATAAATGACATAGTTAAACATTGCACATTATCAAATGTTCTAGATCACCATTATATATATATATATATATATATATATACTATATTTACTATACACATGTCTTAGCTACTTTCTTAAGGTTAGCATTAATATCTTATCTTGACCAGCAAGGTTAAATAGTCCATGTTAGTTTTAAGAAATATTCTAGGCTAGCATTAACAAGTAGATTACTGCTCTAGGACATAATTGATAAATGTTCTAAGTTAACAATGGTGTTCTGGGTTAACAATATACAAATATTATAAGTTAGCATTAATAAATGGTCTAGGTCACAAATAATTTGTTTTAAAATAATAAAATAGACTAGCAGTGATAAATATGAGCATCCGTTTAACAAAATACATTGCAGAGATTTTATATGAAAATAAGAGTGATCTCAGGTCTGGAAAATGTCTTTTTGTTCCCACAGCAAATGCATCACAGGAATCCTCTTCTAAAATCACATTAAAGGGAAAGTTTAATTTAAACTATAGTAAAGCATGCACTTTTAAATACATGAAAAATGAAATGAGTTCCGTGTTTCTTTAAGGTCCAAGTTAAATTGTTTACATTTTTATAGAAATGTTGTATTCTATAGTTTGTAAAGCTTACTTTTGCATTTGAGTGACTTCAGCAGATCTCCTTCTCTCAACCCCTTATTAGGTGTCCAGGCAGTGGGAGATGGTGCTAAAATATCTTACAGACTAGGGGCCTCATTCTATTAGCGGCCGCAGCCGTTGCGGGGCCGCAAGGACCGGCCGCAAGCTATTCGGCTATTCTATTCCCTTACGGCTGGAGGCTCCGGCAGGCTTGCGGCCGGTGCCTTGCTATCTCTTGCGGCCGCTCGCGCCAGAGGAAAGCCTTTGATCTAAAACGGCCGCAAGAGTTTTGCAATTCAATTGCTCCGGGAAACCTCTCTGCAAGGCTAAAAGCGAGCCGCAGCTTACTTGCAGGAAAGAGGTCCTGCTAGCACCAATTAAGCACATAAAATAGCTCAAATAAAGCCATCCTGCACTTTGAGAAGACTATAAAGGGATTTTAGGTGTTAGAAAAAATAGCACATAATTATCCTATACTCAAATCCGTAAAATATTTTATTTTTAATATCCGTAAAATATCCATGTAAAAAGTCCAGAGTGCTTGGAGCACCTCAGACACGCCCACGCCGCAGCCGGAAAATAAACAGTTAATTTGAACTTGGGTTTGGGCTGATGTGCAAGCTTGAGAGTGGGTTCCTTTTAATCCTCATGTCCCCCAATATGATCCCTAGCATTTACAGAGCTGTACAGTGCAGGCTTGAATTTATTTTTGAGTTTTTATATTTCTGAGCTTACGGCCGGTTCCAAGATATGCGGCCGGCCGTAAGAGGAGATCCTTGCGGGGCCGTATAATAGAATCGCGAGTTAACTGAACGCCCGCAAGGAATCGCAGCCTTACGGCCGATTTACGGCCGCTAATAGAATGAGGCCCTAGGTTTGCCTTGATAAATACTTTATTAAGGACAACCTCATGAGCAGACTCTCTCCCTGGTCACTTGATGATTCTTTACCTGGACACCTGATGGTCCTCTCCCAGGGCACCTTACGGTTCCCTTCCTGGACACCTGACAGTTTCCTCCCTGGCACCTTACGTTCCCTCTCTGGACAACTGAAGGTTCCCTCCATTGACACCTGAAGGTTCTCTCCCTGACACTTGAAGGTTCCCTCCCTGGACACCTGACAGTTACCTCCCAGGCACCTGACGGTTCCTTACCTGGGCAACTGACGGTTCCCTCCCTGGGCACCTGATGGTTCCCTCCCTGGACACCTGACGGTTCCCTCCCTGGACACCTGACAGTTTCCTCCCTGGTACCTTACATTCCCTCTCTGGACAACTGAAGGTTTCCTCCCTGGACACCTTACGTTCCCTCTCTGGACAACTGAAGGTTCCCTCCATTGACACCTGAAGGTTCTCTCCCTGACACTTGAAGGTTCCCTCCCTGGACACCTGATGGTTCCCTCCCTGGACACCTGACGGTTCCCTCCCTGGACACCTGACAGTTTCCTCCCTGGTACCTTACATTCCCTCTCTGGACAACTGAAGGTTTCCTCCCTGGACACCTAACGGTTCCCTTCCTGGCACCTGACGGTTCCCTCCCTGGCAACTGTCGGTTCCCTCCCTGGCACATGACGGTTCCCTCCAATGACACCTGACGGTTCCCTTCCTGACACGTGATGGTTCTCTCCCTGGACACCTGAAGCTTTTTTCCTTGGACACCTGAAGGTTCTCTCCCTGGCACCTGACGATTCCCTCCCTGGACACCTGACAGTTCTCTCCCTGGACACCTAACGGTTCTCTCCCTGGACACCTGAAGGTTTTCTGCCTGGAGACCTGACAGTTCCCTTCCTGGCACATGACGGTTCCCTCCCTGGCCACCTGACGGTTCCCTCTCTGGACACCTGACGGTTCCCTCTCTGGACACCTGAAGGTTTTCTTCCTGGCACATAACGGTTCCCTCCTGGACACCTGAAGGTTTTCTGCCTGGACGCCTGACAGTTCCCTCCCTTGCACCTGATGGTTCCCTCCATTGACACCTGAAGGTTCTCTCCCTGACACTTGATTGTTCCCTCCCTGGACACCTGACAGTTACCTCCCAGGCACCTGACGGTTCCTTACCTGGGCAACTGACGGTTCCCTCCCTGGACACCTGATGGTTCCCTCCCTGGACACCTGACGGTTCCTTCCCTGGCACCTGACGGTTCCCTCCCTGGACACCTGAAGGTTCTCTCTCTGGCACCTGACGTTCCCTCCATGAACACCTGAAGGTTCTCTCCCTGGATACTTGAAGATTCCCTCCCTCACACCTGACATTCCCTCCCTGGCACCTGACGGTTCCCTCCCTGACACCAGAAGATTCCCTCCCTGGACACCTGACGGTTCCCTCCGTGGCACCTAACAGTTCCCTCTCTGGACACCTGAAGGTTCTCTCCCTGGATACCTGAAGGTTCTCTACCTGGACCCTTGGCGGTCCTCCAACTCCAGGCACCTGACAGTTCCCTCCCTGGACACCTGACGGTTCCTTCCCTGGCACCTGACGGTTCCCTCCCTGGACACCTGAAGGTTCTCTCTCTGGCACCTGACGTTCCCTCCATGAACACCTGATGGTTCTGTCCCTGGATACTTGAAGATTCCCTCCCTCACACCTGACATTCCCTCACCTGGACCCCTGGCGGTCCTCCAGGCACCTGACAGTCGCCTCCCTGGCACCTGACGGTTCCCTCCCTGGCACCTGATGGTTCCCTCCCTGGACACCTGAAGGTTCTCTCTCTGGCACCTGACGTTCCCTCCATGAACACCTGAAAGTTCTCTCCCTGGATACTTGAAGATTCCCTCCCTCACACCTGACATTCCCTCCCTGGCACCTGACGGTTCCCTCCCTGACACCTGAAGATTCCCTCCCGGGACACCTGACGGTTCCCTCCCGGGACACCTGATGGTTCCCTCCGTGGCACCTGACAGTTTTCTCCCTGGACACCTGATGGTTCCCTCCGTGGCACCTGACGGTTCCCTCTCTGGACACCTGAAGGTTCATTCCCTGTCACCTGACAGTTTTCTCCCTGGACACCCGACGGTTCCCTCCCTGGCACCTGGCGGTTCCCCCCCTGGACACCTGACGGTTCCTTCCCTGGACCCCTGACAGTTTTCTCGCTGGCACCTGAAAGTCCCTTCCCTGGACTCTTGACAGTTACTTCCCAGGCACCTGACGGTTCCTTACCTGGGCAACTGACGGTTCCCTCCCTGGACACCTGATGGTTCCCTCCCTGGACACCTGACGGTTCCTTCCCTGGCACCTGACGGTTCCCTCCCTGGACACCTGAAGGTTCTCTCTCTGGCACCTGACGTTCCCTCCATGAACACCTAAAGGTTCTCTCCCTGGATACTTGAAGATTCCCTCCCTCACACCTGACATTCCCTCCCTGGCACCTGACGGTTCCCTCTCTGGACACCTGAAGGTTCTCTCCCTGACACCAGAAGATTCCCTCCCTGGACACCTGACGGTTCCCTCCGTGGCACCTGACAGTTCCCTCTCTGGACACCTGAAGGTTCTCTCCCTGGATACCTGAAGGTTCTCTACCTGGACCCCTGGCGGTCCTCCAACTCCAGGCACCTGACAGTTCCCTCCCTGGACACCTGACGGTTCCTTCCCTGGCACCTGACGGTTCCCTCCCTGGACACCTGAAGGTTCTCTCTCTGGCACCTGACGTTCCCTCCATGAACACCTAAAGGTTCTCTCCCTGGATACTTGAAGATTCCCTCCCTCACACCTGACATTCCCTCCCTGGCACCTGACGGTTCCCTCTCTGGACACCTGAAGGTTCTCTCCCTGACACCAGAAGATTCCCTCCCTGGACACCTGACGGTTCCCTCCGTGGCACCTGACAGTTCCCTCTCTGGACACCTGAAGGTTCTCTCCCTGGATACCTGAAGGTTCTCTACCTGGACCCCAGGCGGTCCTCCAACTCCAGGCACCTGACAGTTCCCTCCCTGGACACCTGACGGTTCCTTCCCTGGCACCTGACGGTTCCCTTCCTGGACACCTGAAGTTTCTCTCTCTGGCACCTGACGTTCCCTCCATGAACACCTGAAGGTTCTCTCCCTGGATACTTGAAGATGCCCTCCCTCACACCTGACATTCCCTCCCTGGCACCTGACGATTCCCTCCCTGGACACCTGAAGGTTCTCTCCCTGACACCAGAAGATTCCCTCCCTGGACACCTGACGGTTCCCTCCGTGGCACCTGACAGTTCCCTCTCTGGACACCTGAAGGTTCTCTCCGTGGCACCTGACGGTTCCCTCTCTGGACACCTGAAGGTTCCTTCCCTGTCACCTGACAGTTTTCTCCCTGGACACCCGACGGTTCCCTCCCTGGCACCTGGCGGTTCCCCCCCTGGACACCTGACGGTTCCTTCCCTGGACCCCTGACAGTTTTCTCGCTGGCACCTGACAGTCCCTTCCCTGGACTCCTGAAGGTTTTTTCCCTGGCACCTGACGGTTCCCTCCCTGGACACCTGAAGGATCCCTCCCTGTCCCCTTACGGTTTCCTCCCTGGACACCTGACGGTTCCCTCCCTCGACACCTGTAGGTTCCCTCCCTGGACACCTGACGGTTGCCTCCCTGGACACCTGAAGGTTCCCTCCCTGGCACCTGACGTTCCCTCCATGAACACCTGAAGGTTCTCTCCCTGACACCAGAAGATTCCCTCCCTGGACACCTGACGGTTCCCTCCGTGGCACCTGACGGTTCCCTCTCTGGACACCTGAAGGTTCCTTCCCTGTCACCTGACAGTTTTCTCCCTGGACACCCGACGGTTCCCTCCCTGGCACCTGGCGGTTCCCCCCCTGGACACCTTACGGTTCCTTCCCTGGACCCCTGACAGTTTTCTCGCTGGCACCTGACAGTCCCTTCCCTGGACTCCTGAAGGTTTTTTCCCTGGCACCTGACGGTTCCCTCCCTGGACACCTGAAGGATCCCTCCCTGTCCCCTTACGGTTTCCCCCCTGGACACCGAACGGTTCCCTCCCTCGACACCTGTAGGTTCCCTCCCTGGACACCTGACGGTTGCCTCCCTGGACACCTGACGGTTGCCTCCCTGGACACCTGAAGGTTCCCTCTCTGACACCTGACAGTTCCCCCCAGGCACCTGACGGTTCCCTCCCTGGACACCTGACGGTTCTCTCCCTGGCACCTGATGGTTCCCTCCCTGGACACCTGAAGGTTCCCTCCCTGGACACCTGACGATTCTATACCTGGCATCTGACGATAACTCCCTGGCACCTGACAGTTCCCTCCCTGGACACCTGAAAGGTTTCCTCGCTGACACCTGACGGTTCCCCCACAGGCACCTGAAGGTTCTCTCCCTGGACACCTGAAGGTTCCCTCCCTGGACACCTGACGGTTCTCTCCCAGGCATCTGACTGTCCCCTCCCTGGACACCTGAAGGTTCTCTCCCTGACACCTGACGGTTTCCTCCCTGGACACCTGAAAGGTTTCCTTGCTGACACCTGACGGTTCCCTCCAGGCACCTGAAAGCTCTCTCCCTGGCATCTGAAGGTTCCCTCCCTGGCACCCGACGGTTCCCTCCCTGAACACCTGAAGGTTTTCTCCCTGAACTCCTGAGGGTTCTCTCCCTGGCACCTGACGTTTTTTGCTATTCGGGTAAATACATGAGCAGTACAGTGGGCCAGGTAGGTAGGCCTGGCAGCCATCTTGTGCCTGTAGGTGCCATGTCTGTGTGAGTGATGCAGACAGATGGGCTGATACCAGAGCCACTAGCAGCTCGGAGCAGATGTACAGCCTGCAAAATATGTGCAAAAAAAGCCGGAAAAAAACACAAAAATTCCTGAGCTAATTGGCACTGAGCTGAGTCTCCTCATCTCTATCCTCACTCCCTCCATCTCACGGTGCCTCCCCCGCCACCGGCTAATTACACACAATTATTACACAGGCTCTGTCAGGGGAGAGGGGGCTGAGAGAGGGAATCCTGGTGTATTCCTGGGGGAGGCAGGTGCTATGTCAGGAACACTCTCTGTCAGGTACACTATTTCTGTCAGGAATATTCCTGGGGGAGGCAGTTGCTATGTTAGGGGCACTCTCTGTCAGGAACACTATCACTATTTCTGTCAAGCGCACTCTCAATCAGGCACACTATCTCTGTCAGGCACAATCTCACTGTCAGGATCACCATATCTGTAAGGCACACTCTGTTTGCAGGCACACTTTCTTTGAAAGGTGCACTCTCTCTGTCATGTACACTCTTTGTGAAGAGCACTCTCTCTGTGAGGCACACTGCCTGTCAGGTACAGTTTGTCAGACTTACTCTCTGTAAGCTACACACTGTAAGCTACACTCTTTAAGGTACACTCTGTCAGGCCCACTCGGTAAGACTCACTCTCTGTCAGGTACACTTGGTCAGGCACTCACACTGTTTGTAAATGTTACATACACACACACACTGCTAATGAGTATTACACACACACACTGTTAATAAATGTTACACAAAAACTGTTAATGAATGTTACACACACACACACACAGTTACTGAATGTCACATGCTCACTGTCACACTCTCTCTTCTATTTTTACCCATCCTCATGTCCCATTCAATCCCTCCTCTCCTCTCTCTTTTTCCACTCCCCCTGTTTCCGCCGATCTCTTCTCCAGACCCCCACTCAATCTCTCTCCTCCCCCTCTATTCTCTTCATGCTTTGCCTCATTCAGCTCTCCCTCTTTGCTTCCCTCCCACTCACTCCCTGCTCCCCCTTCTCTCTGACACTTTTATCCTTTTCCCTCTCTCTCTAATTTACTCCTATGTCTATTTTCCTTCACTCTTTTATTTCTCCCTTTATAATCTAGTGCGCTGGTGGGCAACAGGTGACCCGGGGCCAATCATGGCCCTCATGTACTTCCCATGCTTTCTTAACCTGTTCACTATAGAGGCAGAGTATGCCCAGGATAGTAAGCTCCAGGATAACCCTCCCCTCAGGCTTCCGGCAGAATAGCTATTTTAGATGGAAGTGCCCATAAAACAAGTAAATCTGCTAAACTGAAGATATTTGTAGGGATGCTTTTATTTCAATGGCTTATATAGCTGCTGATGTTGCCAGTGTGTTACCGACCTGACAAACATGTGAAGTTTTTCTCACACCGCTACTATTCTAAGCCCAATACAACCCCCTGTACTATAAATGAGAGAGAATTAAGTGTTAACCCCATAATGTCCTCATTTGTGACTGTTTAAATGTTTGGAAGAATTTCTGATTTAAAAAAAAAAAAAAATGTTTCCATGGGAACCTGGAATAAGACACAGACATACAAGGGCCCACAAACCTCACTGCACCTTCCTATCCTAAATCAACCCCCTGCCTGGAGCTTCATCTCTGGAAACACTGTGAGATGGGGGATAGAGGCCACCCCATGTGTGTGTCTGGGCATGATAATCACCACATATTTACTTAATATATAGACATTGGTGTATTTAGGAAAAAGAGAACACATGAAAAAGAAGAATTTCCAACACTCAGCCTGTTTCCTGATCATTATAATATAAAACATATGTAAATCTAGATATGAATCAAACTATCTATCTATCTATCTATCTATCTATCTATCTATCTATCTATCTATCTATCTATCTATCTATCTATCTATCTCTTCCACAGTGGGTTCTCCATGTCAGGGTGTACTCTCTGCTAGTGTATTCTCTCTGTATGTTATGTTTGTGTGTACTCTCTGTCAGTGATTATTCTCTCTGTCAGTGTGTGTACTTTCTATCAGTGTGTGTACACTCTATCATTGTGTGTTCTCTGTCGGTATATGCTCTCTGTCAGTGTGTGTTCTCTCTGTCAGTGTTTTCTCTGCCAGTGTGCATTTTCTGTCAGTGTGTGCTCTCTGTCAGTGTGTTCTCTCTGTCAGTGTGTGTTCCCTGTCAGTGTGGGCTCTCTGTCGGTGTGTGATCTCTGTCAGTGTGTGCTCTCTGTCAGTGGGAGCTCTATCAGTGGGAGCTCTGTTAGTGTGTGCTCTGGTAGTGTGTTTTCTCTGTGTGAGTGTGTGTTTTCTGTCAGTGTGTACTCTTTGTCAGTGTGTGTTCTCTTTTTCAGTGTGTGCTCTCTGTTAGCGTGAGCTCTGTCAGTGTTTGCTCTGTCACAATGTCTGCTCTCTGTCAGTGTGTGTTCTGTCAGTGTGTTATGTATTTCTGTGTGTGTTCTTTATCAGTGTGTGTTCTCTTTTTCAGTGTGTGCTCTCTGTCAGTGGGAGCTCTGTCAGTGTGTCTGCTCTGTCAATGTCAATTTGTTATCTCTGTCACAGTGTATTCTCTCTGCCAGTGTGCGATCTGTGTCACAATGTCTGCTCTCTGTCACAATGTCTGCTCTCTGTCAGCGTGTGTTCTGTCAGTGTGTTCTGTCTTTCTGTGTTTGTTCTTTATCAGTGTGTGTTCTCCTTCAGTATTTTTTTGTCAATTCGTGCTACCTTTTAGTGTGTGCTCTCTGTCACGTGCTCCAAGTCAGTTTATTCTGTCAATGTGTTATCTCTGCCAGTGTGTGCTCTCTGTTACAGTGTGTGCTCTGTGTCACAATGTGTGCTCTTTATCAGTGTGTGTTCTTTGTCACAGTGTGTTCTCTGTCACAATGTGTTCTCTCTGTCACAATGTGTGCTCTCTGTCAGTGTGTTATCTCTGTCAGTGTGTGCTCTCTGTCACAATCTCGGTGTGTACTCTCTATCAGTGTGATTTCTCTCTGTCAGTGTGTGCTCTGTGTCACAGTGTGGTCTCTGTCACAATGAATCCTTTCTGTCACTCTGTGCTCTGTCAGTGTTTTTTCTGTGAGTGTGTTCTCTCGTTGAGTGTGTTCTCTCTGCGAGTGTGTTCTCCTTGTCACTCTGTGCTCTCTGTCAGTGTGTTTGTTCTCCTTCAGCGTATGTTCTCCTCTGTGCATTTTTTTGTCATTGTGTGTTCTGTCAGTGCGTGTTTACTTTCTGTGTGTGTGTTCTGTCAGTGTGTTTTCTCTATCAATGTGTGTTCTTTATCAGTGTGTGTTCTCCGTCAGTGTTTTTTTTTTGTCAATTTGTGCTCTATCTTTCTGTGTGTGCTTTTTATCAGTGTGTGCTCTCTGCCAGTATGTGCTCTGTGTCACAATGTGTGCTCTCTGTCACAATATCTGCTCTCTATCAGTGTGTGGTCTCTATTAGTGTGTGGTCTCTCTGTGAGTGTGTGCTCTCTGTCACAATGTGTGCTCTCTCTCAGTGTGTACACTCTGCCACAATGTATTCTCTCTGCCAGTGTGTGCTCTCTGTTACAATGTGTGCTCTCTGTCAGTGTGTGTTCTCGGTCAGTGTGTGCTCTCTGTCACAGTGTGTGCTCTCTGTCACCCTGTGCTCTGTCAGTGTACTCTCTGTTAGTGTGTGTTCTCCTCTGTGTATTTGTTTGTCATTGTGTGTTCTGTTAGTGTGTTTTCTCTATCAATGTGTGTTCTTTATCAGTGTGTGTTCTCCGTCATTGTTTTTTTGTCAATTTGTGTTTAACCTTTCAATGTGTGCTTTTTATCAGTGTGTGCGCTCTGCCAGTATGTGCTCTGTGTCACATTGTGTGCTCTCTGTCACATTGTGTGCTGTCTGTCACATTGCCTGCTCTCTGTCAGTGTGTGCTCTGTCAGTGTGTGGTCTCTGTCACAATGTGTGCTCTCTATCAGTGTGTACTCTTTGTCATTGTGTGGTCTCTCTGTGAGTGTGTGCTCTGTCAGTGTGTGCTCTGTTACAATGTGTGCTCTCTCTCAGTGTGTACACTCTGCCACAGTGTATTCTCTCTGTCAGTGTGTGATCTGTATCACAATGTCTGCTCTCTGTCACAATGTCTGCTCTCTGTCATTGTGTGTTTTGTCAGTGTGTTCTGTCTTTCTGTGTGTGTTCTCTGCCAGTGTGTGTTCTCTATCAATGTGTTTTCTTTATCAGTTTGTTTTCTCCGTCAGTATTTTTTTGTCAATTCGTGTTCTACCTTTTAGTGTGTACTCTCTGCCAGTGAGTGCTCTCTGTCAGTGTGTTCTGTCATTGTGATTTCTATCTGTCAGTGTGTGCTCTCTGTCACAGTGTGTGCTCTTTATAAGTGTGTGCTCTCTGTCACAGTGTGTTCTCTGTCACAATGTGTGCTCTCTGTCACAATGTGTGCTCTCTGTCACAATGTGTGCTCTCTGTCAGTGTGTTCTTTCAGTGTGTTATCTCTGTCAGTTTGTACTCTCTGTCAGTGTGTGCTCTCTGTCACAGTGTGTGTTCTTTATCAGTGTGTTCTCTGTCACAATGTGTGCTCTGTCACAATGTGTGCTCTCTGCCAGTGTGTTATCTCTGTCAGTTTGTGCTCTCTGTCACAATGTGCACTCTCTCTTGGTGTGTACTCTCTGTCATTGTGATTTCTATCTGTCAATGTGTGCTCTCTGTCACAGTGTGCTCTCTGTCAGTTTGTGCTCTGTCAGTGTGCTCCCTGTGTCACCGTGTGCTCTGTCAGTGTGCTCTCTTTCACAATGTGTGTACTCTCTGTCAGTGTGAGCTCTGTCACTGTGTTTTCTGTCAGTGTGTTCTCTCTGTAAGTGAGTGCTCTCTGTCACAATATGTCCTTTTTGTCCGTGTGTGCTCTGTGTCACACTGTGTGCTCTCTGTCACAGTGTGTTCTCTCATTCAGTTTGTGCTGACTGTCAGTGTGTTCTCTCTGTCAGTGTGAGCCCCGTCAGTATGTTTTCTGTGAGTGTGTTCTCTCAGTCAGTGTGTTTTCTGTGAGTCTGTTCTCTCTATCATTGTGTTTTCTGTGAGTGTGTTCTCTTTATCAATGTGTTCTCTCCATCAGTATATTCTCTCTGTCAGTGTGAGTTCCATCAGTGTGTTTTCTGTGAGTGTGTTCTCTCTGTCAATGTGTTCTGTCTGTCAGTTTGTACTGTCTGTCAGTGTGTTCTCCCTGTCAATGTGTTCTCTCCATCGGTGTGTTCTCTCTGTCAGTGTGAGCTCCATCAGTGTGTTTTCTGTGAGTGTGTTCTCTCTACCAGTGTGTTTTCTGTGAGTGTGTTCTCTCTGTCAATGTGTTCTCTCCATCAGTATATTCTCTCTGTCAGTGTGAGTTCCATCAGTGTGTTTTCTGTGAGTGTGTTCTCTCTGTCAATGTGTACTGTCTGTCAGTGTGTTCTCCCTGTCAATGTGTTCTCTCCATCAGTGTGTTCTCTCTGTCAGTGTGAGCTCCGTCAGTGTGTTTTCTGTGAGTGTGTTCTCTCTGTCAGTGTTTTTTCTGTGAGTGTGTTCTCTCTGTCAGTGTGTTTTCTGTGAGTGTGTTCTCTCTGTCAAAGCGCTCCCTGCCACTATGTTTTCTATGTCAGTGTGTTCTCTCTGTAAATGTATGCTGTTTGTCACTGTGTTCTCTCCATCAGTGTGTTCTCTCCATCAGTGTGTTCTCTCCATCAGTGTGTTCTCTCTGTCAGTGCGTTCTCTCTGTCAGTGTGTTTTCTCTGTCAGTGTGTTCTCTCTGTCAGTGCATTCTCTCTGTCAGTGCGTTCTCTCTGTCAGTGTGTTCTCTCTGTCAGTGCGTTCTCTCTGTCAGTGCGTTCTCTCCGTCAGTGCGTTCTTTCTGTCAGTGCGTTCTCTCTGTCAGTGCGTTCTCTCTGTCAGTGTGTTCTTTCTGTCAGTGTGTTCTCTCTGTCAGTGTGTTCTCTCTGTCAGTGTGTGCTCTCTTTCAGTGTGTTCTCTCTGTCAGTGCGTTCTCTCTGTCAGTGTGTTCTTTCTGTCAGTGTGTTCTCTCTGTCAGTGTGTTCTCTCTGTCAGTGTGTGCTCTCTTTCAGTGTGTTCTCTCTGTCAGTGTGTGCTCTCTTTCAGTGTGTTCTCTCTGTCAGTGTGTGCTCTCTTTCAGTGTGTTTTCTCTCTGTCAGAGTGTGTTCTCTTATAGAATAGAAGGTGTTATTTTACTTTGTAGTATCTGTGGAGCAGAATGGGTTAATCGCTTTATCTATAGAAAAAGAGGTTTAGATATCTGTGTAGTGTAAATGGTTAATGTAATGGTAACTCCAGGTATCTGTGGGATTGACTGGGTTAATAGTTGTTCTGTAGTTTCTGCACATGGATGAGGTTATCAGCTGCTCTTTGGTATCTATTTCTATGGAATAGAAAGGGTTAATTACTGCTCGATACACATACACAAACACATATACTTAAATACATCAACATAATGCACACATATGTATACACACTCACACATACACAGGTCTGTAGTAACAAATAGTCACTGCTCCAGAAATATACCCTTTTTTCTCTAGCATCTGTAGGCTGTAAGGGGTTAATCACCACTCTTGGGATCTTTGGAATTGAAGGGGTTAATGGTTGTTTTTAGTGCCTGTACATGGAAAGGGTTAACAGCTGCTCTTTTGTATCTGTGCAATAGAAAGGGTTAATTACTGCTCAACACACACACACACACACATACACAAACGCACACAAGCACACTCACGATACACTCACACATATACACATACACATGGACACACAAACATATGCACACATGCACTCACTCACACATACACACAAATATACATAAATATACACAAATGCACTCACTCACACATACACACGTACACTCACACATACACTCACACATACACACACATATACATACACACATACACACACATACAGACACAGGTCTATAGCAAGAAATAGTCAATGGCCCAGAATCATCTCCTTTTTCTCTATCACTGTATCACCCATCACATCCCTGCAAAATATTCCCACCCCTAACAGACAAATCCCCCCAGAGCAACAAACCCCTCCAGCAATGCATTTCCCATTACACCCACACGTATATATAAATATATATAGCCATGCATGCATGTATGCACGGAGAGCACGTGGAATAAAGTCCCAGGGGCCATGAGGTGTGCGTAACGTCCTAATAATCTGAATCTTATGCTGTAAAGGCGCAGATCTGTATTCACTTCTGTTTAAAGCATCCTCTCTTAGTAGAAGCTTGACAATAGAACTCAATAGTAGGGTCAGCTCCATAGGATAGACCTCCCTCTCAGGTTACAGACAAACTAACAGTCCAAGATGGAACCCCTATGATACATTCTGTAAAATAAACATAAATCTACCGGTTCCTTATCCCTACCCACAATGATTAGTAGAAACACTATGGGAACCATCCTACTGACATACTTGGGAAAGGTTTATATACTAAAAATGCCTTTTTAGTTCAAAATTAAAAAAAGTTATTCAAGGAATTAAGGAGTAGTGAGGAACTAAAATCCCTGCCACCAGTGGTCAGACGTCCCAATGGGATGTTGTGTATAGGCCAGGAATATTCTTGGTATACAAAGGGCATCAATTATTTACCATTAGATGATTTTTCACTGTACCTTAATTAAAGTATATTATATAGTATATATTATATAGTATGCTGTTGTCCAGTCATTCAGTCATATCCAACTATTTGTGACCCTATGCACTGCAGCATGCCAGGCACATCTATTGTTATCTTTCTGATTCTGCTTATTTGTAAGGTTTTCTTGGCAAAGATACTGGAGTGCATTGACAGTTCCTTCTCTATTGCTCCGCAATTTGTCTGACCTCTCTGCTATGACCTGATCATCTTTAGTGACCCTACATGGTATAGCTCACAGCTTCAGTTAAGTACACAAGACCCTTCATGATGACAAGGTAGCGATCCAGAAGGGGAATATATAGTATAGTATAGAATACTGATATACTATATAGTACAGTCTTATTTACGGGGGAGCTCTGCCCGCCTAGTTTGGGCACTGTATGTCAGCACCGGCTGCTATTTTGTGATGTTCGACTGTTGAGAGATCACTTTAATATATTCAATAGCCCCCAGAGTACAATTTTAAATCATGATCCTAATGTATAAAGCTCTCAACAGTAATGCATCCTCTTATGCACGTCTCAAAATACTCTCCAAACCACACTCTTTGCTCTCCTAATTACCTTCTTCTTTCCTTCTTTCTTATCACCTCCAGTCCCTCCTGTCTTCAGGACTTTTCCTGTGCTGCCCCTATTCTCTTGAACTCCTTGCCTCACTCCACTAGACTGTCCTCCTGTCCTAAATCCTTCAAAACCTCAGCATCTATCAGCTCCAAACGTAATATGTACAATGCATCTATCACCCCTGTACCTCACCCATACCCACTAGAATGTAAGTTTGTGAATTTTCAATCTTGTTGGTGCTTTAGGGAATGCACTATCTAATTTAGATTTTAAGCTCAAAAACAGGCAATTTGTTAAATCTGTTTTGATTTGTAATTAACGCTATGGAACATATTGGTGAGTTACAAACATGGCCAGATTATCCATTAGGCCAACTAGGCAGTTGCCTAGAGGCACTTTCCTGTGAAGGGCTCCTGTTTATTAGCTTAAAAAAACCTCCAAATAATTCCTGTCCTAAAAATGAATGGCTGCCATTCACAGACTGGCCCAATATAAAATGCATTTAATAGCTCTAATGTGTATGAGTAGCTATGTGGTTAAAAAGGCTGTTATGGGAACATAGCAAAAGAGCTATACACACGCACAGAAAAGGGAAAATGTGTGTGTGCATACCTTGAGCACGCACTCACAGGGGCTCCTCCACGTCACTGCCTAGGGCCTCCAAAAAGGTAGATCCGGCACTGGTTACAAATAAAGGATAATAATAATAATAAGTTTGTGGCATGTTGGGGAAGAGCATGAATTTTCTTGTGCTCCATAAGGTGCTCTTCCTAGCCTTTGTGACACATCCCAATACCAACTGGAGATTGGTTCTTCAGCTGATGAGGGCAAGAAGCACGGGTGGAGGAACTATTTTAATCCTTGTTTCCATCAATTGAGGGGGAGAGTGCACCATTGTGCACTGAGCATGAGAAAGTACCTGGATAACTTCACAGGCTCTCCAGCCACCTATCCATTCTGTGGTAGTCCGTACATTTGAGAGCTATTTGAGAGGCCTCCTGCAGTTCGGACTCCATTTCTCCCCTCACCTTTTTATTTTTGGGCCACAAGGTCAGACACTTTCTTGTCAACCCTCTTGTGGCATTAACCAAGCTAGGTATTTATTAGCCCAGTGTTTGGCCTGGGAGTTCCCACTGCCACGTGAGGCCATGTTCCAGTCACTGGTGCACTTCCATATCCAGGCACCTGGGTTAGTCTAATGGGCGATGTCTTAATTTACCTCCCAGTAGGCTGTAGATGGAGTACTCAGCTTGGTATCTCCCAGCAGGTTTCATTTATTCTCACCCTAATTTGAGTTGTATTTATTCTACAGTATGTTTGCAATTTCTTTCCCTTACCAGCAGGTGGGGTGATGACCAACCTGCATTTGGCTACATTTCTCCCATCACATTTTTTTGTTTTGGTTCCCAGTGTCACTCGCCAACAAGATCATGGACCTCCACGTCAACCTGCTCCTGCATTAGCCAAGTTGGTTATTTTTTAGTCCAGTGTTTGGCTGGGAAGATCCCAGTACCAAGTGAGGCCATGTTCTGGGCCCTGGTGCTCTACTGGGCAGAGTACCACCTAGCTTTGTCCACTGGGGTGATGACAACCTTTTCTGATTGGCCCTATATAATTCTGCTTGGCAATATATAAGGCCAATCCAGTGTCCAACTTTGTCGTAATACACAGTGTCCAGTTCTGGAGACCATCAGGCTTATTAAATTGCGATTCGGCCAATTGAAAAGGGCTTTATATAAGCACATAGCATATTTTTTTTACAGAAGTTTTTAGTTAGTGAAGACCTTGCTTTTGGATAGAAGTTCACTAACTAAAAACCTCTTTAAAAAAAGTATGATTTGTGCTTATATAGAGCCATATTCAATTTGCCGAATCACAATTCATATCTCCAAAACAATGTCCACAAATTAGATACAACTCAGAGGAGAGCGACTAAAATGGTACAGGATCCAAAAGACACCACTTATAAAGAAAGACTTGATCACCTGAATATGTAGCGTAGAAGAAAGAGGGGAGATATGATGGAAAACTTCAGATTTATTAAAATATTTATTAAAGTTAAAAGGAAAAAGCAATGGTACCCTGGTCTTGCAGGAACAAAAATAATAATAATTGCAGTTTGTTGTTGTTTAGTCATTCAGTTATGTCTGACTCTCTGTGACCATATGGACAATTGCAATATATTCCCTTTTTTTGCGTTGTTCAGTCGTTTTTTTTCCAACTCTCCATGACATCATGGACTGTAACACACTAGGCACATCTTTATGTACATGGTCATGCTGATCCATTTGGTTTTCATGGCAGAGATACTGGAGTTGGTTGCCAGTTCTTTCTCCGGTGCCCCACAATATACAGCTCCTGGTATTCCCAGGTGGTCTCCCATCCAAGTACTAACCAGGTCCAACCCTGCTTGGATTCAGGGTGCTATGACTTTGTGGTTCCCTGACTGGAATTGAACCTAGGTCACAGTGGTGAAAGCACCAAATTCTAACTACTGAACCACCAGGGAGCTCTATACTCAATTGCAATTACCGTAGCTGTTATTTAAAAAAAAGGAAATGTTAAATAAACAAGCTTGAAAGATAGGGGTGCTGGAGCTAGAAAATGTGGGTCCAGATGAAAAAATATCTCTCACTTGCAAAATGCATCTATAAGATAAGAAAAATTATATGTAGGAGGACACATCACCCCTAGATTGTCTGCCCTCTCCGCTAATAAATTATAGGACTCCTTTACTCCAGGTAGCAGAGGGTCCTAGTGCTTTGTACCCTCTACATAGCAGTATCTCTGCTACTAGATATGCATAAATATTAATATAACCTGCATTTTCTTAGCTAAGAAAATGGACAAAATGGCTTAAAATATTAGTTCATATCTGCTGTCAAAATCATTTTTTTTTCATTTAATAGTAGCCCCGGGGCAAAGGCAGGAATTAAGTAGGGGTAAGTGCACACAAATAATTGGGCCTGAGCAGCAAAATGCACAATGCTGCCTGCTGGGGGTAAGTCAGAGCCCCCTTCCTAGGGAAATTTGTGACATAATAACAGCTAAATTCCACATCAGTGCAAATATATATAATAATAGAGCCCTTAAAAAAACATTGTATATTGACAAGATAACATACATGTGTGAAGATTGTGAATCTAACAACATAATTAGACAGGAATATTTGACAACACGGAACAAAATAAATGTAGATCCATCTGCAGGTCCCTGGAGGCATCCATGATGCTTTGGTAAAGGTTGTATATGTGAGAGGGGTTTTTATATTTTTTCGGAACAGGGCATGAAGTTCTGTATAATGAACATTTTGAATTTAAGAAAATAGTTAGGCAGGCAAAATATAATAAAGCTGTTGTAATTAGAGCAAAATAAATGTAGATGGCTCTGCTGGTCATAGAGGCATCCATGATGCTTTGTTAAGGGTTATGCATGTGATAGGGTGAAACAACCAATCATCTCAAAGGGAAAGAAAATTAATTCCTTCCTGCCCCTAGATACTGGTGATCAGAATCCTCCCTGGATCAATACTCACTCTCTAATTAACCAGGATAACCCTGAATGCCCTTTTTAATAAAAACAAATATATTCAGTCCCTTTTTAAAGTTATCTATCGAATCCGCTGTCACCACCTCCTTCTCCTTCCCGCTTCTGTACTCTTCTTAATACATGCTAAGATTTTACTTGCCTTTGCAGATGCTGCTTGCCATTTAACACTTTTACCTAGGTGGTTGTCCACAAGTACTCCCAAATCCCATTCTATATCTGAGACCCCTAGATTTGCTCCATTAAGATTATAAATTGCATGGCTATTTTTCCTTCCCACATGTATAACTTTACATTTATTTGTATTAAATATCATCTGCCATTTAGATTCCCATTCCTCTAATTTATGTAAATCCTTTTGGAGGGAAAGTATGTCATTATATGATTTAATTACTGATACCTTGCACAACTTAGTGTCATCAGCAAAAATGGAGACACTAATTTCCAGTCCCACCTCTAAGTAATTAATAAATATGTTAAAAACGAGAGGACCTAATATTTAGCCCTGAGGAACGCCACTTACCACATTAGTCCAATCGGAGTATGTTCCATTTACAACAACCCTTTGCTTCCTGTCTTTTAGCCAGCTCTCACTCCATGTGCAAATATTTACTGCAATTCCTGTATCCCTTAGTTTGCACAATATTCGCCCATGTGGCACTGTATCAAAAGCCTTTGCAAAATCAAAAAAGACTACATCAACTGTGTTGCCTTGATCCAGGTTTTTACTAACCTCTTTATAGAAACTAATTAAATGATGTGTAATCCCCTTCTCTCCTCTGATCTTGATTGGTATTTATAATGCTAATTATTATTATTGCTATTTATTCTTTTTAGACATATAAAAAAGATAAAATTAGATAAAATCATAAGTTAATATATATATATATATATATATATATATATATATATATATATATATATATATATATATATATAAATAAATATAAAGGAGCATTCAGGAGCAGGACATTAGCATACAGGAGTGACATATTAGCATACAGGAGTGGCACATTACTATACAGCGCCACACATTAGCATACAGGAGCAACACATTATCATACTGAGCCACACATTAGCATACAGAGTCGTACATTACCATACTGAGACGCACATTAACATTCAGGAGCCGCACAATACCATTTTGAGCCACACATTAGCATACAGGAGCCGCACATTGCCATACAGGAGCTGCACATTACCATACAGGAGCCGCACATTACCATACTGAGCCACATATTAGCATACAGGAGCCCCACATTTACATACAGGAACCATACATTACCATATTGAGCCACACATCAGTATACAGAAGCCGCACATTAACATGCATGAGCTGCACATTAGCATACAGGAGCCACACATTAGCATACAGGAGCCGCACATTAGCATGTAGGAGCTGCAGATTACCATTTTGAGCTGCACATTAGCATACAGAAGCCGCGCATTTCCATACTGAGCTGCACATTAGCATAGAGTAGCCGTCCATTACCATACTGGGCCACATATAGCATACAGGAGCCCACATTAGTATACAGGAGCCACACATTTCCATACTGAGCTGCACATTAGCATAGAGTAGCCGTCCATTACCATACTGGGCCACATATATCATACAGGAGCCACACATGACCATACTGTACTGCACATTAGCATATAGGATCCCCACATTTACATACAGGAACTGCACATTACCATACCGAGACACACATTAGCATACAGGGGTGGCATATTAGCATACAGGAGTGGCACATTACCATACTGAGCCGCACATTAGCATACAGAAGCTGCACATTACCATACAGGAGCCACATATTAGCATACAGGAGACCCACATTTACATACAGGAACCGCACATTAGCATACTGAGCCGCACATTAGCATACAAGAGCCCCACATTTACATACAGGAATCGTACATTACCATACTGAGACGCACATTAGCGTACAGGAGCCGCACATTTGCATACTGGGCCGCACATTACCATACTGAGCCACAAAATCAATGCTAAATACCGGAACAAATTACTGTAGAGAAAAAAGGAAGGAAATAGGTGGATTGTATACAATGCAGAGAGGATATTTATAGGAATCTGGAAAGAAGCTATTCATAAGAATAAACATTACTCTTTGTCCAACTCTCTCTCTATATATGTATGTGTACATATATATATATATATATATATATATATATATATATGCACATTCACAAGGGGGTCTCCTGACATCCACTGGGAATACACTCCAAGGAAGGCAGTTAAATATAGATAGATGGATGAGAGTATTATATTATACATTGATAATTGTTTTATTCACATATATTTTAATCTAGAGTGATGCAACTCTCTTTCTCAAATTAAAGAACAACTGACTAGATGTTACCAGAATATATATATATAGTTAGTAATGTAACTTAATCATCCATATCTCTATAAATGTACTAATCTTGTGCATCTCTGCACTATTACCCACCTCCTTGTGACTCTTTCCTCTCTATTCCTATATATAGAGAGAGAGATTAGGGCTCCGTTAAACAATTAAATACAACAAAAAAATTCTCAAATAGTGAGTGTGGAAGAGGAAGAATCATACAGAGGGAGTATAAGAGGAATAAAAGCAGAGAGACGAGGGAATTCAGGTAGGAGGAGAGAGGCTGTGACACATTTTTCTCAGCTGATGGGGACAGCTCTGTGCACAGATATTAATTAAAATATTTTTAGCCTCCCGACCGCCTTCCACGGAGAGCATCCCCAGTGAATGTCAGGAGACCCCTTGTGTATGTGCTTGCGTATGTATGTGTGGGGTATGTGTATATGGATATATTTATATATATATATATATATATATATATATATATATATTTATATATATATATATATATATATATATATATAAATATATTTATATATATATATATATATATATATATGTACAGTAAATAAAAAGTACATCTGTGTTCACATTTGAACATCTAAAGCAAGTTAAAAAACCTGCTTCCAGCTCAGAGTTCATTACACTGCATTCTGGGAAGCTGAGCTGGGACATGCAAATGTGCCCACAAATATATATATATATATATATATATATATATATATATATATATATATAAAACATAGTCAGAGGTGCTCATCAGAGAACGAACCAACCTTAATAGGTTGGTTCTATAGCCATGATAAGCTACTCTGAGAGCAACCTCTTTTAGCTCACTTGTGCCCTTCACAGGGAGAAATCTCCTGTAGTATATCAGTCTGGTCCCACTCAAAAGAGTGACCCAGCCCCGAAATACCAGGCAATTCTACCCTGAACAGGAGAAACAGCAAACCACAGACGCGTTTCGGCCTTTATGGGCCTCGTCAGTGAGGTGCAGCTGAACTCCCTAAGGCATAGTGAGCAAGAGTGGCTTATCATGGCTATAGAACTAACCTATTAAGGTTGGTTCGGTTTCTGATGAGCACCTCTGACTTTGTTGTTCTGTATATGCAAATTACCTTTAGGGTTTAGTCTCCCTAATGGTAATAGGGGACTCCAGACGTGGACCCCTTGCTCACTGTGCCTTAGGGAGTTCAGCTGCACCTCACTGACGAGGCCCATAAAGGCCGAAACGCGTCTGTGGTTTGCTGTTTCTCCTGTTCAGGGTAGAATTGCCTGGTATTTCGGGGCTGGCTCACTCTTTTGAGTGGGACCTGACTGATATACTACAGGATATTTCTCCCTGTGAAGGGCGCAAGTGAGCTAAAAGAGGTTGCTCTCAGAGTGGCTTATCATGGCTATAGAACTAACCTATTAAGGTTGGTTTGTTCTCCTCTGACTTTGTTGCTCTGTATATATATATATATATATATATATATATATACACACAAAAAGGTATTCACCCCCTTGACTTTTTAGCTATTTTGTTACATTGCAGGCTTCAAACGAGAAACAGAAAATTGTCATATGCGTATGTATTCACCCCCTTTGTTATGAAGTCCATAAAAAGCTCTGGTGCAACCAATTACCTTCAGAAGTCACATAATTATTGAAATGATGTCCACCTGTGTGCAATATAAGTGTCACATTATCTGTCATTACATATACACACCTTTTTTGAAAGGCCCCAGAGGCTGCAGCACCTAAGCAAGAGGCACCACTAACCAAACACTGCCATGAAGACCAATAAACTCTGCAAACAAGTAAGGGACAATGTTGTTGAGAAGTAAAATTCAGGGTTAGGTTATAAAAAAATATCCAAATATTTGATGATCCCAAGGAGCACCATCAAATCTATCATAACCAAATGGAAAGAACAAACAACAGCAAACCTGTCAAGAAACGTCCGCCCACCAAAACTCAAGGACAGGCCGCACAGAGACCTAATGTAACCCTGGAGGAGCTGCAGAGCCCCACAGCAGAGACTGGAGTGTCTGTACATAGGACAACAATAAGCCGTACACTCCAAAGAGTTGGGCTTTATGGCAGAGTGGCCAGAAGAAAGCCATTACTTTCAGCAAAAAAACAAAATGGCACATTTTTGAGTTTGCGAAAAGGCTATGTGGGACACTCCCAAAATGTATGGAGGAAGGTGCTCTGGTCTGATGAGACTAAAATGTAACTTTTCGGACATCAAAGAAAACACTATGGCCCTCGTTCAATTGCGATTTGGCCAATTGAATAGGGCTTTAAATAAGCACATAACATATATTTTTTAAATAAGTTTTTAGTTAGTAAGCATCTATCCAAAAGATATTTTTTCACTAACTAAAAACTTCTTGTAAAAAAATATGCTATGTGCTTATTTAGAGCCCTATTCAATTGGCCAAATCGCAATTGAATGAGGGCCTATGTCTGGCGCAAACCCAACACATCCCATCACCCAAAGAACATCATCAAAGAAATCATTTTTCAGCAGCCTGGACTGGGAAACTGGTCAGAGTTGAGGGAAAGAAGGATGGTGCTAAATACAGGGATATTCTTGAGCAAAACCTTTACCACTCTGTGTGTGATTTGAGGCTAGGACGGAGGTTCACCTTCCATCAGGACAAATACCCCAAACACACTGCTAAAGCAACACTTGCGTGGTCTAAGGAGAAACATGTAAATGTGTTGGAATGGCCTAGTCAAAGCCCAGCCCTCAATCCAATAGAAAATTTGTGGTCAGACTTAAAGATTGCTGTTCACAAGTGCAAACCATCCAACTTGAAGGAGCTGGAGCAGTTTTGCAAGGAGGAATGGGCAAAAATCCCAGTGGTAAGATGTGGCAAGCACATAGAGACCTATCCAAAGCGACTTGGAGCTGTGAGTGCCGCAAAAGGTGGCTCTACAAAGTATTGACTTTACGGGGGGTGAATATTTTGTCCTATTTGTTTGCTTCACAATAAAATTAAAAACAAAACATCTTCAAAGTTGTGGGCATGTTCTGTAATTTAAATGATGCAAATCCTCAAACAATCCATGTTAATTCCAGGTTGTGAGGCAACAAAACATGAAAAATGCCAAGGGGGGTGAATACTTTTGCAAGGCACTGTATATTTACACATATACACAAACACACACACACACATATATATATTATTATATCTTTTCATGTGACAACACTGAGGAAATGAAGACATGCTTGGCCAGTCCATCACCATTACCTTCAGCTTCTTTAGCAAGGCAGTTGTCGTCTTTGAGGTGTTTGGGGTCGTTATCATGTTGGAATACTGCCCTGCAGCCCAGTTTCCGTAGGGAGGGGATCATGCTCTGCTCCAGTATGCACGTTTGCATTCATGGTTCCCTCAATGAACTGTAGCCCCCCAGTGCCGGCAGCACTCAGTCTTTTGCCGGCCTCCCAACGGCTTCCGAGCTACGTCTTGGAAACAAATGGCAGCTGTTAAACCCGTAACTTTTTTCAAGCCTTTAAGGCTCAAGCCTTGCAGGCTTGAAAAAAAGTTACGGGTTTAACCGCCTTCAAACACACACTGCTTTCAAACATGTCAACAAAAAAGGAGAGACAGAGTGAGAGGGGGCCAAAGAGAGACAGGGAAGGGAGAGGGGGGAAAGAGACACACGGCAGGGAGAGAGGGGGAAGAGACAAAAAGGAGGGAGAGGGGGGCAAAGAGACATGGGAGGGAGAGGGGGAAAGAGACACTGGGGAGGGATTGGGGGGAAGAGACACAGGGGAGGGAGAGGGGGGCAAAGAGACACAGGGGAGGGAGAGAGGGGGAAAGAAACACAGGGGATGGAGAGGGCGAAAAGAGACACAGGGGATGGAGAGGGCGAAAAGAGATACAGGGGTGAAAGAGTTTGTCTGGAACTCTCGCTAAGTGACAGGCTTGTTTGGCCGTGGCATGCAATGATTGGCAATGGAGCTCATCATGAGGACTGCCAAAGGCACTCATCGCGAGGACCGTAAAGTAGAGGGGGGAGAGGCTCACAATGAGCGCCTCAAGGCAAGGCCCGCAAGTTGGAGGGGTGAGGAGAGCCTTGCATTGTGTATAACATATATGGAGCGTAGATGGCTATTTCTATTTCTCTCTCTCTCTCTCTCTCTATATATATATATATATATCACATATTATAATTGTCTAACTGCGATTCGTCGTCACGCTTCAGACGAATCGCAGTTTGACAATTATAAAGTGCTGCGCAGAGCGCGGCGCGAGCCGCGCATGCGCAGAGCGCGGCGCGAGCCGCGCATGCGCAGAGCGCGGCGCGAGCCGCGCTTGCGCGCAGCGCGGTGCGAGCAGCGCTTACGCGCAGCGCGGTGCGACACAAGAGTGAAGAAGAGGGGGGGTAGAGGCACAGAGGGAGAGTGGGGAAAAGGGGAGGGAGAGTGGGGGAGAGTGGGGAAGAGAGGCACAGAGGGAGGGGGGGGAGAGGCACAGAGGGAGGGGGGGGAGAGGCACAGGGGGAGAGGCACAGAGGGAGAGGGGGGGAGAGGCACAGAGGGAGAGTGGGGAAGAGGGAGAGGGGGGAGAGGCACGGCACAGAGGGAGAGTGGGGAAGAGACACAGAGGGAGAGTGGGGAAGAGACACAGAGGGAGGGGGGAGAGACACAGAGGGATAGGTGGGAAAGAGACACAGGGGAGGTAGAGGAGGGGGAAAAGACACACGGGAGGGAGAACAGGGGGAAGATACACATGGGAGGGAAATGGGGGGGGGGGGAAGAGGGGAACAGACACAGGGGGAAGGGGGAAAGAGACACTGGCCAGGGGGGAACAGGCACAGAGGGAGAGGGGGGAAGAGGCACAGAGGGAGAGGGGGGAAGAGACACAGGGGGGAGAGATACAGAGGGTGAGGGAGGAAGAGACACAGAGGGAAAGGGGGGAAGAGGTACAGAGAGAGGGGGAAAGAGGCACAGAGGGGGGGGGGAACAGAGGAAGGGGTGAAGAGACACACAGAGAGAGGCGGGGGAAGAGGCACAGAGGGAGAGGGTGGAAGACACAGAGGGTGAGGGGGAAGAGACAGGGAGGAAGAGGCACAGAAAGAGGAGGGGGAAGAGACACAGGGGAGAGAGTGCAGGGGGGAAGATACACAAGGGAGGGAAATGGAGACACGAGGAAGGCCGGAACAGACACAGGGGGAGGGGGAAAGAGACACAGGCCAGGGGGGAACAGACACAGGGGAGGGTTGGGGGAGACACAGGGGGGGGAAGAGATGCATGGGAGGGAGAAGGGGGAAAGAGACACAGGGGAGGAGTTTAGAGACACGGGAGGGAGAGGGAGGTAAAAACACAGGGGGGCAGGAGATACAAAGGAGGTAGACGAGGTGGAAGGAGACACAAGGGAGGGAGAGGAGGGGGGAAATAAGACACGAGGGAGGAAGTAGACAGAGGGAGAGACTCGCAATGAGCTCTAAAGGGGCTCATTGCAAGGCCTGTGATGAGCGCCAAAGGCGCTCATCACAAGGCCAGTAAAGTAGAGGGGGAGAGGCTTACATTGTGTGGCAAACAGCATTGCCAGGCTTCAGTTTTTATTGCCGTCATTTTTGACGGGCAAGTCGCTAGTATATATATATAAAGCCATCTATTTCTTTCTATCTACACATCTGTCTATCTGTTTATCTATCCATCTATCTATCTAATGGCCATTAACCTATTATCTAAACAGTACAATATATAATAGTATAATCAATAAGATAATATTATTGTGTGGGACAGTGTCACATTCTTTATTTGAATCTACAGTGCCTTGCAAAAGTATTCACCCCCTTGGCATTTTTCATGTTTTTGTTGCCTGTAATTAACATGGATTGTTAGAGGATTTGCATCATTTAAATTACAGAACATGCCCACAACTTTGAAGATGTTTTGTTTTTAATTTTATTGTGAAGCAAACAAATAGGACAAAATATTCACCCCCCTAAAGCCAATACTTTGTAGAGCCACCTTTTGCGGCAATCACAGATCCAAGTCGCTTTGGATAAGTCTCTATGAGCTAGCCACATCTTACCACTGGGATCTTTGCCCATCACTCCTTGCAAAACTCCTTCAAGCTGGATGGTTTGCGCTTGTGAACAGCAATCTTTAACAGCAATCTTTAAGTCTGACCATGGATTTCCTATTGGATTGAGGTCTGGGCTTTGACTAGGCCATTCCAACACATTTACATGTTTCTCCTTAAACCACTCAAGTGTTGCTTTAGCAGTGTGTTTGGGGTCATTGTCCTGCTGGAAGGTGAACCTCTGTCCTAGCCTCAAATTACGCACAGAGTGGTACAGGTTTTGCTTAAGAATATCCCTGTATTTAGCATAATCTTTCTTTCCCTGAACTCTGACCAGTTTCCCAGTCCCGGCTGCCTAAAATGGTGTTCTTTGGGTGATGTGTTGTGTTTGCGCCAGACATAGTGTTTTCTTTGATGGCCGAAAAGTTAAATTTTAGTCTCATCAGACCAGAGTACCTTCCTACATACATTTTGGGAGTCTCCCACATGCCTTTTCGCAAACTCAAAAACCATTTTGTTTTTTGCTGAAAGTAATGGTCACAACTCTATGGAGCGTACGGCTTATTGTCGTCCTATGTACAGATACTCCAGTCTCTGCTGTGGAACTCTGCAGCTCCTCCAGGGTTACCTTAGGTCTCTGGTGGGCGGATGTCTCTTGGCAGGTTTGCAGTTGTGCCATGTTCTTTACATTTGGTTATGATAGATTTGATTGTGCTCCTGGGGATCATCAAAGTTTTGAATATTTTTTTATAACCTAACCCTGACTTGTACTTCTGAACAACATTGTCCCTTACTTGTTTGGAGAGTTCCTTGGTCTTCATGGCAGTGTTTGGTTAGTGCTGCTTCTTGCTTAGGTGTTGCAGCCTCTGGGGCCTTTAAAAAAAGGTGTGTATATGTATTGACAGATCATGTGACACCTATATTGCACACAGGTGGACATCATTTCACTATTTATGTGACTTCTGAAGGTAAATGGTTGCACCAGAGCTTTTTATGGGCTTCATAACAATGGGGGTGAATACATACGCACATGCCAATTTTCTGTTTTCTATTTCTAAAAAATAGTTTTATGTATATATTTTTCTCGTTTCACTTCACCAATTTAGGCTATTGTGTTCTGATCCATCACATAAAATTCAGATTAACAAAACATTGAACTTAAGCCTGTAATGCAATAAAATAGGTAAAAAGTCAAGGGGGGTGAATACTTTTGCAAGGCACTGTATATATTCCGTTAGTACCCTCAACCTAAACACTTCTATAGCCACCCAAATGCTCACTATACTGTGTGTTATATATCAAGTGATACAATGTGTATTAGATTATTAGTATTATAATAATATATATATATTATGAAATATGTGATGCATCTAGTGATACAATGTGTGAGATATTGTGTGTTAAATCCAGATATATGGTAGGTATTATATCCAGTGATACTGTATGTACTATATCCAGTGATATGGTATGTATTATATCCAGTGATATCGTATGTACTATATCTAGTGATATGGTATGCATTATATCAATTGATACACAATGTATTACATCCAGTGATATGATATGTATTATATCCAGTGATACAGTATATGAGATATAGTATGAAATATCCAGTGATATGGTACTTATTTTATCCAGTGACACAGTGTGTGATATATCCAGTGATATTGTATGCATTATATCCAGTGATTTGGTATGGATTATAGTCAGTGACACAGTATGTGAGATATTGTGTGATATATCCAGTTATATGGTACGTATTATATACAGTTACATAGTATCTATTAAACAGTAGTTAAACAGTATCTATTGTATCCAATGATACTAGTGTCATATGCCCAGTGATGTGATAGGCATTATTTATTATATCCATTGATATGGTGTGTGATATATCTAGTAGTGATACAGTATGTAAGATACTGTGTGATATATCCAGTGACAGTGTGTGATATATCCAGTGTTACAGTGTGTGATATATCCAGTGTTACAGCGTGTGATATATCTAATGATGGTGTGTAATGTATCCAGTAATAAAGTAGGTGATATATCCAGTGATACCGTATGCAATATACCCAGGGATACAATATGTGATATATGTAGTGACTCAGTGTGTGTTATATCCATGGATACAGGGTGTAATATATCTAGTGGTACAGTATGTGATCTATCAAGTAACACAGCATGTATATCTAGTGATACAGTGTATGATATATCCAATTATATATTGTGTGATATATCTAATAATACAGTTTATGCTATATCTAGTGATAAAATGTGTGATTTATCTAGTGATACAGTATGTGATATATCCAGAGATACATTGTGTGATATATTAGTGATACAGTATGCATATACCCAATGGTATAGTGTGTGCTATATCTATTGATATAGAGCCTCATTCAACTGAGGCTTTCGGGAGATCCGGGCTCGCAGATGGAGCCCCTAACTTATTTTGCTATTCAATTGGCTTCTGTTTGCAGGCTCCGATCAAGTTACGGACTCCGAGCTGCGATTCATTGCGATTGTTCAAATTGCAAATTAATGTCCCTCCAAGCCTTTGATCTTTCACGGCTGCAAGAGTTGCGAATGCTAAAATCGCAAATCCCTATTCAATTGCTGCGATTCCCCCTCGCTTACCACTCCGTCAAGCAATGACATGTATGGAGCACTGTAAATTTCCATATACACACACTACTGTACTTTTATTAAAAGGGAAAGTGATGTTAGGTCTTTGAATTAATAGCACAAATTCTCAAGCTCTCAAATCGGCTCAGAAAAATACTTTATTTCATGTTTAATTTCAATGTTATATTGATCCCAGCAATCAATGTGTTAATACATATAATGTAATGTAATAGAATATCATATTAACGTCTTTATCAATATTGCATCATATCTGGAATGTGGGTCCGATCGTAACTCGTAATTCAAAACCTCAATTTTTCATTGAAGTCCTACGGGCTTGGACATGATCGCTGACGCAAGGCCGTAACTTGTGGTTCAAACCCGTAGGACTTCAATGAAAAATGGAGGTTGGGTTTCAAAGTCATACAGGCTTGAACCACGAGTCATGGCCTTGCGTTAGCGATCATGTCCAAGCTCGCAAGTGCTTCAAACGATAGCATGGTTTGCGATGTGCGCTATCGGACCGGGACTTTCGAGCTTGGCCAATTGAATAGCACCATAGGTTGCGGCTGCTGCAGGCTCGCAGCAGGCTCGCAGACATATGTCCTACACCCGATCAAGTTGCGGCTTCTGAATTGATTGAGGCTTATAGTGTATATTATATCCAGTATGTGATATATCCAGTGATACTGTATGTGATATATATAGTGATACAGTGTGTTATATATCCAGGAATACAATGTGTATGATATATCCAGTAATAGAGTATGTAATATTTCTAGTGATACATGTTGTGTTTAATCCAATGATACAGTATGTGATGTATCCAGACATAAAATGTGTGATATATCGAGTGGTACAGTTTTTCATATATCCAGTGATACAGTGTGTGATATATCTAGTGATACAGTGTGTGATATATCCAGTGATACAGCTTGTGGTATATCTAGTAATATAATGTTTGATATATCCAGTAATACAGTATATAATATATCTAGTGATACAGTGTGTGATATATCAGTGATACAGTGTGTGATATATCCAATGATACAGTATTTTGCTATTCAATTGGCGTCTTTTTGCGGGCTCAGTACGGCTTACGAGTTATGGGCTTGAAAAAATGGCGATGGCTAACCTCGCAGCTTACAGCCTCCAGAAACCTTTGATCTTTCACTTTCGCAAGGCTAAAATCTCAAATCACTATTCAATTGCTGAATTTCTCCAAGGCCGCAAATGTTTTCACACCCGTAAACGGCAAATGAAGGAGAAAATCCTATGAATGCTACAGAGGACCCACAAGGGGGTTAAACACCTATTTGTAGCACTGTAATTGCAAATAAAAAATCAATACTGCACTGTAGATAACAGGGAAAGCAATGACAAACATTATAATTAATTGTACAACAGTCTCAAGCCAACAAATCAGCAGTGTATAAGATTTATTTTTTTTGTTTAATTTCGGGGTTAAATCAGTCTCGGGTATCAATGAGTTAATAAATATCAGGCCACCCATATGGACTAGAACAGTATTGGCATTCATTTTCATAATTCTTTATTTTGAGGGATTGTGTGTCTGATCGCATATTGGACCCCCAAACCTAATTGACTGACATGTAACCTCCATGTTTTACTGCCGTAATAATGACAGTCTCATTTGCTAGTGGCTTATTCAAAATGGGCGGTTACAGGCTTGCTTAATTGATCAGGTTCCTGACCTGAACTGCTCTGAGCCAGTGCCAGTACATGTTTACGGTTTCGGCTTTGGGACAGTAACTTGCGGGCTTGAGCAATTGAAAAAAGGTGTGTAAGAGGAGATATGATTACCTTATATAAATACATCCAGGGTCAATATAAAGAATTGTCAGGGGACCTTTTTGTGCCAATAGGTTTTCAATTGACACAAGGACATCCTTTGAGGTTAGAAGTAAAAAGATTCCATCTTAAAGAAAGAAAAGGGTTCTTCACAGTGAGGGTGGTTAATCTGTGTAATTCTCTACCAGAGGAGAGGGTGACAGTGGATTCAATAGATAACTTTAAAAAGGGATTGGATAAATGTTTAATTAAAAAGTATGTTATATGTCTAGTGAAAAAAAAAGTGTGATATCTCCAGTAATACAGTGCGTGATATATCCAGACATAAAGTGTGTGGTATATCTATTGATATAGTGTGTGATATATATATATATAGTAATACAGTGTTTGACATATGCTGTTGATACAGCATGTGATATATCTAGTGATACAGTGTGTGTGATATATCCAGGCATAAAGTGTGGGATATATCGAGCAGTACTGTTTAGGATATATCCATTTATACAGTGTGTGATATATCTAGTGATACAGTATGTGATATATTCAGAGATAAAGTATGTGATATGTCCAGTATATATAGTGTGTGGTACTGTTTATGATATACATAGTAATTAAGGTTGAAAAAATACTTTATTCTTTTATCTCCTCTGATCTGCAAGTAATGATATTGCTCCACTGTAAAGGGGGTCGGTGCTCTCTGAGCACAGTTTAGCTGAGCCTAGCATGGAGGGTAGAGCTGGGGCTAATGAGGATGTCCAGGGAGGTAGCAGGGTTACAGTTAGAAGGGGAATCAGGGGGAACAGGAGGAGGCAGGCCAGTTCTGAGTTGGCAAACACCAACAGATTTGCCAGATTGAGTGAAACTGTTGGGGATGTTCATTCAGGAATGACAATGCCAGATAGAGCTGTTCCCTCTAACAGCCGGGCGAACAGCTCTACTGGAGGAGAGGGAGGGCAGAATAGGCAGAGCAACAGACAGGTTTTGGTGGTAGGGAACTCTATTATTAGGAAGGTAGACAGGGTGATTTGTCACCCAGATCCCAGCAATCAAACACTTTGCTGTCTCCCGGGTGCTCGGGTTCGTCATGTCGTGGATCAGGTAGATACATTATTGGTAGGGGCTGGAAATGAACCGACGGTCTTGCTACATATTGGTACCAATTACAAAGTTAGTGGAAGATGGAGTGTCCTAGAGAATGATTTTAGAGAAGTAGGTAATGAGCTGAAGGCAAAGACCTCCAAGGTAGTATTTTCTGAGATCCTACCGGTGCCACGTGAAATGAGCTTTTTGTGCAAAGAGGTTTTCAACTGACAAGGGAACATCCTTTGAGGTTAGAAGTAAAAAGATTCCACCTTAAAGAAAGAAAAGGGTTCTTCACAGTAAGGGTGGTTAATCTGTGGAATTCTCTACCAGAGGAGGTGGTGACAGCGGATTCAATAGATAACTTTAAAAGGGGACTGGATTTATTTCTAATCAAAAAGGGCATTCAGGGCTATCATGGATAATTAGAGAGAGAGTATTGATCCAGGGAGGAATCCGATCGCCAGTATTTTGAGACAATTGGCAAAGTTTCAGTTTTTTTCTGTTTGCCTTCCTCTGAATCAATTAATCAGCATATTGCAGATCAGAGGAGATCTAAAAAGGTTGAACTTGGTGGGGTACAATTTTTTTTCCAACCTTAATTACTATGTAACTATGTATACAATTATATATCTAGTGATACAGTATGTGATATATACAGTAATATAGTATGTACTATATCTAGTGATAAAGTTTGTGATATATCTTATGATATAGTATATGTTGTATCCAATGGTATAGTGTGTGGTTTTTCTAGTGATACAGTTTATGATATATCCAGTGATACCCTGGATCAATACTTCCTCTCTATTTATCCAGGATAGCCCTTAATGCCCTTTTTATTTAAAAATATACCCAATCCCTTTTTAAAGTTATCTATCAAATCCGCTGTCACCACCTCCTTCACAGATTAACCACCCTTGCTGTGAAGAGCCCTTTGTCACAACCTACTATGATGATGGGATCTAGAGTATCCTAGTACTCTTATTCCCAGTAGGTTTAGACCTAAGTTTGGGTGACTCTAGACCTATGGACAGTCTTTGTCGGTACAAAGGCATAAGTCCCAGCTTCTGTGGTAGTGTACCTGGGAGCACCTTGGTAGGGAGTCAGAACGAGCTCCTCTACAAGCATATACCTCTGGGTCAATAATACATGCTTAGTCAAAGTATGAAAATTAAGAACAACTTTATTTTGGAAACACACAGTATTTAAGAACTTTTCAACATAGTAGAGGGAGGGGCTACCTGAGGTCAGCCCCTAATGGCCTCTGGCCAATCACATAGGGTCATGTCCTGGGAATCATGAGTCCCCTCCCGGGTCCGCCCACTAGGTGTGGCTAACAGAGTCATTTGGCTTCTGACCACCAGAGGGGAAGCACGTCCTAACTCTCTCCTGGGTCCTCTGCTAAGAACTGAGAAGCCCCCTGGGGAGATGGTGCCTCTGTGGCTGTGGGGATCCCATTGTTCATTATCCCTTAAGTGCGTGTACACAAGGGATAACCCTTTGTGGTCAACAGACTCCTATGGCAAGATGTATGTTTACTATGTACAATAGGGCTGCTCTCTACTATAATATACATTTATATATTTACAAATATAACCCACAATGTTACCCCCACGTATAGCCAATATGTCCCATTAGCTCTCTCACAGGACACTAATTACACTGAGCCTAAACATAGGAGTTATGATATTTAGGGTTGGGACAGGGCTTTCTCCATCAATCCATTTTATGCATTATGATGACTTTATTAATGGTGATGAGAAAACCCTGCTCCTCCCCCTAGCCCACAGCATAACAATATAACACATGGCTCTTAAATGTGACCATTGCTGCTAGTCGCAACCTGGCTGTGCCAGTCACAACATGGCCACCGGCTATTCAGGCCAAATCCAATATGGCCACTGGCTGATTCATGACAGACCTTCCCCAAGCGTGGCAGGGAACATCCAAGATTTTCACAGCTACGCTGATAGTCATGAATCTGCTGGTTTGGCCAGGCCCTCTGCATGCTAGGCAAGTTCTTGTCTGTGCGCACACAGTCCCAAGGGGCAGAGTAAAAGCCTCCCCCAGCTCTTGGTCTAGTCCTTACTGTCCGGAGCAAATTGCTCTTCCCCTTCTGCTTGGGCAGCAGTAGGGCAGTCACTGGGGACACAGGGGGTTGCACCCATACCCCCTTCTGAGGCAAAATAGTATCTTGGGGAGCCCCACAAACCAACCCTGGTCTCAGGGCAACCCCTTTCTCCTCCGCCAGTCCCCACAGCTGGGCTGGGGTTTCTAAAACAGTCTCTGGACCTATAGGACATACCGGGCTGCGCTGACCTCCAGCATCCATGATGATGCTCAGACCTGGATGCTCCTTTTCTGCTGCCTCCTGAACATCTGTAGCTTTGGACAGCTCCTCCTGGTTGTCCTCTATTGTCCTTGGTGGAGCAACTGTGCTCTGGCTCTCTGATGCAGGCTGGGGAATCTCGCATTTCCACCCAGCCGGTTCTTTGGGGCCCTCAGCTGACCCTCTTCTTCTATGGCCTTGGGTTGAGCAACATTATCCCAGTCCTCCATGTTGAACTGGGTCTTTGGAGAGGTGTCTGTTCCAGTGGGCTCCTGGACACTGGTTATCCAGGGTATCTCCCCACTTGGTACACCCTCTATCATAGTGCCACTCTGCACCCATGGCTCTTTCTCCCAGGCAGGCACGCTTGCTGCCCCTGTCTGGCTCTTGGTGCCCCTGGCACTCTCTGGCTGTGTGAGATCCGGTTCCCTGTAGCCAGGGACCGTCGTTGTTCCATCCCCACAGTCCATTACATAGCCCTCCTCGGCTCTGTGCTTCACTAGCACCTTTTGTAGCAAGTCTCCTGGGGTGTCAGGGTACAGATTTTGGTTATCTGTTGTAGGCTGGGGAATCTTATCCTTCCCACCCAACCTGACCTCTACGGCCTTCTCCCCAGAGTGCATTACATAGCCCTCCCAGGGGTATTTCATGTGCTATTTGTAGCACCTTGCCCCTATATAGCTGGGGAACCACTAATTGTTTCCTGGGTTCTCTGCCTACCTCATTATTTATAGGTACCGTGACCCTATATAACAACCCCTTATCCCAGATAACACTGTATAGGTCATCCACTCCTTTGCCTTGTGCTGCCCTGTCCCTTAAACCAGCCAAAGTCTCATCTTTCTGCAGAACTGCCCTGATCTCCTCTCCCTTAGCCCATCCTAAAGTTAACGTATTAGCAAGCAATGGACTTACCTCAGGTCTTGGGTATCCCCTCTGCTCCTGGTATGCCTCTCCAGGGTGGTTTCTCTTGGCTTGAGCTCTGGTAATGGGCTGTACATATTGGCTCGTCATGTGGCCCAAATCATTGCCCAGTAAAACATCCGCGGGGAGCCCATCCATGACTCCCACTTCCTTGCTTTGGTTCCCCATGCCCCAGTCCAAATTAACACGAGCCATGGGGATGGTTAACTGTTCTCCTCCTGCTACCATCACCCACATTTCCTTTCGGATAGAATCTGTAGGGCGTACCCATTTGGGTAGGACTACTGTGACTGCTGATCCAGAGTCACGGTAGCCAGTAGCTTGGCGTCCTTGTAGCCACACGGCTTACCTATGTTGTTCTCCAGACAGCTTCTGCGTGTTCCTTAAAGTATTAGACCCCTGGATATCCTCCCTCTGCTTCTGGCTCTCAAAGAGCTACGTTGGAGCTCGCCGGCCCCTCAGTCCACTCCCCCAAATAATATACATGGCGGGGGGGGGGGGGGGGAGGTCCTCTAGAGTTTTTGGGTGCCTGAGGACAATCCTTAGCAAAGGGACCTCGTTGGTTGCAGTTGTAGCATTCTGAGTTCATTGGTTTGGTCCCCCATTGTGTCCTGGGAGCAGGCTGGGACTTGGTACTTCTGTGGTCAGATGTTTTTACTGGCCATGCCCAGGGCGCATTACGCATCTCAGGAGCTGATCGTGCTGGCACCACCTCTCTGGGGCCCCTACCCATATTTAGGCTAGGTTTTGTTCCTTGGGACACTCTTTTGGCCCTGGTGCTGATAAATCGATCTGCCAGCGCAGCTGCCTGGTCTGCAGTGGTCGGTTTTTGATCTTGCAACCAGTCACTGACTTCTGAGGAGCAAATGCTCAGGAATTGTTCCATCAGTACCACTTCCAATATCTGTTCGGCTGTGATGGCTCCTTGTGTAGACCACCACTGGGTTCAAGCTCGCCTTAACCTGTACATAACTTCCACATGAGTGTCTGCGGGTCCTTTGGGGGTGGCCCTGAATCTATCCAAAATTGTCTCAGGCATCACAGTATATCTGCTCAACAACACCGTGCACAAATATTTGTAATCCTGGGCTTGTTCCCGTGGAAGGGCTCCACATGCCGCACTGGCCCTTCCTGTTAACTTGTTTAGCAGCAATTTGGCCCATTCTCCATAGGGAATATCTTGGACCCCACATTGCTGCTCAAACTCCTGAAGGAATTCGTCCATATTGTCCATACCATCCTGGAACTTCTTAAAGTTCTGGTATGCCATCTTAACTCGTACTGGCAATTCCTCTGTGCGGCAACCAAGCCTTTGCTGAGCTTGATCCCGCTCCCCAGTGCTCTCCTGCCAGATTCTCTGGTAATGCTGGTCCAGTAAGTTGCCCACCTCTTGTGCGGTCATCTCACTGGGGTATAAGTGTCTGGCTTCTTCATACCTCCTTGTTGCCTCTTTGGTGATGTCTTTCTCTGGTTGGGGTCTTTTTTAGACCTAAGTTTGGGTGACTCTAGACTTATGGACAGTCTTTGTCGGTACAAAGGCATAAGTCCCAGCTTCTGTGGTAGTGTACCTCGGAGCACCTTGGTAGGGAGTCAGAACGAGCTCCTCTACAAGCATATACCTCTGGGTCAATAATACATGCTTAGTCAAAGTATGAAAATTAAGAACAACTTTATTTTGGAAACACACAGTATTTAAGAAGTTTTCAACATAGTAGAGGAAGGGGCTACCTGAGGTCAGCCCCTAATGGCCTCTGGCCAATCACATAGGGTCATGTCCTGGGAATCATGAGTCCCCTCCCAGGTCCGCCCACTAGGTGTGGCTAACAGAGTCATTTGGCTTCTGACCACCAGAGGGGAAGCACGTCCTAACTCTCTCCTGGGTCCTCTGCTAAGAACTGAGAAGCCCCCTGGGGAGATGGTGCCTCTGTGGCTGTGGGGATCCCATTGTTCATTATCCCTTAAGTGCGTGTACACAAGGGATAACCCTTTGTGGTCAACAGACTCCTATGGCAAGATGTATGTTTACTATGTACAATAGGGCTGCTCTCTACTATAATATACATTTATATATTTACAAATATAACCCACAATGTTACCCCCACGTATAGCCAATATGTCCCATTAGCTCTCTCACAGGACACTAATTACACTGAGCCTAAACATAGGAGTTATGATATTTAGGGTTGGGACAGGGCTTTCTCCATCAATCCATTTTATGCATTATGATGACTTTATTAATGGTGATGAGAAAACCCTGCTCCTCCCCCTAGCCCACAGCATAACAATATAACACATGGCTCTTAAATGTGACCATTGCTGCTAGTCGCAACCTGGCTGTGCCAGTCACAACATGGCCACCGGCTATTCAGGCCAAATCCAATATGGCCACTGGCTGATTCATGACAGACCTTCCCCAAGCGTGGCAGGGAACATCCAAGATTTTCACAGCTACGCTGATAGTCATGAATCTGCTGGTTTGGCCAGGCCCTCTGCATGCTAGGCAAGTTCTTGTCTGTGCGCACACAGTCCCAAGGGGCAGAGTAAAAGCCTCCCCCAGCTCTTGGTCTAGTCCTTACTGTCCGGAGCAAATTGCTCTTCCCCTTCTGCTTGGGCAGCAGTAGGGCAGTCACTGGGGACACAGGGGGTTGCACCCATACCCCCTTCTGAGGCAAAATAGTATCTTGGGGAGCCCCACAAACCAACCCTGGTCTCAGGGCAACCCCTTTCTCCTCCGCCAGTCCCCACAGCTGGGCTGGGGTTTCTAAAACAGTCTCTGGACCTATAGGACATACCGGGCTGCGCTGACCTCCAGCATCCATGATGATGCTCAGACCTGGATGCTCCTTTTCTGCTGCCTCCTGAACATCTGTAGCTTTGGACAGCTCCTCCTGGTTGTCCTCTATTGTCCTTGGTGGAGCAACTGTGCTCTGGCTCTCTGATGCAGGCTGGGGAATCTCGCATTTCCACCCAGCCGGTTCTTTGGGGCCCTCAGCTGACCCTCTTCTTCTATGGCCTTGGGTTGAGCAACATTATCCCAGTCCTCCATGTTGAACTGGGTCTTTGGAGAGGTGTCTGTTCCAGTGGGCTCCTGGACACTGGTTATCCAGGGTATCTCCCCACTTGGTACACCCTCTATCATAGTGCCACTCTGCACCCATGGCTCTTTCTCCCAGGCAGGCACGCTTGCTGCCCCTGTCTGGCTCTTGGTGCCCCTGGCACTCTCTGTGCCTCTCTCTCTCTTATCAGTATATGAGGAGTTAAGCAGTCTCCCTGTGCCTCTCTCTCTTAGCAGTGTATGAGGAGTTAAGCAGTCTCCCTGTGCCTCTCTCTCTCTCTTATCAGTGTATGAGGAGTTAAGCGGTCTCCCTGTGCCTCTCTCTCTTTCTTATCAGTGTATGAGGAGTTTAGCAGTCTCCCTGTGCCTCTCTCTCTCTTATCAGTGTATGAGGAGTTAAGCGGTCTCCCTGTGCCCCTCTCTCTTATCAGTGTATGAGGAGTTAAGCAGTCTCCCTGTGCCTCTCTCTTTCTATTATCAGTGTATGAGGAGTTAAGCGGTCTCCCTGTGCCCCTCTCACTCTCTTATCAGTGTATGAGGAGTTAAGCAGTCTCCCTGTGCCTCTCTTTCTTATCAGTGTATGAGGAGTTAAGCGGTCTCCCTGTGCCTCTCTCTCTCTTATCAGTGTATGAGGAGTTAAGCGGTCTCCCTGTGCCTCTCTCTCTCTTATCAGTGTATGAGGAGTTAAGCGGTCTCCCTGTGCCTCTCTCTCTCTTATCAGTGTATGAGGAGTTAAGCGGTCTCCCTGTGCCTCTCTCGCTCTTATCTGTATATGAGGAGTTAAGCAGTCTCCCTGTGCCTCTCTTTCTTATCAGTGTATGAGGAGTTAAGCGGTCTCCCTGTGCCTCTCTCTTTCTCTTATCAGTGTGTGAGGAGTTAAGCTGTCTCCCTGTGCCTCTCTCTCTCTTATCAGTGTGTGAGGAGTTAAGCTGTCTGTGAGGAGTTAAGCTGTCTCCCTGTGCCTCTCTCTCTCTTATCAGTGTATGAGGAGTTAAGCGGTCTCCCTGTGCCTCTCTCTATCTTATAAGTGTGTAAGGAGTTAAGCGGTCTCCCTGTGCCTCTCTCTCTCTTATCAGTGTATGGGGAGTTAAGCGGTCTCCCTGTGCCTCCCTCTCTCTGATGAGTGTATGAGGAGTTAAGTGGTCTCCCTGTGCCTCTCTCTCTCTTATCAGTGTATGGGGAGTTAAGCTGTCTCCCTGTGCCTCTCTCTCTCTCTCTTATCAGTATATGAGGCATTAAGCGGTCTACCTGTGCCTCCCTCTCTCTGATGAGTGTATGAGGAGTTAAGCAGTCTCCCTGTGTCTCTCTCTCTCTTATCAGTGTATGAGGAGTGAAGCGGTCTCCCTGTGCCTCCCTCTCTCTCTTATCAGTGTATGAGGAGTTAAGCGGTCTCCCTGTGCCTCTCTCTTATCAGTGTATGAGGAGTGAAGCGGTCTCCCTGTGCCTCTCTCTCTTATCAGTGTATGAGGAGTTAAGCGGTCTTCCTGTGCCTCTCTCTCTTATCAGTGTATGAGGAGTTAAGCGGTCTTCCTGTGCCTCTCTCTCTTATCAGTGTATGAGGAGTTAAGCGGTCTCCCTGTACCTCCCTCTCTTATCAGTGTATGAGGAGTTAAGTGGTCTCCCTGTGCCTCTCTCTCTCTCTTATCAGTGTATGAGGAGTTAAGCAGTCTCCCTGTGCCCCTCTCTCTCTCTTATCAGTGTATGAGGAGTTAAGCGGTCTCCCTGTGCCTCTCTCTTATCAGTGTATGAGGAGTGAAGCGGTCTCCCTGTGCCTCTCTCTTATCAGTGTATGAGGAGTGAAGCGGTCTCCCTGTGCCTCTCTCTCTTATCAGTGTATGAGGAGTTAAGCGGTCTCCCTGTGCCTCTCTCTTATCAGTGTATGAGGAGTGAAGCGGTCTCCCTGTGCCTCTCTCTTATCAGTGTATGAGGAGTTAAGCGGTCTCCCTGTGCCTCTCTCTTATCAGTGTATGAGGAGTGAAGCGGTCTCCCTGTGCCTCTCTCTTATCAGTGTATAAGGAGTTAAGCGGTCTTCCTGTTCCTCTCTCTCTCTTATCAGTGTATGGGGAGTTAAGCGGTCTCCCTGTGCCTCTCTGTCTCTCATCAGTGTATGAGGAGTTAAGCGGTCTCTCTGTGCCTCCCTCTCTCTCTCTATTATCAGTGTATGAGGAGTTAAGCTGTCTCCTTGTGCCTCTCTCTCTTATCAGTGTGTGAGGAGTTAAGCAGTCTCCCTGTGCCTCTCTCTCTCTTATCAGTGTATGAGGAGTTAAGCGGTCTCCCTGTGCCTCTCTCTCTCTTATCAGTGTATGAGGAGTTAAGCTGTCTCCCTGTGCCTCTCTCTCTTATCAGTGTGTGAGGAGTTAAGCTGTCTCCCTGTGCCCCTCTCACTCTCTTATCAGTGTATGAGGAGTTAAGCAGTCTCCCTGTGCCTCTCTTTCTCTTATCAGTGTGTGAGGAGTTAAGCTGTCTCCCTGTGCCTCTCTCTCTCTTATCAGTGTATGAGGAGTTAAGCGGTCTCCCTGTGCCTCTCTCTCTTATCAGTGTATGAGGAGTTAAGCGGTCTCCCTGTGCCTCTCTCGCTCTTATCTGTATATGAGGAGTTAAGCAGTCTCCCTGTGCCTCTCTTTCTTATCAGTGTATGAGGAGTTAAGCGGTCTCCCTGTGCCTCTCTCTCTCTTATCAGTGTATGAGGAGTTAAGCGGTCTCCCTGTGCCTCTCTCTCTCTTATCAGTGTGTGAGGAGTTAAGCGGTCTCCCTGTGCCTCTCTCTCTCTTATCAGTGTGTGAGGAGTTAAGCTGTCTCCCTGTGCCTCTCTCTCTCTTATCAGTGTATGAGGAGTTAAGCGGTCTCCCTGTGCCTCTCTCTCTCTTATCAGTGTATGAGGAGTTAAGCGGTCTTCCTGTGCCTCTCTCTTTCTCTTATCAGTGTGTGAGGAGTTAAGCTGTCTCCCTGTGCCTCTCTCTCTCTTATCAGTGTGTGAGGAGTTAAGCTGTCTCCCTGTGCCTCTCTCTCTCTTATCAGTGTATGAGGAGTTAAGCGGTCTCCCTGTGCCTCTCTCTCTCTTATCAGTGTATGAGGAGTTAAGCGGTCTCCCTGTGCCTCTCTCTCTCTTATCAGTGTATGAGGAGTTAAGCGGTCTCCCTGTGCCTCTCTCTCTCTTATCAGTGTATGAGGAGTTAAGCTGTCTCCCTGTGCCTCTCTCTCTCTCTCTTATCAGTATATGAGGCATTAAGCGGTCTACCTGTGCCTCCCTCTCTCTGATGAGTGTATGAGGAGTTAAGTGGTCTCCCTGTGCCTCTCTCTCTCTTATCAGTGTATGGGGAGTTAAGCTGTCTCCCTGTGCCTCTCTCTCTCTCTCTTATCAGTATATGAGGCATTAAGCGGTCTACCTGTGCCTCCCTCTCTCTGATGAGTGTATGAGGAGTTAAGTGGTCTCCCTGTGCCTCTCTCTCTCTTATCAGTGTATGGGGAGTTAAGCTGTCTCCCTGTGCCTCTCTCTCTCTCTCTTATCAGTATATGAGGCATTAAGCGGTCTACCTGTGCCTCCCTCTCTCTGATGAGTGTATGAGGAGTTAAGTGGTCTCCCTGTGCCTCTCTCTCTCTTATCAGTGTATGGGGAGTTAAGCTGTCTCCCTGTGCCTCTCTCTCTCTCTCTTATCAGTATATGAGGCATTAAGCGGTCTACCTGTGCCTCCCTCTCTCTGATGAGTGTATGAGGAGTTAAGCGGTCTCCCTGTGTCTCTCTCTCTCTTATCAGTGTATGAGGAGTGAAGCGGTCTCCCTGTGCCTCCCTCTCTCTCTTATCAGTGTATGAGGAGTTAAGCGGTCTCCCTGTACCTCCCTCTCTTATCAGTGTATGAGGAGTTAAGCGGTCTCCCTGTGTCTCTCTCTCTCTTATCAGTGTATGAGGAGTGAAGCGGTCTCCCTGTGCCTCCCTCTCTCTCTTATCAGTGTATGAGGAGTTAAGCGGTCTCCCTGTACCTCCCTCTCTTATCAGTGTATGAGGAGTTAAGTGGTCTCCCTGTGCCTCTCTCTCTCTCTTATCAGTGTATGAAGAGTTAAGCAGTCTCCCTGTGCCCCTCTCTCTCTCTTATCAGTGTATGAGGAGTTAAGCGGTCTCCCTGTGCCTCTCTCTTATCAGTGTATGAGGAGTGAAGCGGTCTCCCTGTGCCTCTCTCTTATCAGTGTATGAGGAGTTAAGCGATCTCCCTGTGCCTCTCTCTCTCTTATCTGTGTAAGGAGTTACACGGTCTCCCTGTGCCTCTCTCTCTATTATCAGTGTATGAGGAGTTAAGCAGTCTCCCTGTGCCTCTCTCTCTTATCAGTGTATGAGGAGTTAAGCGGTCTCCCTGTGCTTCTCTGTCTCTCATCAGTGTATGAGGAGTTAAGCGGTCTCTCTGTTCCTCTCTCTCTCTCTTATTAGTGTATGAGGAGTTAAGCGGTCTCTCTGTTCCTCTCTCTCTCTCTTATTAGTGTATGAGGAGTTAAGCGGTCTCCCTGTGCCTCTCTCTCTCTATTATCAGTGTATGAGGAGTTAAGCTGTCTCCCTGTGCCTCTCTCTCTTATCAGTGTATGAGGAGTTAAGCGGTCTCCCTGTGCCTCTCTCTCTCTTATCAGTGTATGAGGAGTTAAGCTGTCTCCCTGTGCCTCTCTCTCTTATCAGTATGTGAGGAGTTAAGCTGTCTCCCTGTGCCTCTCTCTCTTATTAGTGTATGCGGAGTTAAGCGGTCTCCCTGTGCCTCTCTCTCTTATCAGTGTATAAGGAGTTAAGCAGTCTTCCTGTGCCTCTCTCTCTCTTATCAGTGTGTGAGGAGTTAAGCGGTCTCCCTGTGCCTCTCTCTCTCTCTCTCTCTCTCTTATCAGTGTGTGAGGAGTTAAGCAGTCTTCCTGTTCCTCGCTCTTTCTCTCTTATCAGTGTATGAGGAGTTAAGCGGTCTCCCTGTGCCTCTCTCGCTCTTATCTGTACATGAGGAGTTAAGGTGTCTCCCTGTGCCTCTCTCTCTCTTATCAGTGTATGAGGAGTTAAGCGTTCTCCCTGTGTCTCTCTCTCTCTCGCTCTTATTAGTGTATGAGGAGTTAAGCTGTCTCCCTGTGTCTCTCTCTCTCTCTTATTAGTGTATGAGGAGTTAAGTGGTCTCCCTGTGCCTCTCTCTCTCTTATCAGTGTATGAGGAGTTAAGCGGTCTCCCTGTGCCTCTCTCTCTCTCTTATCAGTGTATGAGGAGTTAAGCGGTCTCCCTGTGCCTCTCTCTCTTATCAGTGTATGAGGAGTTAAGCGGTCTCCCTGTGCCTCTCTCTCTCTTATCAGTGTATGAGGAGTTAAGCAGTCTCCCTGTGCCTCTCTCTCTCTTATCAGTGTATGAGGAGTTAAGCAGTCTCCCTGTGCCTCTCTCTCTTATCAGTGTATGAGGAGTTAAGCAGTCTCCCTGTGCCTCTCTCTCTCTCTTATCAGTGTATGAGGAGTTAAGCGGTCTCCCTGTGCCTCTCTCTCTCTTATCAGTGTATGAGGAGTTAAGCAGTCTCCCTGTGCCTCTCTCTCTCTTATCAGTGTATGAGGAGTTAAGCGGTCTCCCTGTGCCTCTCTCTCTCTTATCAGTGTATGAGGAGTTAAGCAGTCTCCCTGTGCCTCTCTCTCTCTTATCAGTGTATGAGGAGTTAAGCGGTCTCCCTGTGCCCCTCTCTCTCTCTTATCAGTGTATGAGGAGTTAAGCGGTCTCCCTGTGCCTCTCTCTCTTATCAGTGTATGAGGAGTTAAGCGGTCTCCCTGTGCCTCTCTCTCTCTTATCAGTGAATGAGGAGTTAAGCGGTCTCCCTGTGCCTCTCTCTCTCTTATCAGTGTATGAGGAGTTAAGCGGTCTCCTGTGGCCTCTCTCTCTTATCAGTGTATGAGGAGTTAAGCGGTCTCCCTGTGCCCTCTCTCTCTTATCAGTGTATGAGGAGTTAAGCGGTCTCCCTGTGCCCCTCTCTCTCTCTTATCAGTGTATGAGGAGTTAAGCGGTCTCCCTGTGCCTCTCTCTCTTATCAGTGTATGAGGAGTTAAGCGGTCTCCCTGTGCCTCTCTCTTATCAGTGTATGAGGAGTTAAGCGGTCTCCCTGTGCCTCTCTCTCTCTTATCAGTGTATGAGGAGTTAAGCGGTCTCCATGTGCCTCTCTCTCTTATCAGTGTATGAGAGTTAAGCGGTCTCCCTGTGCCTCCTCTCTCTATCAGTGTATGAGGAGTTAAGCGGTCTCCCTGTGCCTCTCTCTCTTATCAGTGTATGAGGAGTTAAGCGGTCTCCCTGTGCCTCTCTCTCTCTTATCAGTGTATGAGGAGTTAAGCGGTCTCCCTGTGCCTCTCTCTCTCTTATCAGTGTATGAGGAGTTAAGCGGTCTCCCTGTGCCTCCCCCTCTCTCTTATCAGTGTATGAGGAGTTAAGCGGTCTCCCTGTGCCTCTCTCTCTCTTATCAGTGTATGAGGAGTTAAGCGGTCTCCCTGTGCCTCGCTCTCTCTCTTATCAGTGTATGAGGAGTTAAGCGGTCTCCCTGTGCCTCTCTCTCTTATCAGTGTATGAGGAGTTAAGCGGTCTCCCTGTGCCTCTCTCTCTTATCAGTGTATGAGGAGTTAAGCGGTCTCCCTGTGCCTCTCTCTCTCTTATCAGTGTATGAGGAGTTAAGCGGTCTCCCTGTGCCTCTCTCTCTCTTATCAGTGTATGAGGAGTTAAGCGGTCTCCCTGTGCCTCTCTCTCTCTTATCAGTGTATGAGGAGTTAAGCGGTCTCCCTGTGCCTCTCTCTCTCTTATCAGTGTATGAGGAGTTAAGTGGTCTCCCTGTGCCTCTCTCTCTCTCTTATCAGTGTATAAGGAGTTAAGCGGTCTCCCTGTGCCCCTCTCTCTTATCAGTGTATGAGGAGTTAAGCAGTCTCCCTGTGCCTCTCTCTCTCTCTTATCAGTGTTTGAGGAGTTAAGCGGTCTCCCTGTGCCCCTCTCTCTTATCAGTGTATGAGGAGTTAAGCTGTCCTCCTGTGCCTCTCTCTCTTATCAGTGTATGAGGAGTTAAGCGGTCTCCCTGTGCCTCTCTCTCTCTCTCTTATCAGTGCATGAGGAGTTAAGCAGTCTTCCTGTGCCTCTCTCTCTCATTAGTGTATGAGGAGTTAAGCAGTCTCCCTGTGCCTCTCTCTCTCTCTTATCAGTGTATGATGAGTGAAGCGGTCTCCCTTTGCCTCTCTCTCTTATCAGTGTATGGGGAGTTGAGCAGTCTCCCTGTGCCTCTCTCTCTCTAATCAGTGTATAAGGAGTTAAGCGGTCTCCTTGTGCCTCTCTCTCTCTTATCAGTGTATGAGGAGTTAAGCGGTCTCCCTGTGCCTCGCTCTCTCTCTCTTATCAGTGTATAAGGAGTTAAGCAGTCTCCCTGTGCCTCGCTCTCTCTCTCTTATCAGTGTATGAGGAGTTAAGCGGTCTCCCTGTGCCTCTCTCTCTCTTATCAGTGTATGAGGAGTTAAGCGGTCTCCCTGTGCCTCGCTCTCGTATCAGTGTATGAGGAGTTAAGCATCTCCCTGTGCCTCTCTCTCTCTTATCAGTATATGAGGAGTTAAGCGGTCTCCCTGTGCCTCTCTCTCTCTCTCTCTTATCAGTGTATTATGAGTTAAGCGGTCTCCCTGTGCCTCTCTCTCTTATCAGTATATGAGGAGTTAAGCGGTCTCCCTGTGCCTCGCTCTCTCTCTCTCTTATCAGTGTATGAGGAGTTAAACAGTCTCCCTGTGCCTCTCTCTCTCTCTTATCAGTGTATGAGGAGTTAAGCGGTCTCCCTGTGCCTCGCTCTCTCTCTTATTAGTGTATGAGGAGTTAAGCAGTCTTCCTGTGCCTCTCTCTCTTATCAGTGTATGAGGAGTTAAGCGGTCTCCCTGTGCCTCTCTCTCTCTTATCAGTGTATGAGGAGTTAAGCGGTCTCCCTGTGCCTCTCTCTCTTATCAGTATATGAGGAGTTAAGCGGTCTCCCTGTGCCTCTCTCTCTCTCTTATCAGTGTATGAGGAGTTAAGCAGTCTCCCTGTGCCTCTCTCTCTCTCTTATCAGTGTATGAGGAGTTAAGCGGTCTCCCTGTGCCTCTCTCTCTCTCTTATTAGTGTATGAGGAGTTAAGCAGTCTCCTGTGCCCTCTCTCTCTCTTATCAGTGTATGAGGAGTTAAGCGGTCTCCCTGTGCCTCTCTCTCTCTTATCAGTGTATGAGGAGTTAAGCAGTCTCCCTGTGCCTCTCTCTCTCTTATCAGTGTATGAGGAGTTAAGCGGTCTCCCTGTGCCTCTCTCTCTCTCTTATCAGTGTATGAGGAGTTAAGCGGTCTCCCTGTGCCTCTCTCTCTCTCTTATCAGTGTATGAGGAGTTAAGCGGTCTCCCTGTGCCTCTCTCTCTCTTATCAGTGTATGAGGAGTTAAGCGGTCTCCCTGTGCCTCTCTCTCTTATCAGTGTATGAGGAGTTAAGCGGTCTCCCTGTGCCCCTCTCTCTTATCAGTGTATGAGGAGTTATGCGGTCTCCCTGTGCCTCTCTCTCTCTTATCAGTGTATGAGGAGTTAAGCGGTCTCCCTGTGCCTCTCTCTCTTATCAGTGTATGAGGAGTTAAGCGGTCTTCCTGTGCCTCTCTCTCTTATCAGTGTATGAGGAGTTAAGCAGTCTCCCTGTGCCTCTCTCTCTCTTATCAGTGTATGAGGAGTTAAGCAGTCTTCCTGTGCCTCTCTCTTATCAGTGTATGAGGAGTTAAGCGGTCTCCCTGTGCCTCTCTCTCTTATCAGTGTATAAGGAGTTAAGCGGTCTCCCTGTGCCTCTCTCTCTTATCAGTGTATGAGGAGTTAAGCGGTCTCCCTGTGCCTCTCTCTCTCTTATCAGTGTATGAGGAGTTAAGCGGTCTCCCTGTGCCTCGCTCTCTCTCTTATTAGTGTATGAGGAGTTAAGCAGTCTTCCTGTGCCTCTCTCTCTCTTATCAGTGTATGAGGAGTTAAGCGGTCTCCCTGTGCCTCTCTCTCTCTTATCAGTGTATGAGGAGTTAAGCAGTCTCCCTGTGCCTCTCTCTCGTATCAGTGTATGAGGAGTTAAGCAGTCTCCCTGTGCCTCTCTCTCGTATCAGTGTATGAGGAGTTAAGCTGTCTTCCTGTGCCTCTCTCTCTCTTATCAGTGTATGAGGAGTTAAGCGGTCTCCCTGTGCCTCGCACTCTCTCTCGTATCAGTGTATGAGGAGTTAAGCGGTCTCCCTGTGACTCTCTCTCTCTTATCAGTGTATGAGGAGTTAAGCGGTCTCCCTGTGCCTCTCTCTCTCTCTTATCAGTGTATGAGGAGTTAAGCGGTCTCCCTGTGCCTCTCTCTCTTATCAGTGTATGAGGAGTTAAGCGGTCTCCCTGTGCCTCTCTCTCTTATCAGTGTATGAGGAGTTAAGTGGTCTCCCTGTGCCCCTCTCTCTTATCAGTGTATGAGGAGTTATGCGGTCTCCCTGTGCCTCTCTCTCTCTTATCAGTGTATGAGGAGTTATGCGGTCTCCCTGTGCCTCATTCTTATCAGTGTATGAGGAGTTAAGCGGTCTTCCTGTGCCTCTCTCTCTTATCAGTGTATGAGGAGTTAAGCAGTCTTCCTGTGCCTCTCTCTCTCTTATCAGTGTATGAGGAGTTAAGCAGTCTTCCTGTGCCTCTCTCTTATCAGTGTATGAGGAGTTAAGCGGCCCTCCTGTGCCTCTCTCTCTTATCAGTGTATAAGGAGTTAAGCGGTCTTCCTGTGCCTCTCTCTCTTATCAGTGTATGAGGAGTTAAGCGGTCTCCCTGTGCCTCTCTCTCTCTTATCAGTGTATGAGGAGTTAAGCGGTCTCCCTTTGCCTCGCTCTCTCTCTCTTATTAGTGTATGAGGAGTTAAGCAGTCTTCCTGTGCCTCTTTCTCTCTTATCAGTGTATGAGGAGTTAAGCGGTCTCCCTGTGCCTCTCTCTCTCTTATCAGTGTATGAGGAGTTAAGCAGTCTCCCTGTGCCTCTCTCTCGTATCAGTGTATGAGGAGTTAAGCAGTCTCCCTGTGCCTCTCTCTCGTATCAGTGTATGAGGAGTTAAGCTGTCTTCCTGTGCCTCTCTCTCTCTTATCAGTGTATGAGGAGTTAAGCGGTCTCCCTGTGCCTCGCACTCTCTCTCGTATCAGTGTATGAGGAGTTAAGCTGTCTTCCTGTGCCTCTCTCTCTCTTATCAGTGTATGAGGAGTTAAGCGGTCTCCCTGTGCCTCGCTCTCTCTCTCTTATCAGTGTATGAGGAGTTAAGCGGTCTCCCTGTGCCTCTCTCTCTCTTATCAGTATATGAGGAGTTAAGCGGTCTCCCTGTGCCTCGCTCTCTCTTATCAGTGTATGAGGAGTTAAGCAGTCTCCCTGTGCCTCTCTCTCTCTCTTATCAGTATATGAGGAGTTAAGCTGTCTTCCTGTGCCTCTCTCTCTCTTATCAGTGTATGAGGAGTTAAGCGGTCTCCCTGTGCCTCGCTCTCTCTCTCTTATCAGTGTATGAGGAGTTAAGCGGTCTCCCTGTGCCTCTCTCTCTCTTATCAGTATATGAGGAGTTAAGCGGCCCTCCTGTGCCTCTCTCTCTTATCAGTGTATAAGGAGTTAAGCGGTCTTCCTGTGCCTCTCTCTCTTATCAGTGTATGAGGAGTTAAGCGGTCTCCCTGTGCCTCTCTCTCTCTTATCAGTGTATGAGGAGTTAAGCGGTCTCCCTGTGCCTCGCTCTCTCTCTCTTATTAGTGTATGAGGAGTTAAGCAGTCTTCCTGTGCCTCTCTCTCTCTTATCAGTGTATGAGGAGTTAAGCGGTCTCCCTGTGCCTCTCTCTCTCTTATCAGTGTATGAGGAGTTAAGCAGTCTCCCTGTGCCTCTCTCTCGTATCAGTGTATGAGGAGTTAAGCAGTCTCCCTGTGCCTCTCTCTCGTATCAGTGTATGAGGAGTTAAGCTGTCTTCCTGTGCCTCTCTCTCTCTTATCAGTGTATGAGGAGTTAAGCGGTCTCCCTGTGCCTCGCACTCTCTCTCGTATCAGTGTATGAGGAGTTAAGCTGTCTTCCTGTGCCTCTCTCTCTCTTATCAGTGTATGAGGAGTTAAGCGGTCTCCCTGTGCCTCGCTCTCTCTCTCTTTTCAGTGTATGAGGAGTTAAGCAGTCTCCCTGTGCCTCTCTCTCTCTCTTATCAGTGTATGAGGAGTTAAGCGGTCTCCCTGTGCCTCGCTCTCTCTCTTATTAGTGTATGAGGAGCTAAGCAGTCTTCCTGTGCCTCTCTCTCTCTTATTAGTGTATGAGGAGTTAAGCGGTCTCCCTGTGCCTCTGTTTCTCTCTTATCAGTGTATGAGGAGTTAAGCGGTCTCCCTGTGCCTCTCTCTCTCTCTTATCAGTATATGAGGAGTTAAGCAGTCTCCTGTGCCTCTCTCTCTTATCAGTGTATGAGGAGTTAAGCGGTCTCCCTGTGCCTCTCTCTCTCTTATCAGTATATGAGGAGTTAAGCGGTCTCCCTGTGCCTCTCTCTCTCTTATTAGTGTATGAGAAGTTAAGCGGTCTCCCTGTGCCCCTCTCTCTTATTAGTGTATGAGGAGTTAAGCAGTCTTCCTGTTCCTCTCTCTCTCTCTTATCAGTGTATGAGGAGTTAAGCGGTCTCCCTGTGTCTCTCTCTCTCTCTTATCAGTGTATAAGGAGTTAAGCGGTCTCCCTGTGCCTCGCTCTCTCTCTCTTATTAGTGTATGAGGAGTTAAGCGGTCTCCCTGTGCCCCTCTCTCTTATTAGTGTATGAGGAGTTAAGCAGTCTTCCTGTTCCTCTCTCTCTCTCTTATCAGTGTATGAGGAGTTAAGCGGTCTCCCTGTGTCTCTCTCTCTCTCTTATCAGTGTATAAGGAGTTAAGCGGTCTCCCTGTGCCTCTCTCTCTCTCTTATTAGTGTATGAGGAGTTAAGCTGTCTCCCTGTGACTCTCTCTCTCTCTTATCAGTGTATGAGGAGTTAAGCAGTCTCCCTGTGCCTCTCTCTCTCTTATCAGTGTATGAGGAGTTAAGCGGTCTCCCTGTGCCCCTCTCTCTTATCAGTGTATGAGGAGTTATGCGGTCTCCCTGTGCCTCTCTCTCTCTCTTATCAGTGTATGAGGAGTTAAGCGGTCTCCCTGTGCCCCTCTCTCTTATCAGTGTATGAGGAGTTAAGGGGTCTCCATGTACCTCTCTCTCTTATCAGTGTATGAGGAGTTAAGCAGTCTCCCTGTGCCTCTCTCTCTTATCAGTGTATGAGGAGTTAAGCAGTCCTCCTGTGCCTCTCTCTCTCTTATCAGTGTATAAGGAGTTAAGCGGTCTTCCTGTGCCTCTCTCTCTTATCAGTGTATGAGGAGTTAAGCAGTCTTCCTGTGCCTCTCTCTCTCTTATCAGTGTATGAGGAGTTAAGCAGTCTTTCTGTGCCTCTCTCTTATCAGTGTATGAGGAGTTAAGCGGTCTCCCTGTGCCTCTCTCTCTCTCTTATTAGTGTATGAGGAGTTAAGCAGTCTCCCTGTGCCTCTGTCTCTCTCTTATCAGAGTATGAGGAGTTAAGCGGTCTCCCTGTGCCTCTCTCTCTCTCTTATCAGTGTATGAGGAGTTAAGTGGTCTCCCTGTGCCTCGCTCTCTCTTATCAGTGTATGAGGAGTTAAGCGGTCTCCCTGTGCCTCTCTCTCTTATCAGTGTATGAGGAGTTAAGCGGTCTCCCTGTGCCCCGCTCTTTCTCTTATTAGTGTATAAGGAGTTAAGCGGTCTCCCTGTGCCTCTCTCTCTTATCAGTATATGAGGCATTAAGCGGTCTCCCTGTGCCTCTCTCTCTTATCAGTGTATGAGGAGTTAAGCGGTCTCCCTGTGCCTCTCTCTCTTATCAGTATATGAGGCATTAAGCGGTCTCCCTGTGCCTCTCTCTCTTATCAGTGTATGAGGAGTTAAGCGTCTCCCTGTGCCTCTCTCTCTTATCAGTGTATGAGGAGTTAAGCGGTCTCCCTGTGCCTCTCTCTCTTATCAGTGTATGAGGAGTTAAGCGGTCTCCCTGTGCCTCTCTCTCTTATCAGTATATGAGGCATTAAGCGGTCTCCCTGTGCCTCTCTCTCTTATCAGTGTATGAGGAGTTAAGCGGTCTCCCTGTGCCTCTCTCTCTTATCAGTATATGAGGCATTAAGCGGTCTCCCTGTGCCTCTCTCTCTTATCAGTGTATGAGGAGTTAAGCAGTCTTCCTGTGCCTCTCTCTCTTATCAGTGTATGAGGAGTTAAGCGGTCTCCCTGTGCCTCTCTCTCTCTTATCAGTATATGAGGAGTTAAGCGGTCTCCCTGTGCCTCTCTCTCTCTCTCTTATCAGTATATGAGGAGTTAAGCGGTCTCCCTGTGCCTCGCTCTCTCTCTCTTATCAGTGTATGAGGAGTTAAGCAGTCTCCCTGTGCCTCTCTCTCTCTCTTATCAGTGTATGAGGAGTTAAGCGGTCTCCCTGTGCCTCGCTCTCTCTCTTATTAGTGTATGAGGAGTTAAGCAGTCTTCCTGTGCCTCTCTCTCTCTCTCTTATCAGTGTATGAGGAGTTAAGCGTCTCCCTGTGCCTCTGTTTCTCTCTTATCAGTGTATGAGGAGTTAAGCGGTCTCCCTGTGCCTCTCTCTCTCTCTTATCAGTATATGAGGAGTTAAGCAGTCTCCCTGTGCCTCTCTCTCTTATAAGTGTATGAGGAGTTAAGCGGTCTCCCTGTGCCTCGCTCTCTCTCTCTTATTAGTGTATGAGGAGTTAAGCAGTCTTCCTGTGCCCCTCTCTCTCTCTTATCAGTGTGTGAGGAGTTAAGCGGTCTCCCTGTGCCTCTCTCTCTCTTATCAGTGTATGAGGAGTTAAGCAGTCTCCCTGTGCCTCTCTCTCTTATCAGTGTATGAGGAGTTAAGCGGTCTCCCTGTGACTCTCTCTCTCTCTTATCAGTGTATGAGGAGTTAAGCGGTCTCCCTGTGCCTCTCTCTCTCTCTTATCAGTGTATGAGGAGTTAAGCGGTCTCCCTGTGCCTCTCTCTCTCTCTTATCAGTGTATGAGGAGTTAAGCGGTCTCCCTGTGCCTCTCTCTCTTATCAGTGTATGAGGAGTTAAGTGGTCTCCCTGTGCCCCTCTCTCACTTATCAGTATATGAGGAGTTAAGCGGTCTCCCTGTGCCTCTCTCTCTTATCAGTATATGAGGAGTTAAGCGGTCTCCCTGTGCCTCGCTCTCTCTCTCTTTTCAGTGTATGAGGAGTTAAGCAGTCTCCCTGTGCCTCTCTCTCTCTCTTATCAGTGTATGAGGAGTTAAGCGGTCTCCCTGTGCCTCGCTCTCTCTCTTATTAGTGTATGAGGAGCTAAGCAGTCTTCCTGTGCCTCTCTCTCTCTTATTAGTGTATGAGGAGTTAAGCGGTCTCCCTGTGCCTCTGTTTCTCTCTTATCAGTGTATGAGGAGTTAAGCGGTCTCCCTGTGCCTCTCTCTCTCTCTTATCAGTATATGAGGAGTTAAGCAGTCTCCTGTGCCTCTCTCTCTTATCAGTGTATGAGGAGTTAAGCGGTCTCCCTGTGCCTCTCTCTCTCTTATCAGTATATGAGGAGTTAAGCGGTCTCCCTGTGCCTCTCTCTCTCTTATTAGTGTATGAGGAGTTAAGCGGTCTCCCTGTGCCCCTCTCTCTTATTAGTGTATGAGGAGTTAAGCAGTCTACCTGTTCCTCTCTCTCTCTCTTATCAGTGTATGAGGAGTTAAGCGGTCTCCCTGTGTCTCTCTCTCTCTCTTATCAGTGTATAAGGAGTTAAGCGGTCTCCCTGTGCCTCTCTCTCTCTCTTATTAGTGTATGAGGAGTTAAGCGGTCTCCCTGTGCCTCGCTCTCGCTCTCTTATTAGTGTATGAGGAGTTAAGCGGTCTCCCTGTGCCCCTCTCTCTTATTAGTGTATGAGGAGTTAAGCAGTCTTCCTGTTCCTCTCTCTCTCTCTTATCAGTGTATGAGGAGTTAAGCGGTCTCCCTGTGTCTCTCTCTCTCTCTTATCAGTGTATAAGGAGTTAAGCGGTCTCCCTGTGCCTCTCTCTCTCTCTTATTAGTGTATGAGGAGTTAAGCTGTCTCCCTGTGACTCTCTCTCTCTCTTATCAGTGTATGAGGAGTTAAGCAGTCTCCCTGTGCCTCTCTCTCTCTTATCAGTGTATGAGGAGTTAAGCGGTCTCCCTGTGCCCCTCTCTCTTATCAGTGTATGAGGAGTTAAGCGGTCTCCCTGTGCCTCTCTCTCTCTCTTATCAGTGTATGAGGAGTTAAGCGGTCTCCCTGTGCCCCTCTCTCTTATCAGTGTATGAGGAGTTAAGGGGTCTCCATGAACCTCTCTCTCTTATCAGTGTATGAAGAGTTAAGCGGTCTCCCTTTGCCTCATTCTTATCAGTGTATGAGGAGTTAAGCAGTCTTCCTGTGCCTCTCTCTCTTATCAGTGTATGAGGAGTTAAGCAGTCTTCCTGTGCCTCTCTCTCTCTTATCAGTGTATGAGGAGTTAAGCAGTCTTCCTGTGCCTCTCTCTTATCAGTGTATGAGGAGTTAAGCGGTCTCCCTGTGCCTCTCTATCTCTCTTATTAGTGTATGAGGAGTTAAGCAGTCTCCCTGTGCCTCTGTCTCTCTCTTATCAGTGTATGAGGAGTTAAGCGGTCTCCCTGTGCCTCTCTCTCTCTCTTATCAGTGTATGAGGAGTTAAGTGGTCTCCCTGTGCCTCGCTCTCTCTTATCAGTGTATGAGGAGTTAAGCGGTCTCCCTGTGCCTCTCTCTCTTATCAGTGTATGAGGAGTTAAGCGGTCTCCCTGTGCCCTGCTCTTTCTCTTATTAGTGTATAAGGAGTTAAGCGGTCTCCCTGTGCCTCTCTCTCTTATCAGTATATGAGGCATTAAGCGGTCTCCCTGTGCCTCTCTCTCTTATCAGTGTATGAGGAGTTAAGCGGTCTCCCTGTGCCTCTCTCTCTTATCAGTGTATGAGGAGTTAAGCGGTCTCCCTGTGCCTCTCTCTCTTATCAGTATATGAGGCATTAAGCTGTCTCCCTGTGCCTCTCTCTCTTATCAGTGTATGAGGAGTTAAGCGGTCTCCCTGTGCCTCTCTCTCTTATCAGTGTATGAGGAGTTAAGCGGTCTCCCTGTGCCTCTCTCTCTTATCAGTGTATGAGGAGTTAAGCGGTCTCCCTGTGCCTCTCTCTTTCTCTTATCAGTGTATAAGGAGTTAAGCAGTCTCCCTGTGCCTCTCTCTTTCTCTTATCAGTGTATAAGGAGTTAAGCTGTCTCCCTGTGCCTCTCTCTCTCTCTTATCAGTGTATAAGGAGTTAAGCAGTCTCCCTGTGCCTCTCTCTCTCTCTTATCAGTGTATGAGGAGTTAAGCGGTCTCCCTGTGCCTCTCTCTCTCTCTCTTATCAGTGTATGAGGAGTTAGGCGGCCTCCCTGTGCCTCTCTCTCTCTCTTATCAGTGTATGAGGAGTTAAGCGGTCTCCCTGTGCCTCTCTCTATGACAGGCTGGTACGCGCACAGTTGCTTAGTAACAGGAGGTTGTTCTCTCAGCACCAACTCTCTCTCTCTCTCTCTCTCTCCAAATCTGTGCTTTTTTTTTCATTTTTTATTTCTCTCCCTTTTTTTCTCTCTCTGTTTCCTTCTGTCTCTTTCCTTCCCTATCTCTCCCTTTTCTTTTTCATCCTTCTCTCTCTGTGCCATTTCCCTCCATTTTCTTTTTCCTCCATCATATTTTTTTTATTCTCCCCGTTTCTGTCTATTTTACATTCCTCTCTCCATCCCTCTCTGTCTCTCCATCCCTCTGTGTCGGACCCTGCTCTCCGGCTCTCCCCCTGAAGTAGTTAAGCGGTCCCCCCGTGCGTGTCCCTGTGATAGGAGGGGGCGTGCGCACAGTTGCCTGGTTACCACGCTCACAGTGACATCCCTGTGAATACGGAAGGATGCAGTGCGCGCTGGTCCTGGGAGCTGGGTAACGTGGAGGCCTCTCCACCTGCACGCCCAACATCCTGCACATCTCACACGCAACACCGTGCACTACACACACATTTCATGCTGCACTGCACACCCGGCATCAGACAATTTGCATCCTGCACTGCACAACCCTGTACTGCACCGCACAACCCTGTACTGCACCGCACAACCCTGTACTGATTGAACTAAACATCCCTGCACTGCCTGCTCTGCACAACCCTACACTACACATCACTGCACTATACAACCCAACACTACCTGCCCTGCACAGCACTGAAAACCCTGCACTGGCTGATCTATACACCTGTCCTGGCCTGCACTGAACAGTGCACATAACTTGAACACATTGCCTTGCACATCACTCCTAGTACATCTGCACCCTGACACTGAGCAAGCCTCCCCTGCACACCCCTTCAATGAACCCCTCTCCATCTCCACCTTTCCTGCACCTCTCCCCCTACACTGGCCCCTTGCACCCCTCACTCTGTATTTGGGGTTAATCCTTCACAGCCTGGGGCCAACTCAAGGGGTCGGACATAATATCTGATGGCAACTGAAACATTCGCTGAGTCTTGAGGTGAGATAACCTGAGATGTACCTGAGTGTGCACTGGAGTGTGTATTTGTGTGCAAAGTTGTATGTGCACCTGTGTGAATATCTATCTATCTATCTATCTATCTATCTATCTATCTATCTATCTATCTATCTATCTATCTATCCCGTTCTATTATATCTATCTATTTTATCTATCCTCCACCAACAGACACACACATATATATATACTACTAACCCCTCTGTCAGTGAAAGGGTTAATCGGCTGAACAAGATGTACACTTGATGCGCGGCCCACTAAGAGGAATCACTACTTGTGTATTAATTTTCTGTTTCTTGATGTAAAATACAAAATAATGTCACAGATGTAGGTCTCTTTGCGCATTTTTACTCATGTATTCATATGTATGTAATATAGCCTGATGTTTAATGCATTTAACTATGTGTAGGCCTATATATTAGATTTGCTTGTGTTCGCTCCTGTCTATCTGTCCATATATATCTTTCTATGGCAAAACCAGTGATATTGTATTTGTGGGTATATGAGTGTGTAAAAAAATATATGTGGGGTAACTATATATATATATATATATATATATATATATATATATATATATATATCATATATACATTGAAAATTGAACATTGAGAAGTATTATATATATATATATATATATATATATATATACATTTGTACTATATATCTATTGATATCTGTGTCTTTCTGTTTCTATTTATCTACACATGTATTACATATTTGTGTGTGTAATACATGTGTGTATGTCTTACTGTATATATATATATATATATACATATATATATTATATTGATATATGTGTGTGTATATCACCTGTGTGTTTTTGCTGTGTGTATTTCAATACCTGTGTGTCTGAACTGTATGTTTTGAGATAACTGTGTTTGAATGTACTGTTTTTTTATACCTGTGTGTCTGTAGTGTATGTATACTGATAGCTGTGTGTACCTATATAAACATCTATGTATCTGTAGTGTATGTATACTGATACCTGTGTGTATGTGCAATCAGGTAACTATTTGTGTTTGCAGACACATGTGTGCCTGTACTGTATGTATACATATACCTGTGTGCATGTAGGTATCTGTTTGTCTGTGCTGTATATATATTGATACCTGTGTGCATGTGCATGCAGGTACCTGTTTTTGTGTGCAGGTACCTGTTTGTCTGTACTGTATATATACTGATACCTATGTGTATGCAGGTACTTGTTTGTGTGTGCATATGCCTGTGTGTCTGTACTGTATGTGTGCAGGTAGCTGTGTGTGTGTATGTGCTGAATGCAGGGAGATGCACGGCTGTGTGTGGGTGGATTATACACTTGTATAGAATGATTTCACTGCTGTGAGCCGTCGCATTTCAATGTGTCTGTGTGGGCGTTTGTACAGAGCTGTGTGTGTTATATACAGCAAAGTGACAGTGTGTTGCATATAGCTCTCTGCACACGCATAGTGTGCACATATATATGTTCTTACAGTGTACATGTGCACTGTATGTGTTTTGTATTAGATGATTTATATGAAGGTGTGTGTTTAAAAAACTACAGATGTGCATTGGTAAATGCTGATTGATACTTTTGTGAATACTGATATATATATATATATATATATATATACATATGAGTGTGGGAGCTGCTTCATGATATGCTAGTCAGGTGGCAGCATCAGTGGCGAAGCTACTTCTAGTGCAGTAGGTGCAAGACACTGTGGCCTACAATATGAGGGGGCCCTCTGCTACTTGCATTAAATGAGGAATCTTAAGTTATTAGATGAAGATGGCGATAATTACATCATGGGAAGATAATCTGATCACCATAATGGTGAGCTGACCATCTACTCATATTTTTGACTCCAAGCAATGGATTGAGAAGCGAGGCCCCAAATTGTTTTGGACCAGGGCCCTCCATTCACTAGCTCCGCCACTGGGCACGATCCATGTAAATATGTTATCCAAGTTGGGATATCATGCAACATGTGAAGTGGGATGATGTCATGGAGATCAGTGTGAGTGTCAGTTCTGAGAATATATATTCTTCACTGCTTTGTGTTTGATAAACACAGAAGGTTATGGATATGGAAGATGATATTGATTCAGTCTTTTTTTGCAGAATAGTGAAATATACATTTAAATAAATATAATTGCAATTGGTTATTATTAAGCATTTTGAATGAGTGTTAAATAATTGAAATTGAAAGTTATAGATTTTAAGCACTAACAATCCTCTATCTCTAATAAATTTATCTTAGGTGATTAGTTAAAGGGAAGTGGAAACATTTTTTTCTCATTGCATTAGAAAGAGGATCTTTCATACTACGTCTCAGTGTGTTTTCTTTTTTCAAATAAAGGACTCAGAGTGCCAAAACTTATTCCGATTTGAATTGCTCTTGGGGGCTTGTCTCTACCAGCCAATGCGATCTATAGACTACAGTATGCTCTCTGCACTTACTGTTCTTTTCAATGAAGCTCAAACAGGTTATGCTTTACATGTTTTTATGCAATAAAACAACTTTTGTAATATATATATATATATATATATATATATATATATATATATATATATATATATATATATATAAATATATATCACATATATAGTTGTGAGCGTACGGGTCGTTGCTCACGCTTGCGGGCTCGCGCAGTGAGCCGCGGCCCTCGCGTAGCGAGGTCACTGGGCAAGGGCCTCAGTTGCTGGCATGGAGCGCCGAAGGCGCTCCATGCCAGCAACTGAGGCCCCTCGCAAAGCGAGGGCCTCAGTTGCTGGCGAGGTCACTGGGCACGGGCCTCAGTTGCTGGCGAGGTCACTGGGCAAGGGCCTCAGTTGCTGGCATGGAGCACCGAAGGCGCTCCATGCCAGCAACTGAGGCCCCTCGCGAAGCGAGGGACTCAGTTGCTGGCGAGGTCACTGGGCAAGGGCCTCAAACCCTCGCAAACTTCACGTCGCTACTCAAAAAACACGACACACAAATTACGACACTCGCTAAATTTTACGAGGAACGCAAACAACCTACGAAACACGTTGCCACACATTACGACCTCGCAAACATCGGACGCAACACGCCGACATACAAACATTTAAAACACAATACATACACACAGCACATACATAAAAACCTTACCTACACCAAGAGGGAGCACCCAGGACCTCAAAAATGCAACTTAGACCTCGATTTTACTCGAAATAAAAGAGTTTTGAGACTAAAAGAAAATCTAAGCGACAGAAAAAATGGCCGCCGAACAAAACGAAAACGAGGCTACAGCACTCTAAACTCGCAAAACACCACAAGAAACTCGCAAAACGCCACAAACCACCTACGGATATTCATACCACACAGTGCACACATTCAGCATGCTTACACAGCAGCTCCACACCACTAATGCTGCAGCAACATCAACACAGATTGCCAGCTCTTCATCACAATGCTTCAAAATAGGTACAGTATATTCATTTAGTAATGTAATACATATTTCATTATTACACACCAAACAGCATTAGCTACCTTACAATTTCATTGCCGTCATTTTTTGACGGGCAATTCGCTAGTATATATATATTTGTGTGTGTGTATATATACAGATTCCACATTCTCAGAACTGACACTCACACTGATCTCCATGACATCATCCCACTTCACATGTTGCATGATATCCCAACTTGGATAACATACGTACATGGATCGTGCCCAGTGGCGGAACTAGTGAATGGAGGGCCCTGGTGCAAAATAATTTGGGGGCCCACTTCTCTATCCATTGCTTTAGAGTGTTTTATACCCTCACTCTGCAGTAGTGCCTCTTTCTTTACAAAGGTGGGGTAGAAAAAGCCCACATTCCTTTCAGTAGTCCCAATGTAAGTGTATATGCTTTCTGTATGATATGAGTTTAATGATCTATGCAAAATATATATATCGCCCAAGTTGAATTGTGGGGAAGAATGTTACAAATCAATATATGATCTATACCTCAAGTTCAGCCCAGGGGAGACTCTGATTTCTCAGTCTATGTGTGATGGTGTGGTGCCCGACATACCACCCCTGTAGAGCCATTAAATGTGTATTGATACAACGAAATGTATATACATACACTGTAGTGGGTATTATTATATGTGTGTGCTGATGTGGTGTACAGCATACCACTAATGCACAACCATGCAAACGTAATATATATATATATTTTTATATATATATATATATATATATATATATATATATATATATATATATATATATATATATATATATATATATATATATATATATATAAAACCAAAGTATACCACAGGATATATATAAAAAAAACACACTCCCCGATATATATATACACACATATTCCCCCACACTATACAGTCTATATTAATGCAGGCAATGTAATGTTCGATCATTAATTCGATATACAGATTGCATTGGAACATACATTGGCACAAACTATGTAATGGACAATTGGAGCATGGGGGTTAAGGTGCTTAGAAACATGAGAATATCATAAAGCCACAGTCTTGTAGTGATTGTTATAATAATAATGTAAATAATAATAATAACAAAGGTCTATCGTGTCTCTCCTCTGTCCGCAGATTATCACATTGCACGTTCCCGGAGGAAAAGCGTCCCTGGTGGGAAACAGCACAGCATGGACCCCCCTCCCGCTGCCCCCTTCCGACCGTCTGTGAGTAACCACTAACCTTACTAACGCTAATTATAACTTACAGCCTCATTAAAATGAAGGTAGGTGTTAACTCGTAGCTCGTAACTGTCATCTTTGCGTGCTAAGATGCCTTGTAACGTTGCTTGCAGAACGTCCGTGAATAGGCTACGTGGAGAGCAACGTTAAACATCGCGCATGTAAATCATTTGATCTGTCATGCCCGATAATTGTTAAATTCAACTATTAAAGTGCAGCTGGGTCACTCGCGAGCAAGCACGTAACACGCAAATGGAGCCCAGAAGCCAATGTGTGCTCTAGAGCACCCGCAAAGGAGGTAAAGTACAATACGTAGCACTTGAATTGTAAATAAAATCACTTTACTGTACATTTATTATAAGGGATAGTGATGTTAGGTCTTAGAATTAATAGCACAACATTCTCATGCCCTCAAATCGGCCCCGAAATATACTTTTTTGTGTTATATAGATCCCGGCAATCAATGTGTTACGACATATACTGTAATTTAGCATGTAATCACATATATAGTTGTCAGTGTGCGTCACGTTGCGATGTTGGTCACACAGTTGGGACCTTGCGAAGCGAGGCTAGCTGGCGACGCCGTCATACATGCGAGCTTCGCAAAGCAAAGCAGCCACGCAGGACTTAGGCTGCAATGAGGGTCGAAGGCCCTCATTGCATCCAGCAGCGCCATCACACATGCGAGCCTCGCAAAGCAGCCGCGCAGCACTTAGGCTTCAATGAGCGCCGAAGGCACCCATTGCAGACAGCGGCACCATCACACATGCGAGCCTCGCAAAGCGAGGTGAAGCAGCCGTGCAGTACTTAGGCTGCATTGTAAGGGTCGCAACTGCGACCCAAGCGCGTAACTCTAAGAAACCCTAAAAACAAAAAAAATGAAATGAACAAATATAATAACACACTCGAGGAAGCCTGGGACTGAGGTTGCAATCGATTTTGAGCCATATTTGGGGGTTTTCGGCAATACTAAATCGGCTAAGCAAGGAAAAAAATGGCGGGCGAAAAACATAGAAAATTCTGAAACTGGATGAAAATGAGGCTGAGCAAAGCCAGGCACGTTGGCCTTAGAAAATAAACAACGGCAAAGACAGTAACACTTCCACCAAAAACGCCAGACACGCGGGACTTTGAACCTAAGGCGTTCATTGCAGGGCTCACGATGAGCACCGCGAGCGGGAGAGGCTTGTAATGAGCGCCAAAGGCGCTCAGCGTGGGGCTCACGATCAGCGCCGAAGGTGATCCATGCAAAGCAGGAAAGTTGAATTACACGTGGGAGAGGCTCGCAATGAGCACCGAAGGCTCTCATTGCAAGCCACACGGTGAGCATCGAAAGTGCTCAGTGCGAGGCTCACGAAGAGCGCTGAAGGTGCTCAGAGGAGCAAAAGCCTCACATTGTGTGGCAAACAGTATTGCCAGCCTTACAACTTTAATCCCATCATTTTTGAAGGGCAAGTAGCTAGTAGAATATCATATTCACCTTAAAGAAAGAAAAGGGTTCTTCACAGTTAGGGTGGTTAATCTGTGGAATTCTCTACCAGAGGAGGTGGTGACAGCAGATTTGATTGATAACTTTAAAAAAGAGACTGGATTTATTTCTGATTAAAAAGGGACTTCAGGGTTATCATGGATAATTAGTGAGACAGTATTGATCCAGGGAGAAATTCGATTGGCAGTATCTGGGGTCACAGATTTGATTTAACCCCCCTTGCGGGTCCTCGCTAGCACCTTTTGGCTTCTTGGCTCTATTTACGGGCTTGAACGCCAATGATCTTTATGCAATTTAACAGCACAATTTGAACCCTTTACGGGCTTGACAGATCAAAGGATTTGTGGGCTCGCAAGTCGAACTTTACGTCCTGTAGCGTTTTCTCGCTCCTACCCCGCAAGTCGTCAGCGGGCTGGTTTTCATAGGTCAATTTAATAGCCGTAAGTGTTGCGGGCTAAATTACGAGCTATGATTTTACACGTTATGGGAATTTGATGTGGCTGTATGTGTATAAGTTATTTGAAACTTTACAAATGACCAGTTATTGACTTGGGTATATATATTTTATTTATGACTTGTATAGCCCATGAAACCCTCTCACAAGAAGCTGGATAGATAATGAGGGTGGAGATTGACCACACACCCATTTAGCTGTTTCATGTGGTCGTCCAGTCTTGTGAATGGAGTTGTGTTATTGGCCCCTATTAGGACTTCAGGGTCCATTATGCACATACCTGACAAGTTAATATCACGCCTCCTATGTACAAAAGATAGGCGGCCCTGGGGAACTTGTTTGCAAGACCTACAATAGTTTCAGAAAAGCTAAATTTTATCTGAATTTATCATAAACATTTTTAGATTATAGATCCATTTTAAAACAGATTGCCTAATGATACATTTTATGATGATAATTATTTTATACTGATCTGTAGCCTTAATCATATATATGTGTATATATACAGTGGATATAAAAAGTCTACACACCCCTGTTAAAATGTCCGGTTTCTGTGCTGTAAAAAAATGAGACAAAGATAAATCATTTCAGAACTTTTTCCACCTTTAATGTGACCTATAAACTGTACAACTAAATTGAAAAACAAACTAAAATCTTTTAGGTAGAGGGAAGAAAAAATATAAAAATAAAATATGGTTGCATAAGTATGCACACCCTTAAACTAATACTTTGTTGAAGCACCTTTTGATTTTATTAGAGCACTCAGTCTTTTTGGGTATGAGTCTATCAGCATGGCACATTTTGACTTGGCAAGATTTGCCCACTCTTCTTTGCAAAAACACTCCAAATCTGTCAGATTGCGAGGGCATCTCCTGTGCACAGCCCTCTTCAGATCACCCCACAGATTTTCAATCGGATTTAGGTCTGGTCTCTGGCTGGGCCATTCCAAAACTTTAATCTTCTTCTGGTGAAGCCATTCCTTTGTTGATTTGGATGTATGCTTTGGGTCATTGTCATGCTGAAAGATGAAGTTCCTCTTCATGTTCAGCTTTCTAGCAGAAGCCTGAAGGTTTTGTGCCAATATTGACTGGTATTTGGAACTGTTCATAATTTCCTCTATCTTAACTAAGGCCCCAGTTCCATCTAAAGAAAAACAGCCCCATAGCATGATGCTGCCACCACCATGCTTCACTGTGGGTATGGTGTTCTTTTGGTGATGTGCAGTGTTGTTTTTGCGCCGAACATATCTTTTGGAATTATGGCCAAAAAGTTGAACCTTGGTTTCATCAGACCATAACACCTTTTCCCACATGCTTTTGGGAGACTTCAGATGTGTTTTTGCAAAATGTAGCCTGGCTTGGATGTTTTTCTTTGTAAGAAAAGGCTTTTGTATTGCCACTCTACCCTATAATAGCCCAGACATATGAAGAATACGGAAGATTGTTGTCACATGTACCACACAGCCAGTACTTGCCAGATATTCCTGCAGCTCCTTTAATGTTGCTGTAGGCCTCTTGGTAGCCTCCCAGACCAGTTTTCTTCTCGTCTTTTCATCAATTTTGGAGGGAGCTCCAGTTCTTGGTAATGTCACTGTTGTGCCATATTTTCTCCACTTGATGATGACTGTCTTCACTGTGTTCCATGGTATATCTAATGCCTTGGAAATTCTTTTGTACCCTTCTCCTGACTGATACCTTTTAACAATGAGATCCCTCTGATGCTTTGTAAGCTCTCTGTGGACCATGGCTTTTGCTGTGGGATGCGACTAAGAACATTTCAGGAAAGACCAACTAGAGCAGCTGAACTTTTTTGGGGGTTAACCAGAGGCACTTTAAATGATGGCAGGTGTATGCTGACTCCTATTTAACAGGATTTGGAATGTGATTGCTTAATTCTGAACACCGCTACATCCCCAGTTATATGAGGGTGTGCAGACTTATGCAACCACATTATTTTTCTTTTCTTTTTTCTTCCCTCCACCTAAAAGATTTCAGTTTGTTTTTCAATTGATAGGAAAAGATAGGTTTGGTGGCTCTAGATGTAAATTATTGTAATGACCTTTTACATAGGGTGCCACTAAGGGTAAGAATACATATTAAACATTGAAGAAAAAGAAACCCTTTTGTAGTGCACACCTATGAATCTCAATAGTGAAAGAGACCCAATTTAATTAAAACTTAGCTTTTAATAAATGATAAAAAAAAATGGATTAATAAAAGGCTAAAAAATTAGACGCTGCAATAAAGAACAGGAAATAGGAATTCGTATAGGGATACTATCTTAATGGGAATTATATATCAGGTGCTAGTACTCCTTTAAATATTGTCTATAAGGTGCTATAATAAAGTGCTGTAATAAGGTGCTTTTATAGTGTGCTTATATAACGTGCTAGTGTTATACACTGTTAAATAAAAATTGATGTAAAGTGTTAGTAAAAGACAATAATATATGTCTTCTACTATGTCGAATTCTATTGTGATCGTAAAGTGCTGTATTGCAGGAGTACTAAAACTGCCTCTTTTTCTCCGTCAGTATATCCCTCTGTATATCCCTTGTAAGTTCCCTATTTACTTAATTTGATCCTGTTTGGAGTAGCTAGATGATTCATGGGCATTTTCTAACTCTTTATCATATTTTAACTGAATCACTGTGTCCCTGAAACTCTATGTGACTCCTTTAGCGTGGAGATCGCGGTTAGGACGCCTTGCGATGACGTCACTAATACACACCCCACGTTGCTGCGTCTTTCCCGACGCACGTTTCTCAATTTCTTCAGGGGTTGTTTTTCAATTGAGTTGTACAGTTTATAGGTCACATTAAAGAGGGAAAAAGTTCTGAAATTATTTATCTTTGTCTCGTTTTTTTTACAGCACAGAAACCTGACATTTTAACAGGGGTGTGTAGACTTTTTATATCCACTGTATATGTGTATATATATATATATATATATATATATATATATATATATATATATATATATATATATATATATATATACACAATGTCAATGGTTAACCTTAAGCTTCTAGTAATAGTAATTCACTAATAGTAAATAATAACCCAATAATATGGTCCAAAATGCTAGTGTAACCATGTGTGGCGGAATATTGTTATTATTGCAGAATATTTTTGTAATTTCTATTCTTCTCTGCCTCTCCAGGGACGTATTTAGGTTTTATGCTGCCCAAGACGTTTAAGACATGTGCGGCCCCCTTTACAAATGTACTCCTCCGCATAAGTTTACCACATAAGTTTCTACTATGTAGAAAAATGATAAGCCTATATGTGTTTATACAGTAAGTCAGAACGTGGCAGGTACTCTTATATACACAATAGTCTCTGCATATATTATCAGCAACTTCAGGCAGCCTGATACCCCTGAAAATGTACTTCCCTAGACCTTGTGGGCCTAGACTGAATTATACCCATTTTCATATACCACTGCTTTGTCCTTCAATATTCTGACTTTTTATCCATCTTACAATTTCTCTTTCTCTTCCTCCTTAATTTTTATCTCTATCTTCCACTGTACTTTCCATCTCTTTAAGTATTTTATGTCGGTCATCTTTTCCTGTCTACCTCCCCCTGCTAATGTTCTGTCTAATGTCACCATTGTTATCTTTCTCTCCTATGTTGCTCTCCTCTTGTTCTACCATTTTCCTCTTCTATATGACTGCCCTTTCTCTCTTCTTCTCAAGCTTTCATTTGCCACATTTCTCCAATTTCCATGCCTTTTCCCCTCCCTTTATATAACTGTTCTCATCATCTGTTTCCCAGCCCTTTCCTTTTCTCCACCCTCACATCCTATATTTATTTTCTCTTCTATTTCATTTCTTCGCTCTGTTTCTTTATACTCTTTTTCTCTTTCCGAATCTCTCTGTCACCATGTTCTTCCATCTTCCATTCATCTCTTATTCTTCTCTGTCCCTCTCTGTACACTCCTCTTATTTTCCTTTTCTCCTATACCTTTTTTATCCTCTCTCTCCACCTCTCTGTTATCTCTTCCTTCTCATACTTATCCAACATGTTCAATCCATTGCTTCTCACTCTTTATTTCTCCTTCTCCAAAACATTGTTCAATCTTCCATTCCTCCCCATTTTGAATTATTTTTTGATCTTCCCACTCTCTACCTTATTGTCATATTTCCTTTTTTTATATTATCCTTTTCCCTCTCTCCTCTCTCTTCACCTTTATTTTTCTTCGTCATTTATCAACTCCTCTGCTTTATTCAATATTCTGTTCATTTCATCTCTCAATCTCTAATTCTTCTTCTCTTCTGTGCCTTTGTCCTATCTTGCTTTGCTCTCAATGTCTTTCCATCCAGTCTCTCTTAACCTCTTTACCTACCTTTTTAGGTAAGTCTTCTTTATTATTCCAGCTTCCATATCTATTGTTTCTCCTCTTCTTCCAATTCTCTGTCATTACTCTAACCTCCTATCTTCTTCCATCTCCTCTCTTTGTGTTCTATTACCTCTCCATTGCCTCTTCATTTTTTAGCTTTTCCACATTACTGTTAATTCTCCCATTTCTCTTTCAATTGTTTCATTATTCTCCTTTTCTCTGTCACCTGTTTCTCCACCTCTCTACCACTGTAGCCTCTTTCTTTCTCAGCTCTTCTGCATTGTTAAATTTTCCATTCATCTCCATTTCGAATCACTCTTTTCCTTGTTCCTCCCTCTTTATTCTCTTGTCTTATCTGCCATCCCCTGTTATATTTTTCCATCTCCTCTCTTTCAACATTTCTATTGCCTATTTCATTCTCAAAACTCACAACCATGTTCAATCCTTCGTTCATTCCCCATTCGTTGATTTTCCGTTCCTTTCCTCTTCTCTAACCTCTTCTCCTATCTTTCTTTCTTTTGTTTATCATCGATTTTAATCTCCTCCTTCTTTTGCTTGATGCCTCTATTTCCTCTTCCTTACACAACCTCTCTACTTTGTAAAGTAATTTCTTGTTCTTCTCCTCCTGTACACCCCTGTTTGTCTCTCTACCTTCTTGACTATCTTCCTTTGACCTGTTCTTTCTCTCTCCTGCCTTCTATTGTCTGTCACATTATTATGACCACCAGCTAATTTCCTGAATAACCGCCATGTGCAGCACGGACAGCAGCTAGACAGAGTGTTAGTGAGCCAATAAGATGCTGGAAGGTTTACAAGGGTATCTGGAGCCATGCCGACTTCAGTACATCCGACCACTGCTGAAGAGTGCCTGGTGGAGAATTCATACATCGAACATGGCAATCAAGGTGGTCCCACTGGTGCTTGATGGGGTTCAAGTCCGTGGAATTTGGAGGCCAGGGAAGTACTGGGAAGTCTTTGTCGTGATCCTCTAACCACTCCTGGGCAATTTGGCTATATGAAATGTTGCATTGTCCTGCTGGAAGATCTCATCCGCTCCAGGGATGTATGGATAGATAACCCAAACGGTTGAGAGTGCCTGCCAGAGTTTTGAGTAGACCCAGACCATTCCAAGAAAACATTCTCAAAACCAAACCGCTGCTGCCATCAGCTTGTGTTTCTCCATCATTGGTTGCAGAATGTTTGTTTGTTCTCTGAGATTTTGAAGCCAATTCTGATGATGAACCCTCATCATCATGGGGGCAGTGACCAGCCATTTACTTTGGAGCCCCATGCAAAATAGAGTTTGCTGTACTGTCATTTTAGACGCACGTCTGCTAGCCCCCTTGTTCATTTGGATGGTGAGCTTCTCAACTAGCGCATCGGTTGGCCCTCACACACCTTAGCAGCCGACGTTCACTTCTGACATCAATGACACGTGGTGCTCCGCAGTTTCCACGCCGTTTATTTGCAACAGTGCCGTTTGTCCAGTCACCGGACACTATAACCACAGCAGAATATGAACAGTTCACAAACTGCGCTGTTTCAGAAATATTGCACCCCGGCCTGAAAGCCAATGACTATTCCCTTTTTAAAGGCGGATATGACAGCAGTGGCTCATATGTTGGCAGAATGCTTACATGTCACCTTATATACCCATCAAGCCAGCTCACAACACGTGCCGTATTTCATTGGCTACTCACTGCTGATGTCAAAAGTAGATGGTGGTCATATATATATATATATATATATATATATATATATATATATATATATATATATATATATATATATATATATATATATATATATACATATATATATTTACTGTCTTTTTGGTTCTTAACTATAGAATTTATGTTTTTTAATCACATGGCACAATTAGTGTCTGGTGACATCTCCTTTTGTAGTTTCTTTTTATAACCTTCTATATTATTTCCCGTCTCTCTCTCCATCTACAGCAAGGTTTTCTGAGCCGTCGTTTGAAGAGCTCCATTAAGAGGACAAAAAGTCAGCCCAAGCTCGATAGAACCAGCAGCTTCCGGCAGATCCTCCCTCGATTCCGGAGTGCAGACCATGACAGGTGAGACCATGTCCAACCTCATACCTACAACATGAAGATATGACACTAGAACCCGATCTATGTTTTGTGTCAAGTTCTTACACCTTGTTCTATGGGTGCTACATTATTTCCACCTTGCTACCAACTGTAACCTCATCATCTACATCTTACTTTAAAATAAAAAATAAAAAACAGTCAGGCATTTAAAAGTTCAGCTTTTTAATGTTAAATTTTTTTTTGTAAAAAAATGAGCAGTCCAAAGTGTAAAAATGATACTAATAGGCTAGATATTTTAGAATACCTTTTATATGCAGTTATGCTGCAGTGGGATTGTTTTTATTTTTGCTGACCAGCTTTCTGAGGGTTTGGGCTGGGATTTTGAATGCAGAGGAAGCTGGTAGCTGCACAGTGGGAAATGTGGCAACTAAAACTGCCAGTGTGTTCAGTAGGACTAATGGAAAGTTAATTTTGTTTTTAAGGACACACCCTGAAAGAAGAAGCAATACACCACATCTTAAACATATTGCCTCACACACTGCCATCTTGCATCTATCACCCTCTTGTACCATAACAAAACCCTTTAGATTGTAAGTTTGCAAGTTTTGCAATCTTGTAAGGTGCTTTGGGAACAAGCACTATATACATTTGATTTTAAGCTTCTTTTGCAATGTATTAAAAAGAGGTTTGCCTTGCACTTAACCCCTGTATAGTGCTACAGGAAAGATTGGCACATCACAAATAAATGAAATAATAATAATAAAAAATACTCAGTGAAGGCATTAGAATCCTACAGTAAAGAATAATTGCATATAAAAGTGCAGTTTTTAAAGTCTGTGCTTTTGATATCTTTTTTTGGTCTCTTTAGGTATCAATGATACTTTAGGGAAGGTTTTATTTGTGAGAGGGAAATTTACATTTCTGGAAGATGCCGCTTGCAGTAATTATTGCAAGCTGTCAGCTTCTGATGACTTGCGTAGAAAGAGTAAGTGTAAAACTGTTAGAGATCCAATTATTCATCAAATCCACCACCCATTCCTTCCTCCTCTGTGCAGTCGATAAGGACATGCTCTCAGGAAATGCTCAAGTCAAAGCAGAGGTGATACCTATATTTAAGAAGGGAGCAAGAGCGAATCCATTCAATAGATAACTTTAACAGGGATTGGATATATTATGAAATAAAAAGGGCATTACGGGTTATCCTTGATTAATTAGAGAGGGAATATTGATCTAGGGAGGAATCCGATCACCAGTATCTGGGGTCAGGAAGGAATTTTATTTTTTTTCTCTTGAGGCAAAGTTTCAGTGCTTTTTTTTTTTCTCTTTGCCTTCCTCTGGCTCAATTAACAATTAATCTGCATATTACAAATGTCAGAGGAGATCTAAAAAGGTTGAACTTCATGTACTAAAAGTCTTTTTTTTCACATAGTTACTATGTAAGTCAGACAAGATAGACACTTTATATATAAAAAAAGAATCAATGGAAACAATTTTCCCCCAAAAAATGGTTTTATGTTCATCACTTGCACAACAGCTAATGTTGTTAGTTTGTGACATATTTTACAAATATGTGTGGTCTTTTAACTTGACCTTCCCTCCACCATCACACCACCATCTTTTGCCACCTAATATCCTATCCTTCTTTGCATCCTCAGGGCACGTCTCATGCAGGCCTTCAAGGAGTCACACTCCCACGAGTCCCTGCTGAGTCCGAGCAGTGCCGCTGAGGCTTTGGATTTGAATTTGGATGAAGATTCGGTGGTCAAGCCTGTGCACAGCAGCATTCTAGGGCAGGAGTTCTGTTTCGAGGTAATGGCATAGGATACAGACCTTATTACTTTGGGTCCAGTTAAAGGGCACGTTTCACCTAAAATTATGTTTATCTTATAGGAAAGAACTCTCTCCTGGAGAAATTAAATTGTCTGTATAAAAGTTATAGAACTTGCCTAGTTTGCCAGTTATACTCTTCCATGTTTGCCGAGAGCGGAGGCTGCCATTTTAAAATTAATTTTTGGCACCGCCCCCTGTGAACTGATTTGGTCAAAACTCAAGATCCACTCAGACTATAGTTGTATAACAGGTACATTGATGTTCTGTGTTCTTCAGCAGCTCACATCATGTAAAATACAGAGGTCACGTAGCAATAAAAGGCAATTGCTAAAAATGTCACATATATATTTGAACTTCTATAAGTGAACCCTTTCATATAACTTGTGTTTTTATGAAAGGATGGGGTCCCAGGAGTGAGCGAAATGAAGCGATGGAGGTCCCTAATATTTCAGGGATCTAGTAGTATGAAATGGCTTGTGTCATGGGAAATTCCATCTTGGACTACTAATGTAGTGAGGAAAAAAGTATAGGAGTGCTGCCAAGCTGAGGGGGAGCAGAAGAAGGGAGTATTGTAAGTTCAAGTTCCACCTAAGTTTCTTTCCTATTAAAGATCACTCTTAGAGATGATTAACTGTCTATATAAAAGGCATGGAACTTGCCTAGTTTGCCAGTTACTACTCCATGAAGCTTCCATTTTGGATTTTTGTTTCTGGCAGTGAACTGGTTGAGTCAAAGGTTCAGGAGCCAGTTCAAAAGGCAATCAGACTGCAGCTGACTTCTAAGCAGAGACAATTACATTCTTGCTTAGTGTTCCTCAGCAGCTCATAATATCTAATATACAAAGGTCTTGTGGCAAAAAAAGTAAATAACTAAAAGTAGTACAGATATATTTGAACTTTTCTGAGTACATTTTCATATAAGATCATTTTGTGTTTAGGTGAAACTTTCCTTTTAAAGTGACCCAACAAAATCCCCAGTTATTGATGAAATGTGAAGTAAGCATCTACATAGATATATATTAAACATTAGTTGTTATTAAAAATTAAGTGGAAGTGTTAGATAATTCAGCTGCAAGTTGGGAAGTAAGCTGAAAGTTTTGTATTTTAAAAGTGTATATACAAGTTTCCTGAGTTTCAAATGTTTGGTAAGAAACCGGCAGTGATTATCAGAAAAATATGGTTATATAGAAAAGTTCAGGGTACTTACAAAGTTATATACAGGAAAGTAAAATCCAGCTTTGTACACCCACAGGGAGCTTACATAACCAAGTACACTGAAGAGAGCAGCCAGGTACAGAGTTTGACCTTTCTGGTAGAGACCACAGGAAGTAACTGCTGCAGGATGGAATCACATGGGGTCTGAGCTTACAGCAATCAGAGGACAGACAGACAGAGAGAGAGAGAGAGAGACTACATATCCCAGGCTGCTATAGAGACTACATATCCCAGGCTAGTTTGATATAGATGTTTCAGATAACCTTCTCCTGATTGGCCAAAACAAATTATGAATTTTATGCTAATCTTAGCAGTGATTTTAAGGGGTGTCAACTAACAAAAGCTGCAGCTTTCAAACTGAAAAGATTTAGCAAACAGAGCGAGTTTGTAAATCTTTGTAAATTTTGGTATTTTTTTTCATGCAAAAAATGTTTGCATGCACTACTGATTTTCCTCCATCAGATGCGTTCATAATCCTGGAAATGTAGATATGCCTTTAAGCATACAATAGCTATACAGGACCTCTCTCTCTATATAACTTTCATTTATCTAAGGTTATCAATTAAATAGCATGAATAGCATGCCCAGTTTGTATAAGAAGATCATGCCCAGTTGGTATAGATTAGAATAGTCATAAGACTTTAAAGGTAAAAGGTATCTGTGACTATTTATGCAACTTGACATGCTGTTCTACTGTATCACCACCACTGCAAGAATTTATTAATTACTCTCAGTAAAGAGAGTTCGAAACAGATGACCTTGTCAGGTCATCTATGCTTAAAACATTAAAGGTTCACACTCAGTTATCAAATTCTTGTACGCAACCTAATTAATAGCAACCAAAAACAACTAACTCGACATTTTATTGTGTCCCTTCTTGAATCTGCAAGAGGCAATAGCTCTATACATGGTGAAGTTAACCAAGACTTTTTCTCCCACCCACCACTAATTTTGTATTATTCTGTTGTTTAAACTATCATTATTTTTAAATTGTTACATTCATTGCCTTTTGGAAAAGCTATGGGTATGGGGGGGACTTCCAAAGTGGATTTGCCTTATGGGGTACAGGGACAAGGAGTGCGTGGGCATTTTCCTTTGTTACTTGGCCAGTGGCAAAATGTTAATTATTTGTCCAGTTGAATCTGACCCTATGGACCAGTCTCCAGGCACAGTCACTATGTTTCTGGTTGTGCTTATCCATAAGGTCACCTTGGCAAAGATACTGGAGTGGGTTGCCAGTTGCTTCTGTAGTGGACCACAATCTGTCTGACCTCTCTGCTATGACCTTCCCCGCCCTTGGGTGATGGTACATGGTATAGCTCATAACTTTATTGAAGTACACAAGCCCCATCACCACGACAAGGTTGTGCTCTAGAAGGGGTGGTTGAATAATACTACCTCTATAATCATAGACAATGTTGGTTCTGGTTGTGAAAGGGTTAACCTATGTTGGGTTATTTAATCAATACAGAGTTTTGTCACAGTAAAGATGTTTATGGCGAAAGGTGAGGGTGGTTTCATCAATAAAGAGTCCCCTTATCGGCAGTTTATCACGTTGCACCGGATGGAGTTGAGGTCACCCTATCCTATTAATATTTTTAAATATTTTATAATAAAGGAACTGACCTAGAACAAGTGTCAGTCTCATGAAGAATTATGGGTAATAGGATTCTGTGCTTTCACCACTGCGACCTTGGTTTGATTCCAGTCAGGAAACCAAGAGGTCACACCACCCTGAAGGCATGCAGAGTTAGGCCTGGTCAGTACTTGGATGGGAGAACACCTAGGAATACCAGGAGCTGTATACTGTGACCTATCGGAGAATTAACAGGAAACCCACTCTGGTGTCTCTGCCATGAATACCAAGTGGATTAGTATGTTGTGTTGCTGTCCATGATATCACTGCGAGTCGGACACTACTGAGCAACGCAAATACACATGTATTGCTTATTCAATGCAAAATTTTGAATAAGTTGTCTTTGTGTAGATTTGCTGTCCATACGCATCTAACCTAACCTATTAATATTTTTGAGTCCAAAGCTCTGGTTTATTAGGTACCCCTTTTACCTTTTAGCCAGTCTTACACTCTATGAAGTCACAGCTCACATTGGCAAACTGTATCCCCATCTACAAACAGACTGTAAACTCCCTACTTCCAAAAGCTGCCAGGCAAGTGCCCTTATGAGTGTAGTAACCATGGCAGCTGCCTGGTTTACTTATTTATACATTTGTCCTCGTATTCTGACATGATATGACGTGGCATATATCAGATGTTTTTAAAAGTATTCATATAATGCAAAATAGCTGAACGTAAAGCCAGTAGGAAAGAGGAACTAGCAGCTGAGAAAGAAAGGTAATAACGTCACTCCGGATATCCCAAGTTAGACATCACAAAGATATTGGCCCTCATTCAATTGCAATTTTGTCAACTGAATAAGGCTCTAAATAAGCACATAACATATTTTTTTTAAAGATGTTTTTGGTTAGTAAACATCTATCCAAAAGCAATGTCTTCACTAACTAAAAACTTCTTTAAAAAAAATATGCTATGTGCTTATTTAGAGCCCTATTCAATTGGCCAAATCGCAATTGAATGAGGGCCATTGTGTCTAGTTCTATAGACCTCAGCCTTATTAAATTGCAATTCGGCCAATTGAATAGGGCTCTATATAAGCACATAGCATATTTGTTTACAGAAGTTTTTAGTTAGTGAACCTCTATCCAAAAGCAAGGTCTTAACTAACTAAAAACTTCTATAAAAAAATATGCTATGTGCTTATATAGAGCCTTATTCAATTATCCGAATCGCAACTTAATAAAGCTGCAGATCTGCAAAAGGATGTTAATACATTAGAGACAATTCAAATCAGACCATTAAATGGTGCATGGATTGAAGGACAACACTTATAAGGAAAGACTTCATGACCTATGCATGGCTTTGAGGGCAGACGGAATATGACGGAAACTTTCAAATAAATCAAAGAGTTTAATAAAGTCCATAAGAGAAGTGTCCACCAAGTAAAAGTGAAATGCAAGAAAGAGAGCTCATAATTTGAAGTTTCGATAATGAACAAAGGAAGTTAGAGGGTAGTAGATAAATGGAACAGTATTCCAGTGGTGGTATTAGCGACAAAACATAGATAAGGTATTTAAGCATGTGTGGGATAAGTATAAGACTATCCTTTATATATATATATATATATATATATATATATATAGTAACTCTGACTCAACAAACATTATGTTTCTTTTATTAAGACTTTGTTGTATTTTTTAAAACTATTATAAAGTGCACACATTTTTTTTTCATCATTCAGTCGTGTCCGACTTTCTGTAACCTCGTGGACCATAAAACACTGGGCACATCTTTATGTCCGTGGTCATGCTAATCCACTTGGTATTCATGGCAGAGATACTGGAGTGGGTTGTTTGTTCCTTCTCCATTGGGCCACAGCATACAGCTTCTGGTATTTCTAGGTGGTCTCCAATCCAAGTACTGACCAGGACCAACCCTGCTTAGCTTCAGAGTTGTGTTACCGCCTGGTTCCCTGACTGGAAACTAACCCAGGTTGCAACGGTGAAAGCACAGAATCCTAACCACTAGACTACCAGGAAACCCTACAAAATTCTTACTTGCTTACAAAATTAACAAAAATATCTTCAATTCCCTTTATGTTACATAGTTTTCATGTCGTTACCTTACCCTGGTACATTTATCATAGGTTAACACCAATTAACATCAAACAAGTTTTTTGGCCACAATATAATTCAAACACATTAAGCTCTAAGGCCCAACAAGTGCAATTAGAGCTTTAGCTGCTTTCAAATCTTTGATCGAAAGTATATCTAAATCAATACCTTGTCTACTTACAATTTGTAATTAAAATGAAACGCTCAAGATCCTGCCCTTACTATTATTACATATGGAGCTTTATGTAGATTGTTTTTGTACTCGTGGTATTGTAAATTATTTAAATACATCCAGAACGTGGGAATGATTCTGTGATCAGATGTGTTTCGCTAAATGCCTTTGACTGGGACTATAAATGTGTTTTTGCATCTAGGTGACTACTGCCTCGGGGACCAAGTGCTTTGCCTGTCGCTCGGCTGCAGAGAGAGACAAATGGATTGAGAACCTGCAGAGAGCAGTAAAGCCCAACAAGGTATAGACTACACTAAACAGAGTGATATATTATGTGTTATAATATAGAGTGATATATTACAGGGTGATATATTATGTGTTGTAATATAGAGTGATATATTACAGTGTGATATATTATGTGTTATAATATAGAGTGATATATTACAGTGTGATATATTATGTGTTATAATATAGAGTGATATATTGCAGAGTGATATATTATGTGTTATAATATAGAGTGATATATTACAGAGTGATATATTATGTGTTATAATATAGAGTGATATATTACAGGGTGATATATTATGTGTTGTAATATGGAGTGATATATTACAGTGTGATATATTATGTGTTATAATATAGAGTGATATATTGCAGTGTGATATATTATGTGTTATAATATAGAGTGATATATTACAGAGTGATATATTATGTGTTATAATATAGAGTGATATATTGCAGTGTGATATATTGTGTGTTATAATATAGAGTGATATATTGCAGAGTGATATATTGTGTGTTATAATATAGAGTGATATATTACAGATTGATATATTGTGTGTTATAATACAGAGTGATATATTACAGGGTGATATATTGTGTGTTATAATATAGAGTGATATATTACAGAGTGATATATTGTGTGTTATAATATAGAGTGATATATTGCAGAGTGATATATTGTGTGTTATAATATAGAGTGATATATTACAGATTGATATATTGTGTGTTATAATATAGAGTGATAGATTACAGAGTGATATATTAATTGTTATAATATAGACTGATATATAGAGTATTATAAAGAGTGTCATAATATCGAGTGATATATTACAGAGCGATATATTACAGAGTGATATATTACAGTGTAGAGTGTTATAATAAAGAGTGTTATAATAAAGAGTGTTATAATAAAGAGTGTTATAATAAAGAGTGTTATAATAAAGAGTGTTATAATAAAGAGTGTTATAATAAAGAGTGTTATAATAAAGAGTGTTATAATAAAGAGTGTTATAATAAAGAGTGTTATAATAAAGAGTGTTATAATAAAGAGTGTTATAATAAAGAGTGTTATAATAAAGAGTGTTATAATAAAGAGTGATATATATCAGAGTGTAATATTACAGAGTGTAATATTACAGAGTGTTATATTACAGAGTGTTATATTATGTGTTATAATATAGACTGTTATAATAGTGTTATAATATAGTGATATATTGTGTGTTACAATATAGAATTATATATTACAGAGTGATATTACGTGATCTATTGTTTTATTGCATGTAACTATAGTATAAAGGTGTGTATGGTTTTCTTAAAAGTGTGATACAGTATATGGTTGTGTTATATAGTCGAACAGGGGTGTTAAAGTTCAGAGATGATGGGCTTTAAACAGGCCTGGATTTAAGGATATCTCTGCTGCACATTATTGTAAATAGCTGTGTCATACTATGTAGAGCTGCATTATATTGTATATAACTGTGTCATACTGTGTAAAGCTGTATTATATTCTATATAGCTGTGATATACTGTGTAGAGCTGTACTGTGAGTGTATATGTAGGTATGTATGTATGTGTGTGTATATATATATATATATATATATATATATATATATATATATATATATATATATATATATATATATATATATATATATATAAATTACCTACAGTGGATATAAAAAGTCTACAGATAAAAAAATGAGACAAAGATAAATCATTTCAGAACTTTTCCCACCTTTAATGTGACCTATAAACTGTACAACTCATTTGAAAAACAAACTGAAATCTTTTAGGTAGAGGGAAGAAAAAATATAAAAATAAAATAATATGGTTGCATAAGTATGCACACCCTTAAACTAATACTTTGTTGAAGCACCTTTTGATTTTATTACAGCACTCAGTCTTTTTGGGTATGAGTCTATCAGCATGGCACATTTTGACTTGGCAAGATTTGCCCACTCTTCTTTGCAAAAAACACTCCAAATCTGTCAGATTGCGAGGGCATCTCCTGTGCACAGCCCTCTTCAAATCACCACACATATTTTCAATCGGATTCAGGTCTGGGCTCTGGCTGGGCCATTCCAAAACTTTATTCTTCTTCTGGTGAAGCCATTCCTTTGTTGATTTGGATGTATGCTTTGGGCCGTTGTCATGCTGAAAGATGAAGTTCCTCTTCATGTTCAGCTTTCTAGCAGAAGCCTGAAGGTTTTGTGCCAATATTGACTGTTTTTTGGAACTGTTCATAATTCCCTCTATCTTAACTAAGGCCCCAGTTCCAGCTGAAGAAAAACAGCCCCAAAGCATGATGCTGCCACCACCATGCTTCACTGTGGGTATGGTGTTCTTTTGGTGATGTGCAGTGTTGTTTTTGCGCCAAAAATATCTTTTGGAATTATGGCCAAAAAGTTCAACCTTGGTTTCATCAGACCATAACACCTTTTCCCACATGTTTTTGGGAGACTTCAGATGTGTTTTTGCAAAATGTAGCCTGGCTTGGATGTTTTTCTTTGTAAGAAAAGGCTTTTGAATTGCCACTCTACCCTATAATAGCCTAGACATATGAAGAATACGGAAGATTGTTGTCACATGTACCACACAGCCAGTACTTGCCAGATATTCCTGCAGCTCCTTTAATGTTGCTGTAGGCCTCTTGGTAGCCTCCCAGACCAGTTTTCTTCTCGTCTTTTCATCAATTTTGGAGGGAGCTCCAGTGCTTGGTAATGTCACTGTTGTGCCATATTTTCTCCACTTGATGATGACTGTCTTCACTGTGTTCCATGGTATATCTAATGCCTTGGAAATTATTTTGTACCCTTCTCCTGACTGATACTTTTTAACAATGAGATCCCTCTGATGCTTTGGAAGCTATCTGTAGACCATGGCTTTTGCTATGGGATGCGACTAAGAAAATTTCAAGAAAGACCAACTAGAGCAGCTGAACTTTATTTGGGGTTAATCAGAGGCACTTTAAATGATGGCAGGTGTATGCTGACTCCTATTTAACACGATTTGGAATGTGATTGCTTAATTCTGAACACAGCTACATCCCCAGTTATAAGAGGGTGTGCAGACTTATGCAACCACATTATTTTTCTTTTTCTTCCCTCCACCTAACAGATTTCAGTTTGTTTTTCAATTGAGTTGTACAGTTTATAGGTCACATTAAAGGTGGAAAAAGTTCTGAAATGATTTACGGTATCTTTGTCTCATTTTTTTTACAGCACAGAAACCCGAGATTTTATCAGGGGTGTGTAGACTTTTTATATCCACTGTATATATATATATATATATATATTACTGTGTATAGCTGTATTATATATTATACAGCTGTGTTCTACGGTGTAGTGCTCTGGTATATTGTATATAACATTGTTATACAGTGTAAAGCTATATTCAATTATATATAGCTGTGTTATGTGGTGTAGAGCTGTAGTATATTTTACATAGCTGTGTTATACAGTGTTGAGCTGTATTCTTTTGTATATATCTGTGTTATACTGTGTAGAGCTGTATTATATTGCATATAGTTATGTTATACTGTGTGAAGCTGTATTATATTGTATATAGCTGTGATATATGGTGAAGAGCTGTATTATATTGTATATAGTTTTGCTATACAGTGTACAGCTGTATTATATTGTATACTAGCGACTTGCTTGTCAAAAATGACGGCAATAAAATGTGAAGCCTGGCAATGCTGTTTGCCACACAATGCGAGGTTCTCCCCCCTCTAACTTGCAGGCCTCACCAACCCACAACTTTCGTGCTCCGCAATAAGCGCCGAAGGGGCTCATTGCAAGCTTCTCCACCCTCTACTTTCCGGGCCTCGCGATGAGCCCCGCAATTAGTGGCTTTGCCTCTCATTGCAGGGGTCGGCCAACCCGCAACTTTTGGGCCTCGCAATGAGCACCTTTGGCGCTCATCGCGAGCCCTGCAATGAGCTCCTTCGGCACTCGTTGCGAGTCTCTCCCCACTCTCTCCCTCCCTTGTTGCTTTGCTTTCTCTCCCTCCACTCTTTTCCCCCCCTTATCTCCCTCCCCTGTGTCTCCCCCCCCCTCTCTCACGCCTGTGTCTCTTTCCCCCACTCCCTCCTCTGTGCTCCTGTTTGCATGTACGGGTGTGAAACCATTTGCGGGCTCGGGAAATTCAACCAGTTAAATATCAAATCAGCTTGCAACCTCACTTACAGCCCCCCTGCCTCTCCCTCTGTGCTTTGTGTGAGGTTGTAAGTTCTTTTTTTAATAATTGGCGTCTTTTGGTGGTCTCCCAATGGCTTCGGAGTTATGGGCTTGAAAAAATGGCGGCCGTTAAATCCGTAATTTTTTTGAAGCCTGTAACTCGTAAGCCATTTTGAGCCTCCCCCTCAAGCCAGTCATGTACGGCCCTCACGTCGGGCCTTGTCTCTCTCTCTCTCTGTCTTGTGTGTCTCGCTCTCATTTCTTTCTCTCTGACCTGTCTCTCTCGCTCTTGGTGTGTGCTCTCTCTCTCTCTCTGTATGCTCTCCCTCTCTCTGCACTTTCTTTCTCTGTGCACTCTCTTTCTCTGTGAGCTCTTTCTGTGCACTCTCTCTCTGTGTGCTCTATGCATTCTCTCTGTGCGCTTTCTCTCTGTGCACTCTCTCTCTCTGTGCGCTTTCTGTCTGTGCACTCTCTCTCTGTGCACTCTTTCTCTTTGTCTGTGCACTCGCACTCTCTCTGTGCACTCTCTCTCTGTGCTCTCTCTCGCTCTCACTGTGCGCTGTCTGTGTGTGCTCTCTGTCTGTATGCACTCTCTCACTCTGTACCCCTCTCTGTGTCAATCTCTGTGCATTCTCTCTTTCTGTGCGCTCTCTCTGTCTGCGATCTCTCTCTCTCTCTGTTTGTGTGGGCACTATCCCTCTCTGTGCACTATCTCTGTGGCTCTCTCTCTATGTGTCTCTCTGTCTCTCTCTCTGTGCACTCTCTCTGCTCTGTCTTTGAACTCTCTCTGTGTTCTCTTTCTGTGTACTCTCTTTCTGTGCACTCTGTGTGTGCTCTCTCTCTCTCTCTCTCTCTCTGTGAGCTGTCTATGTGTGCTATCTCTGTACCGCTCCCTCTCTCTCTCACTCTTTGTGCACTCTGTCTCTGCTCTCTGTGGCTCTCTCTCTCTGTGCGCTCTCTGCCTCTGCTCTCTTTCTGTGCACTCTCTCTCTGTGCGCTGTCTGTGTGTTCTCTCTCTGTGAACTCTCTGTCTGTGCTCTCTCTCTCGCTCTTTTTGTGCTGTCTGTGTGCTCTCTCTTTCTCTGTACCCCTCCCTCTCTTTGTCAATCTCTGTACGCTCTCTCTGCTTTCTATCTGTGCACTCTCTCTCTATACACTGTCTTTGTGCGACCTCTCTGTGTGTGCTCTTGCTCTGTACCCCTCCCACTCTGTACCTGTCTCTCTCTGTACCTCTCTCTCTCTTTCTCTGTACCTCTCTCTCTCTCTCTCTGTACCTCTCTCTCTCTCTCTGTACCTGTCTCTCTCTCTCTTTACCTCTCTCCCTCCCTCTCTCACTTTGCTGTCTTTCTCTGAATTGCAAATGGACGCCAGCTTCTGTTAAGATCAGGTTTTAGGCCCCACCCCCACCAACGTCACAGCCACGCCCCCTTGATGAAATCAGCGTTAGCACAATTTTTTGCTGCTCACAACTATATATGTGACTAGCGACTTGCCCGTCAAAATATGACGGCAATAAAATTGTAAGGCAGATAATGCTGTTTGGCACACAATGAAAGGCTTTTAGTCCTCTTGAGTATCTTCAGCGCTCATTGCGAGCCTCGCGCCGAGCGCCTTTGGCGCTCATTGCAAGCCTCTCCTTGTGTGTCCTTTGGCTCCTCTCTCTATTTTTTTAAATACTAATTAATCAATTAATTGAATAATAAATTAATATAGTTTACCTTTTTCTAATTAATATATGTAACAATCAATAGGCTGAAGAGCTAACAATCTCTTATTATTGCAGCATATAAAGTCCAGTTGGACTGTTGCTGGCCTGAGGATATAGTGTTATGAATGTCCCAACTGTGCATTAGGAAGAGGCTGCGTGCGCGAGGGCAAACGTTGGTTTATTTGTGTAAAGCGCTACTTTAGATGTGTAATGTTGATAGTGGCAAGTTAGGATTGTAAAATTGCGTTGTTTGTCTATGTGCTACGCGGTTCACGAGCATTTGCCATCCTTTGTAATAGTGTATTTTGTAGCTTGTACGTTCCTGAAGGGGAAAGTGGTATACGGTTGGCGGTGTTTTGCATGGTCCATGGTCGTGCAGCCACGTTTTCGTTTTTTTGGGCCGGCAATTTTTTCTCTTGCTTAGCTGATTTTCGAGTGACGAAACTAGGCAAAATGGACTTAAATTCACGTTCCATCTCACTCCCAGACGTCCTAGCTGTTCGTCAAGTGCTTGCAGCCTAAGGCGATCCCGCGTTTCCTAAGTGTTTGGAGGCTAAGTCTTGCGTGTTTCATTGCCTCCACTGCTCATCTCACGTTCCTAGGTGAAAGTGGTACACAGTTGTCTGTTTTGCGCAGTCCAGGGTCGTGAACCTCGATTTAATTTTTTGGGGTCTCTATATTTTTTTTCTCACTTAGCCGATTTTCGAGTGCCTAAACTCGGCAAAATAGACTAAAATTTGTGTTCCACCTCACTCCCAGGCGTCCTGGCTGTTCCCCTGTACTGTGTGTGCTGTGTGTGATGTTTTTGTTGTATTTTTTTTTTTTGTGTGTGTGTGTTTTGGTGTTTTTTGCTTTGGGCGTTTCGGACGATAACTTCGTATTTTTCCTATCTATTTTTTTTTCTAAGTCCCACGTTCGTCAAGTGCTTGCAGTCTAAGGCGATCTCGCGTTTCCTAAGTGTTTGTCCCGCGTGTTTCATTGCTTCCATTGCTCGCCTCGCTTCGCCTTCGTCGCTCATCTCCCAAGTGCTGCTAGATTAGGTGCCTAAACTGCTCGCCTCACTATGCAAGGCGCTCCTTGCCAGCAACTGCGACACTGGCAAACTTCACGTCGTTAAGCAAAAAACGTTACCACACATTACGACCTCGCAAAAATCGTCCGCAATCCGCGAACATGAAAAAATTAATACCACAATAAATACACACAGCACATACATAAAAACCTTACCTACATCAAGAGGGACCATCCAGGACCTCAAAAAAGCAACTTACACCTTCATTTAACTCAAAATAAAAGAGTTTACACGCTAAAAAAATTCTCTAAGCGAGAGAAAAAATGGCCGCCGAACAAAACGAAAACGAGGCTACAGCACTCTAATCACGCAAAACACCACAAGAAACTCGCAAAACACCACAAAAGACCTACGGATATTCCGCGAAGACGCATACCACACATTACCCACCATTTTATCTGCCATTTTACGCCAATGCGGAAGTACACAACTACGCTAACGGTTTGGTCTCGCGCACGCACACTATTACACTGCACACATTCATCACGCTTACACAGCAGCTCCACACCACTAATGCTGCAGCAACATCAAAACAGATTGCCAGCTCTTCAACACAATGCTTCAAAATAGGTAAAGTATATTCATTTATTAATGTATTATATATTTAATTATTATACACCAAACAGCATTAGCTACCTTACAATTTCATTGCCGTCATTTTTTGACGGGCAATTCTCTAGTATTGTATATAGTTGCGTTATACTGTGTGGAGCTGTATTATATTGTGTATAGCTGTGTTAGACTGTGTAGAGCTGTACTATATTGTATATAGCGGTGTTATACTGTGTAGATCTGTATTGTATTGTATATAGCTGTGTTATACGGTGTAAAGCTGCATTATATTGTATATAGCTGTGTTATACTGTGTGGAGCTGTATTATATTGTATACTAGCGAATTGCCCGTCAAAAAATGACGGCAATGAAATTGTAAGGTAGCTAATGCTGTTTGGTGTCTAATAATGAAATATGTAATACATTACTAAATGAATATACTGTACCTATTTTGAAGCATTGTGATGAAGAGCTGGCAATCTGTGTTGATGTTGCTGCAGCATTAGTGGTGTGGAGGTGCTGTGTAAGCATGCTGAATGTGTGCACTGTGTGGTATGAATATCCGTAGGTGGTTTGTGGCGTTTTGTGAGTTTCTTGTGGTGTTTTGCGAGTTTGTTGTGGTGTTTTGCGAGTTTAGAGTGCTGTAGCCTCGTTTTCGTTTTGTTTGGCGGCCATTTTTTCTGTCGCTTAGATTTTTTTTTAGTCTCAAAACTCTTTTATTTCGAGTAAAATCGAGGTCTAAGTTGCATTTTTGAGGTCCTGGGTGCTCCCTCTTGGTGTAGGTAAGGTTTTTATGTATGTGCTGTGTGTATGTATTGTGTTTTAAATGTTTCGGCGCTCCATGCCAGCAACTGAGGCCCGTGCCCAGTGACCTCGCCAGCAACTGAGGCCCTCAGAAACTGAGGCCCTTGCCCAGTGACCTCGCTACGCAAGCGTGAGCAACGACCCGTACGCTCACAACTATATATGTGATAGCTGTGTTATACTGTGTACAGCTGTATTATATTGTATATAGTGGAACTAGTGATACTGTTGAATGTTTGTGGGTAGAGTTAAATAGCGGAGCAGCAAATTCCAAAAGAATATTAGTAGGAGTATGCTATAAACCCCCAAATATAGCTAAAAGTGAGGAAATACAATTGTTATTACAGATTGTAAATGCAGCTAAGCATGGGCAAGTTCTAATAATGGGAGATTTTGATTACCCTGAAATAAACTGGATAAATGAGACCAGCAGTTCAGCTAAGGGGAGCAGGTTCTTCAGTACACTCAGGGATCATTATCTGGCCCAGGTTATACAAGAACCTACTAGAAATAAGGCTATCTTGGAATTAGTCATCACAAATAATATTGATATAGTATCAAATGTTGAAATAGGGCAACTTTTGGGAAACCGTGATCACAACACAGTCTCATTTGAGATTTAATTAAAAAAACTAAATTTTAAGGAGCCAACAAAAACTCTTTTTTAACGGTCTAAGGGCATCAATACAAAGTAGAGACTAGGACAGAGAACTGATAGGTAAAAACACTGAACATAAATGGACAACATTTAAATCCTTACTAAATATACATACTACCAAGTATACCATATACCAAGTGTGAATAAAAGTCAAAGGAGTAAATCACATCCAATGTGGCTTACCAATGATTTAAAGATCAAGGTACAGAGTAAAAAACAGGCATTAAAATTATACAAACAAGAGGGGACAGAGACTGCTTTATGGGAGTATAAGGAAATCAAGAACGCTTGCAAAAGCGTTATTAGACTGGCTAAAATAGTTATTTATATATATATATATATATATATATATATATAGTAATTAAGGTTGAAAAAAGACTTTCAGTCCATCAAGTTCAACCTGTTAAGATCTCCTCTGATCTGCAATATGCGGACTAGTTATTAATTAATTTGTTGATTAAATAATTATTCATTGTATAGTATTGGAGGATGAATAAAGAGTTAGTCCCTCAAGTTCAACCTTTTTAGATCTCTATTGATCTTTTTAATGTGCACTATTTATTATTAATGGTTAATAGAAAATGAAAAATGAATTGTAAAAGAGAGTAAGACTAACCCTAAAATATTTTTTTAAGTATATTAATGGGAAGAAGGCGAGGAAGAAAGCTATAGGAACATTACAATGTGAAACAGGCCGTCTGAAAACTAGTGACCAGGAAAAGGCAGATGAGCTAAATAGGTTATTTTCTTCGGTATACACAAGGGAGGTACCAATGATTGAGACACTGCAACATAATGGGGCTACACTACCTTTGCCGAATAATTGGTTAACGCAGGAAGTAATCTAAAAGCGGTTGGAAAAAATAAATGTTAATAAAGCCCCAGGTCCTGATGGAATACATCCAAGGGTACTAAGGGAACTGGGTTCTGTAATAGCTAAACCATTATATTTAATTTTTCAAGATTCACTCAACACAGGGTCTCTACCAGATGACTGGAGAAAAGCAGATGTGATAACTATATTTAAAAAGGGAGCATGAGCAAATTCAGGGAATTATAGACCAGTGAGCCTCACTTCTGAAGTGGGAAAGCTTTTAAAAGGGTTAATGAGGGATAATATACAAGAATATGTCTATTTGAACAGGATTATAAGTAGGAGTCAACATGGATTTATGGGGGATAGCTCATGTCAAACAAATATAATTAGTTTCTATGAGGGGATTAGTAGGAAGCTGGATCAAGGCAACTCAGTGGATGTAGTATTTTTGGATTTTGCCAAGGCTTTTGATACAGTGCCACATGCAAGACTATTGTGCAAAATTAAGGGATACAGGAATTGCAGTAAATATCTGCTCATGGATTGAGAGCTGGCTAAAAGACAGGAAGCAAAGGGTTGTTGTAAATGGAACATATTCCGATTGGACTAATGTGGTAAGTGGTGTTCCTCAGGGTTCAGTATTAGGTCCTCTCCTTTTTAACATATTTATTAATAACTTAGAGGTGGGACTGGAAAAAAGTGTCTCCATTTTCGCTGATGACACAAAGTAGTGCAAGGTAAGTAAATCAGATAATGATGTGCTTTCCCTCCAAAGGGATTTACATAAAATTGAGGAGTGGGCTGAAAAAAGGATTTGGGATTGCTTGTGGATAACCACCTAGGTTCAATCTTGTGTCAGTGCCTTGGAAACAAGCTCTACAGGGAGTGCAGAATTATTAGGCAAATGAGTATTTTGACCACATCATCCTCTTTATGCATGTTGTCTTACTCCAAGCTGTATAGGCTCGAAAGCCTACTACCAATTAAGCATATTAGGTGATGTGCATCTCTGTAATGAGAAGGGGTGTGGTCTAATGACATCAACACACTATATCAGGTGTGCATAATTATTAGGCAACTTCCTTTCCTTTGGCAAAATGGGTCAAAAGAAGGACTTGACAGGCTCAGAAAAGTCAAAAATAGTGAGATATCTTGCAGAGGGATGCAGCACTCTTAAAATTGCAAAGCTTCTGAAGCGTGATCATCGAACAATCAAGCGTTTCATTAAAAATAATCAACAGGGTCGCAAGAAGCGTGTGGAAAAACCAAGGCGCAAAATAACTGCCCATGAACTGAGAAAAGTCATGCGTGCAGCTGCCACGATGCGATTTGCCACCAGTTTGGCCATATTTCAGAGCTGCAACATCACTGGAGTGCCCAAAAGCACAAGGTGTGCAATACTCAGAGACACGGCCAAGGTAAGAAAGGCTGAAAGACGACCACCACTGAACAAGACACACAAGCTGAAACGTCATGACTGGGCCAAGAAATATCTCAAGACTGATTTTTCTAAGGTTTTATGGACTGATGAAATGAGAGTGAGTCTTGATGGGCCAGATGGATAGGCCCGTGGCTGGATTGGTAAAGGGCAGAGAGCTCCAGTCCGACTCAGACGCCAGCAAGGTGGAGGTGGAGTACTGGTTTGGGCTGGTATCATCAAAGATGAGCTTGTGGGGCCTTTTCGGATTGAGGATGGAGTCAAGCTCAACTCCCAGTCCTACTGCCAGTTCCTGGAAGACACCTTCTTCAAGCAGTGGTACAGGAAGAAGTCTGCATCCTTCAAGAAAAACATGATTTTCATGCAGGACAATGCTCCATCACACGCGTCCAAGTACTCCACAGCGTGGCTGGCAAGAAAGGGTATAAAAGAAGAAAATCTAATGACATGGCCTCCTTGTTCACCTGATCTGAACCCCATTGAGAACCTGTGGTCCATCATCAAATGTGAGATTTACAAGGAGGGAAAACAGTACACCTCTCTGAACAGTGTCTGGGAGGCTGTGGTTGCTGCTGCACGCAATGTTGATGGTGAACAGATCAAAACACTGACAGAATCCATGGATGGCAGGCTTTTGAGTGTCTTGCAAAGAAAGGTGGCTATATTGTTCACTGATTTGTTTTTGTTTTGTTTTTGAATGTCAGAAATGTATATTTGTGAATGTTGAGATGTTATATTGGTTTCACTGGTAAAAATAAATAATTGAAATGGGTATATATTTGTTTTTTGTTAAGTTGCCTAATAATTATGCACAGTAATAGTCACCTGCACACACAGATATCCCCCTAAAATAGCTAAAACTAAAAACAAACTAAAAACTACTTCCAAAAATATTCAGCTTTGATATTAATGAGTTTTTTGGGTTCATTGAGAACATGGTTGTTGTTCAATAATAAAATTAATCCTCAAAAATACAACTTGCCTAATAATTCTGCACTCCCTGTATGTACATTTGATTTTTTGCTCAAAAACAGAACCCTCCATTCTTTACAAAGTGTTTACCGTATATACTCGAGTATAAGCCGACCCGAGCATAAGCCGAGGCACCCATTTTAACGGAGTAAAATGAGTGACTCGTGTATAAGCCGAGGGTGGGAAATGTGCTGCCCCCTGTGTCCCTCTTGTGCCCTCTGTGTCCCCCTCTCTCTCCGTGTCTCTTCTCCCCTCTCCCTTCCCTGTGTCTCTTCTCCCCTCTCCCTTCCCTGTGTCTCTTCCAACCTCTCCCTTCCCTGTGTCTCTTCCCCCCTCCCTTATCACCCTCCTCAACCCCACTCCTTAACCTCCCTCCTCCGAGGAGGCCCTTTTTTGCCTTAAAAAAAGGGATGAAAAACTCAGCTTATACTCGAGTATATACGTTAATTTGTTTTCTTCTATGTACTCAACCCCTGTACAGCGCTACGGAATATGTTGGCGCAATATAAATAAAGATTAATAATAATAATACATAACAGTGCTCAAAGCCAAGCGGCAGCTGCAAAGGCAAATACAATATTAATGTATTAAGAAGAGTATAGAAGCAAGGGAAGCAAATATAATTCTGCCACTATACAAATCTCTAGTACGCCCTCATTTGGAATATGGAGTACAATTTTGGGTACCACTTCATAAAATTGACATTTTAGAGCTGGAAAAGGGACAGGAGGGCAACAAAACTAATAAGGGTAATGGAGGGGCTAAGTTATGAAGAAAGACTAACCAAATTAAGCTTATTTTCTCTAGAAAAAAGGAGTCTAAGAGGAGATATGATTACCTTATATAAATACCGTATTGGTCCGAATATAAGCCACACCCGCATATAAGCCGCACCCGTAAATTTCAGGGGGAAAAATAGAAAAAAGATAGTACTCAAATATAAGCCGCACCTGTAAGATTGGAGAGAAAAAGAGTTCCCGGATAATTCTTGGATAATTAGAGAGATAGTATTGATCTATGGAGACATACGATCACCAGTATCTGGGGTCAGGAAGGAATTTTTTTTTTCCCTTTGAAACGATTGGCTTAGTTACACATGTTTTTTTTCCCTTTTCAAACGATTGGCTTAGTTACACATGTTTTTTTTTCTGTTTGCCTTCCTCTGGATTAATTAATAATTAAAAAATAATAAATAATTAACAATTAATTAACAACTAATTAGTTAATAACTAATCCGCATGTTGCAGTTCAGAGGAGATTTTAAAAGGTTGATCTTGATGGATTGAAAGTCTTTTTTCAACCTTAATTATTATGGGCCTCATTCTATTATTGGCTGTAAAACGGCCGCAAAGCCGCGATTCCTTGCGGACGTCATACGGCCCCGTGTAGAGCTACCTTTACCTTGCAATTCAAATAGACGGCGCCGCAAGGATATCCCCCTTACGGCCGGCCGCATATCATGCAACCGGCCGCATATCATGCAACCGGCCGCAAGGTCAGAAAACTTTAAATGCAAAAATAAATTCAAGACGGCACTGTAAAGCTCTGTAAATGCTAGGGATCATAATGGGGGACATGAGGATTAATCAGCCCAAATACGATATTTCATTAACGGTTTATTTTCCGTCCCGCAGCCTGGGCGGGTCTGAGGTTCTCCAAGCCCTCGGGACTTTGTCCAAGGATATTTGACATGAATTAAAATAAAAATTATTTGCGGATTTGAGTGTAGGGGAATGTTGTGCTATGAATGCTAACACCCCCAATCACTTTATCGTCTCATAAGAGTGCAGGATGGCTTTATTATGTGCCTAATTGTGTGCTTGCGGGACCTTTTTAGTGAGTAAGCTGCGGCTCGGTTTTTAGCCTTGCCGAGAGGGTTCCCAGAGCAATAGAATAGCAACCGGGCTTTTCTTGTGGCCGAAACTCTTGCGGCCGTTTAAGATCAAAGGGTTTCTTGCGGCGCGTGCGGCCGCAAGGGATAACAAGGGGTCCGGCCGCAAGTCTGCCGGAGCCCCCGGCCGGAAGGGAATAGAATAGGCAAATAGCCTGCGGCCGGTCCTTGCGGCCCCGCATCTCCTACGGCCGATAATAGAATGAGGCCCTATGTAACTATATAGCTTTGTAGACATTGTAAACCGCTGTGTTATACTGTGTAAAGCTGTATTATCACATACACTGTATATAGTTGTGAGCATACGAGCCGTTGCTCACGCTTGCGGGCTCGCGAAGCAAGGGTCGCAGTTGCTGGCAAGGAGCGCTGAAGGCGCTCCTTGCCAGCAAATGCGACCCTCGCAAAATTTACGTCGTAACTCAAACAAAATACGAGACACGTTACGACCCATTACGACCTTTTAAAAATCGACCACAACACGCGCACATGAAAACATTAAAAATACAACAAATACACACAACAAATACATAAAAAGCTTACTTACAGGAAGAGGGAGCATCAAGGACCTCGAAAACTGAAGTTACAACTCAATTTAAGTCAAATGAAAACAGTTTAGACACTACAAAATTCTCTAAACGAAATTGAGGCTACAGCAGTCTAAAGACGCAAAACACCAACAAACACCTACGTATTTGCCGAAAAACACCTACGAGAATAAACAACAAGGACGCAACCTGCGCAACCCCAAAAACATTACAAACACAATAAATACAAACAACAAACACATAAAAAGGTTACTCACAGCAAGGGCGGGCACAGAGGACCTCTGGAAGTGAAGTTACACCTCCATTTAAGCACAAATTTCGGAGTTTAGAGACCCGAAAATCACTTGAGCGAGAGGTCCCTAAAAACGCAAAACACTACCATAAACATGCAAAACACCACCAAACAGCTACGGATATTCCGAAAAAGCCCACCAAACCGCTACCGATATTCCGAAAAACTCGCACGACATAGAAAACGAATATTGCGAAAAACACCAAACACCCTTAGCTCACTTAAAATTTTCATTGCCGTCATTTTTTGACGGGCAATTCGCTAGTATACTAATTGCCCGTCAAAAAATGACTGCAATAGAATTGTAAGGCAGCTAATGCTGTTTGGTGTAGGCTAATGAAATAATTAATTCATTAATAAATGAATATACTTTAACTATTTGGAAGTAATATATGCAGGAAGCATTGTGCTGAAGAGCTGACAATCTGTTTTCATGTTTCTGCAGCATATAATATAGGTTTGCACTGTTGTGGAACTGAGGTATAAGTGTCAGCAATGTGTGCAGTGTGTAGTGTAAATAGGCTGCGTGCGCGAGGGGAAGCCGTTAGGGTAGCTGTGTACTTCCGCATTGTGTAAGTTAGTGTTGTAAAATGGAGGCTAATGTGTATGTGCTATGCGGCTGTATGATGTAGTGTCCTTGCTAATGGTGTACCTTGTACCTCGCTTTTTGGAAAATCCGTTTGTGCTTGGTGGTGTTTTGCGTGTTTAGGGTCCTGTAGCCTCGTTTTTCGTTTTTTTCTGCGCCAGTTTTTTCTTTCGCTTAGGGGATTTTCGTGTGTGTAAACTCCTTGAATTTGGATGTAAATTGAGGTGTAACTTCACTTGCAGAGGTCCTGGGTGTCCCTCCCCCCTTGCTGTGTGTAAGGTTTTTATATATTTGTTGTGTGTATTTATTGTGTTTGTAATGTTTTTATGTGCTCGCGGTTCGGGCGTTAAGGTCGTATTTTTGCGAACTCGTAATGGTTTTTTTTTCTAAGTTCCGCGGCTCGTATTTTTGGATGGTAAGACCGTAAATTTTACGGTGTAAGTCCCGCCTGCGCCTCATTGCAGCCGACGTGTGAGCCTCCAGCTCCGCAAATGCAGAGCCTTTCGCGCTTCTTGCCAGTAACTGCGGCCCTCGCTTCGCGAGCCCGCAGCGTTAGCAACAACCAGCATGCTGTATTATATTGTATATAGCTGTGTTATACTGTGTAGAGCTGTTTTATTTTGTATATAGCTGTGTTATACTGTGTAGAGTGGTAGCATGACTTCAAGTCGCATGAGTCGTGTGCAATGACCACAGCGTGTCGACACATGCGCGCATACACACCAGCGCGCCAGACAATGGCGCGACCGACATGTATGCACATAGTAAACAGCGCGCCAGCCATATTCGCCCAGTCTAGTCCCTGAGCTGCTGAGACGAGCGGGGAGCAGTGTTCTGGTGAATGGTTAATGAGAGAAGGGGATGGGACCTCCTGCACAAGTCACAGACTGCCAAGGGGCCCACGTCACACACAAGTCGGGGACACTCATGCTCAAGGCACACAGACAACCCGAGGTCCCTGAGATACATGAACGGTGGTAATGGTCCCTCATGTTCAGACCACTCATTATTCTTGGACACTTTGTATTGTTATCAGCACTTTTGCATCAAAATAACAAGCAGCCTATGACACTGTGGCACTAACCCGAGCCCACCTGACAACACCTGAAATTATGCAGCACCTGTGCCATTTTACACCAGTCCAGTCTTACATATTATGCCCTCCCATGCCACATACCCTGCCCCCCCACCCCCGTGCCATACCCTGCTCCTCCTGTGCCAATCTCACATACCCTAGGCAGCATGGGTGATCGGCCCACATGGTGGTCCCGTCCCCACCTTTCATCAACCATTCACCAGGCCACTGCTCCCCGCTCGTCTCAGCAGCTCAGGGACTCTACTGTTGCACGCATATGGCGGGCTCGCTGTTTTTTATGTGCATATGTCGCTGTTTAGGCGCATGTGTCGGCACGCTGTGGTTGTTGCGCATGTCTCTCGTGCCCCGAAGTCGGGGTGCCGTGCATAGCTGTATTATATTGTATACTAGCGAATTGCCCGTCAAAAAATGACGGCAATGAAATTGTAAGGTAGCTAAATTAGTAAATGAATATAGTGTACCTATTTTGAAGCATTGTGATGAAGAGCTGGCAATCTGTGTTGATGTTGCTGCAGCATTAGTGGTGTGGAGCTGCTGTATAAGCATGCTGAATGTGTGCAGTGTAACACTGTGCGTGCGCGAGACCAAACCGTTAGCGTAGTCGTGTACTTCCGCATTGGTGTAAAATGGCGAGTAATGTGTGGTATAGGTCTGTATCGGAATATCCGTAGGTGTTTTGTGGTGTTTTGCGAGTTTCTTGTGGTGTTTTGCGAGTTTAGAGTGCTGTAGCCTCGTTTTCGTTTTGTTCGGCGGCCATTTTTTCTCTCGCTTCGTTTTTTTTTTAGTCTCTAAAGTGTTTTATTTCGAGTAAAATCGAGGTGTAAGTTGCATTTTTGAGGTCCTGGGTGCTCCCTCTTGGTGTAGGTAAGTTTTTTATGTATGTGCTGTGTGTATGTATTGTGTTTTAAATGTTTGTATGTCGGCGTGTTGCGTCCGATGTTTGCGAGGTCGTAATGTGTGGTAACGTGTTTCGTACGTTGTTTGCGTGCCTCGTAAAATTTAGCGAGTGTCGTAATTTGTGTGTCGTGTTTTTTGAGTAGCGACGTGAATTTTGCGAGGGTTTGAGGCCCTTGCCCAGTGACCTCGCCAGCAACTGAGTCCCTCGCTTTGCGAGGGGCCTCAGTTGCTGGCATGGAGCGCCTTCGGCGCTCCATGCCAGCAACTGAGGCCCTTGCCCAGTGAGCTCGCCAGCAACTAAGGCCCTTGCTTCGCGAGGGGCCTCAGTTGCTGACATGGAGCGCCTTCGGCGCTCCATGCCAGCAACTGAGACCCGTGCCCAGTGACCTCGCCAGCAACTGAGGCCCTCGCTTCGCGAGGGGCCTCAGTTGCTGGCATGGAGCGCCTTCGGCGCTCCATGCCAGCAACTGAGGCCCTTGCCCAGTGACCTCGCTACGCGAGGGCCGCGGCTCGCTGCGCGAGGGCCGCGGGCTCGCTATGCGAGCCCGCAAGCGTGAGCAACGACTCGTACGCTCACAACTATATATGTGATATCTGTGTTATACTGTGTAGATCTGTATTATATTGCATACTAGCGAATTGCCCGTCAAAAAATGACAGCAATAGAATTGTAAGGCAGCTAATGCTGTTTGGTGTAGGCTAATGAAATAATTAAAAATAATAAAATTAATATACTTTACCTATTTGAAAGTAATATATGCAGGAAGCACTGTCCTGAACAGCTGAGAATCTGTTTTGATGTTCATGCAGCATATAATGTAGGTTTGCACTGTTGTGGAGCTGAGGTGTAAGTGTCAGCAATGTGTGCATTGTGTAGTGTAAATAGGCAGCGTGCGCGAGGGAAAGCCGTTAGATGTGTTCTTCCGCATTGTGTAAGTTAGTGTAACATGGCGCCTAATGTGTGTGGTACGCGGCTGTGGCTGATTTTGCGTCCTTGTTCTTGGACCTCGTACAGCTTTTTCAGAAAATCCGTATGTGTTTCGTGGTGTTTTGCGTGTTTAGGGTCCTGTAGCCTCGTTTTCATTTTTTTTTCGTGGCCATTTTTTCTCCCGCTTAGCGGATTTTCGCGTATCTAAACTCTTGAATTTCTACTTAAATTGAGGTGTAACTACACTTTCAGAGGTCCTGGGTGCCCCCCCCCCCCCCCCCCTTGCTGTGGGTAAGCTTTTTATGTGTTTGTTGTGTGTATTTATTGTGTTTTTAATGTTTTCATGTGCGCTGGTTTACGGACGCTAAGTCCCGCGGCTCGTATTTGAGGATGCTAAGTCCATAAATTTTGCGGTGTAAGTCCCGTCGTAGGGGCGCTCATCAGCAGGGCATGGAGCGCCTTTGGCGGCCGCAGCGTTCGCAACAACTTTTGCCAACCCTCACTGCTGACAACTATATATGTGACTAGCGAATTGCCCGTCAAAAAATGACGGCAATGAAATTGTAAGGTAGCTAATGCTGTTTAGTGTGTAATAATGAAATATATAATACATTAATAAATTAATATACTTTACCTATTTTAAAGCATTGTGTGGAAGAGCTGTGAATGTGTTTTGATGTTGCTGCAGCATTAGTGGTGTGGATCTGCTGTGTAAGCGTGCTGAATGTGTGCAGTGTAACACTGTGCGTGCGCGAGACCAAACCGTTGTCGTGTACTTCCGCATTGGCGTAAAATGGCGAGTAATGTGTGGTATACGTTTGTATCGGAATATCCGTAGGTGTTTTGTGGTGTTTTGCGAGTTTCTTGTGGTGTTTTGCGAGTTTAGAGTGCTGTAGCCTCGTTTTCATTTTGTTCGGCGGCCATTTTTTCTCTCGCTTCGATTTTTTTTTAGTCTCTAAACTGTTTTATTTCGAGTAAAATCGAGGTGTAAGTTGTATTTTTGAGGTGCTGGGTGCTCCCTCTTGGTGTAGGTAAGTTTTTTATGTATGTGCTGTGTGTATGTATTGTGTTTTACATTTTGTAATGTTCGCGAGTTGCGTCCGAGTGTTGCGAGTCCGTAATGTGTGTGAACGTGTGTCGTATGTTGTTTGCGAGTGTCTTATTGTGTGTGTCGTACTGTTTGGGTTGCGACGTGAAGTTTGCGAGGGTCGCAGTTGCTGGCATGGAGCGCCGACGGCGCCCCATGCCAGCAACTGAGACCCTCGGGCAGTGACCTCGCTTCGCGAGGGCCTCGGCTCGCTGCACGAGCCGCAGCTCGCGTAGCGAGCCCGCGGTCCTCGCTACGCGAGCCTGCAGCGTTAGCAACAACTCGTACGCTCACAACTATATATGTGATAGTTATGTTATACTGTGTGGAGCTGTATTATATTGTATTTAGCTGTGTTATACTGTGTTGAGTTGTATTATATTGTATACTAGCGACTTGTCCATCAAAAAAATTACGGCAATAAAATTGTAAGGCAGGTAATGCTGTTTGCCACACAAAATAAGTGTTTTAGTCGTCTGAGTACCATCGGCACTCATTGCGAGCCTTTAGGTTGGTGTATTTTTGGTTATCAGAGCCCCTTTGGCGCTCATTGCAAGGTCCGCGCTGATCGCCTTTTGGCGCTCATTGTGAGACTCTACCCTGGTGTACTTTTGGTCCTCTGAGCACACTTGGCGCTCATAGTGAGCCGTGCGCTGAACGCCTTTGGCGTTTATTGCGATCCTGTCGTCTGGTCCTTTTTTATTTTTGTCTATATGTATTTTGTAATGATAATGAATTAATTAATAAAATCATAAATTAATATACTTTACCTATTTGTAATTAATATATGCAGTATGCAATATCCTGAAGAGCTAACAATCTTTTTTTATGTTCCTGCACCATACTATGTACATTTGCACTCTTACTTTGCTGAGGTGTAAGTGTCAGCAATGTGTGAAGTGTGTAGTGTTAATAGGCTGTGTGCGCGAGGGCAAACCGTTTGTTTGGCTGTGTAATTCTGCATTTTGTAATGGTAATGTTATTACTTGCAAGTTAGTGTTGTTAATTGTCGGCGATTGTCTATGTGTTACGCGGGTGTGGAGCATTTTGCTTCCTCCCTAATAGTGTATTTTATAGCTCGTACGCTCTTGTGTAAAAGTCTTATGTGTCTGGCGGGTTTTTGCGTGTTTATTGGTCGTGTAGCCTCGTTTTCGTTTTTTTTTGTTTTAGATTTTCGTGTGTGTAAACACGGCAAATTGTGGTTCAATTGTTGTGCAACCTGACTCGCAGACGTCGTGGCTGTCCCCCCGTACTGTTAGTGATGTTTTTTTTGTATTTTTATTAATTTTGGTGGTGGGGGTGTTTTTGTATGCGCATGGCTGGGGCGTTAAGTTCATATTTTTGGGATCTCGTATTTGTATTTTTTTATTGTAAGTGTCTCTTTACTTGTTGCTGTAATTTTTTAATACAATTTTTTCGAACTGCTACGGGTCTCGCATTCTTAATTGTGTAATTACGTTTTGTGTTGATGTGTAGTTCTGCGGGTCGTAGGGATGAGCGCCTATAGGCATTAGCGCCTATTGTTAGGAAGGTAGACCGGGTGATTTGTCACCCACATCCCAGCAATCTAACAGTTTTCTGTCTCCCGGGTGCTCGGGTAAGGCATGTTGTGGATCAGGTAGACAAATTATTGGGAGGGGCTGGAAATGAACCACCGGTCTTGGTACACATTGGTACCAATGACAAAGTTAGTGGAAGATGGAGTGTCCTAAAGAATGATTTTAGAGAACTAGGTAATAAGGGATTTGGGAGTACTAGTGGACAACCACCTAGGTAACAGCGCTCAAAGCCAAGCAGTAGCTGCAAAAGCAAGTAAAATATTAGCATGTATTAAGAAGGGTATAGAAGCAAGGGAAGCAAATATAATTCTGCCACTATACAAATCCCTAGTACACCCTAATTAGGAATATGGAGTACAATTTTGGGCACCACTTCATAAAAAGGATATTTTAGAGCTGGAAAAAGTACAGGGAAGGGCAACAAAACTAATAAGGGGAATGGAGGGGCTAAGTTATGAAGAAAGACAAACTAAATTAAACTTATTTTTGCTAGAAAAAAGGCGTCTACGAGGGGATATGATTACCCTTTTTAAATTCGTCCAGGGTGAATATAAGGCTTTGTCAAGTGAACTTTTTATAGCAAGAGATTTTCAACTGACAAGAGGACATCCTTTGAGGTTAGAGGAAAAAAGATTTCACCTTAAACAAAGAAAAGGATTCTTCACAGTTAGGGTGGTTAAACTGTGGAATTCTCTGCCAAAGGAGGTGGTGACAGCGAATTTGATAGGTAACTTCAAAAAGGGGTTAGATATATTTTTGAATAAAGAGGGCATTCAAGGTTATCCTAGATAACTAGCTAGGAATATTGATCCAGGGAGAAATTTGATCTCCAGTTTCTGGGGTCAGGAAGGAATTTAGCTTTTTTCCCCCCTTATGAGACAATTGGCAAAGTTTCAATGTTTTTTTTTTTTCTTCTGTTTGCCTTCCTCTCGATCAATTAAAAATTAATAACAAATAGTCCACATATTAAAAAGATCAAGAGAGAACTAAAAAGGTTGAACTTGATGGACTAACAGTCTTTATTCAACCTCAAATACTATACTATACCAACTATTATATGTGATAGCTGTGTTATACGGTGTAGAGCTGTATTGTATTGTATTGTATATAGCTGTGTTATACGGTGTAGAGCTGTATTGTATTGTATATAGATGTGTTATACGGTGTACAGCTGTATTATATTGTATACAGCTGTGTTAAACGGTGTAGAGCTGTGTTATATTGTATACTAGCGACTTGCCCGTCAAAAATTACGGCAATACAATTGTAAGGCAGGTAATGCTGTTTGGTCCCGACATTAATTTTGTTGGTGGTCTGAGATCCTTCTGCGCTCATTGGTTGTTGTAATTCTTTTTTTTCTGATAGGCGCTTTTGCTGTTATTGTTTGGTTGGCGGTGATCTGCTTTTTGCGCTTATTGCAAGGCTTTGTTCATTGTGAGTGGCGCGGTGAATGGCTTTTGTGTTTATTGTGAGAGTGTATTTTTTTTTGGTGTATATATATATTTTTTTTTGTATGCTATTTAAATAATAATAAATTAATACATGAATATACTATACCTATTTAGAAATAATATATGCAGGAATCATTGTGTTGAAGAGCTGACAATCTGTTTTGATGTTCCTGCAGCATACAATGTCGGTTTGCACTGTTGTGGAGCTGAGGTGTAAGTGTCAGCAATGTGTGCAGTGTGTAGTGTAAATAAGCTGCGTGCTCGAGGGAAAGACGTTAGGGTAGCTGTGTACTTCTGCATTGTGTAAGTTAGTGTTGTAAAATGCCGGTGAATGTGTGTGGTACGCGGCTGTGGAAGAGTGTAACTTGTACCTCGTATGGCTTTTTTGAACAGCTGTATTATATCGTATATAGCTGTGTTATACTGTGTAGAGCTGTATTATATCGTGTATCGCTGTTATACTGTGTGGATCTGTTGTATAGCACATATATAGTTGTCGTAGTGCGAGTTGTCGTCACACTTTGCAAGCCGAGCCGTTGAGGCACGCAGGATTTTAGGCGGGGTAGACACGCTGTACTTAGCTTGTGCTCATCCCGAGACATGCGGTACTTAGCTGCAATGAGGCCTCATCGCGAGGCCCCTGGACTTAGCGACAGACGCAAAATTACGGCCCGTATGACTTAGGACCTGAAGCACATAAATGGACTGCGAGGCTCGCAAAAATACCACTTTAACGGACAAACCATCGAACTGGAAAAACCTGCAAAAACACAAAAATATGCCTCAAATTAACTTGCACACTCACACACAGCACAGGGGGAGAGCCATGGAACCTGTAAGTGAGGTTGCAAGTGAATTAGACGCATTTTTTGTCTATTTTAACTATTGAAAATCGCTGAAGCGGGACAAAAAATGGCTGCCGAAAAAACTTAAAAGTTCTGAAACAGGATGAAAATGAGGCTGAGCAACACCAGGCACACGGGACTTAGAAAATACACGACTCTGAAGACAGTAACACTTCCACGAACAACGCCAGGCACGTGGGATTTTGAAAATAAAACCAACGGCAGTCAACGCGCGCCACACAAAGATTCAGCAGAGACACAGAGGAGAAACACAAAGGGAAGGGACAGGGGAGGAAAGGGTTGCAATGAGCGTCGAAGGTGATCAGTGCAAAGCACGAAAGTTTAAGTACACAAGGGAAGTGGCTCGCAATGAGCGCCGATTGTGCTCAGAGGAGAAAAAGCCTCACATTGTGTGGCAAGCAGCCTTACAATTTTATTTCCGTCATTCTTGACAGACAATTTCCTAGTTGTATATAATTGTGTTATACGGGTTAGAGCTATCATCACATATATAGTTGTGAGCGTACGGGCCGTTGCTCATGCTTGCGGGCTCGCGTAGCGAGGGCTGCGGGCAAGGGCCTCAGTTCATCCCAGCAACTGAGGCCCTTGCTCGCAGCGTACGGCCCGTTGCTCCACGGTGAGACCCTGCAGCCACCTCCTCCCCACAATACCCCGCCGCTGGAGAGAGGGAGCAGACCTCCATGCCCTTGCCCGCAGCGTACGGCCCGTTCCAACGCAAATAACACGGCACACACATTACGACACTCGCAAACAACATACCACACACGTTCACACACATTACGGACTCGCAACACTCGGACGCAACTCGCGAACATTACAAAATTAAAAACACAATACATACACACAGCACATACAGCAACAGGGAGCAGCCAGGACCTCAAAAAGGCAACTTACACCTTTGTTTCAATAAAAAGAAAAGAGTTTGGACAATAAAAAATTTGATATGCGTGAGAAAAAATGGCCGTTGAACAAAACGAAAACGAGGCTACACACGCAAACACCATACGAGACACGTTACCAGACATTACGACCTCGCAAGCATTAGCTACCTTACGATTTCATTGCCGTCATTTTTTGACGGGCAATTCGCTAGTATATCATATATAGCTGTGTTATACTATGTAGAGCTGTATTATATTGTATACTAACGAATTGACTGTCAAAAAATGACGGTCATAAAATTGTAAGGCAGGTAATGCTGTTTGCCTCCAGCGCTCCATGCCAGCAACTGCGGCCCTCGCTTCTCGAGCCCGCAATCGTTAGCAACAGCCCGCATGCTCACAACTATATGAGAACCCACCTTTGGTGATTATTGCAAGGCCTGCTCTGAGCGCCTTTGGCGCTCATTACGAGCCTCTCCCCTGTGTACTTCAACTTTCCTGCTTTGCACTGATCACCTTCACAATGCAGCCTAAGTCCTGCTCCGTACATGGCTCGCCTCGCTTTGCGAGGCTTCGCAGAGCCTAAGTCCCGCACTGTATATTACTCGCTTCGCTTTGCGCTCATCCAGCCTAAGTCCTTTGACATACACGGCTCGCCTCGATTCGCAGATAAGTGGTGCGTCGTACACGGCTCGCCTAGCCATGTGAGATAAGTAAAGCGTCACCAACATCATAAGCGTTCCCAACACTGACAACTATACAGTGGATATAAAAAGTCTACACACCCCTGTTAAAATGTCAGGTTTCTGTGCTGCAAACAAATTAGACAAAGATAAATCATTTCAGAACTTTTTCCAACTTTAATGTGACCTATAAACTGTACAACTTAATTGAAAAACAAACTGAAATCTTTTAGGTAGAGGGAAAAAAACATATAAAAATAAAATAATATGGTTGCGTAAGTATACCGCACCCTTAAACTAATACTTTGTTGAAGCATCTTTTGATTTTATTACAGCACTCAGTCTTTTTGGGTATGAGTCTATCAGCATGGCACATTTTGACTTGGCAAGATTTGCCCACTCTTCTTTGCAAAAACACTCCAAATCTGTCAGATTGCGAGGGCATCTCCTGTACACAGCCCTCTTCAGACCACCCCACAGATTTTCAATCGGATTTAGGTCTAGGCTCTGGCTGGGCCATTCCAAAACTTTAATCTTCTTCTGGTGAAGCCATTCCTTTGTTGATTTGGATGTATGCTTTGGGTCGTTGTCATGCTGAAAGATGAAGTTCCTCTTCATGTTCAGCTTTCTAGCAGAAGCCTGAAGGTTTTGTGACAATATTGACTGGTATTTGGAACTGTTCATAATTCCCTCTATCTTAACTAAGGCCCCAGTTCCAGCTGAAGAAAAACAGCCCCAAAGCATGATGCTGCCACCACCATGCTTCACTGTGGGTAGGGTGTTCTTTTGGTGATGTGCAGTGTTGTTTTTGCGCCGAACATATCTTTTGGAATTATGGCCAAAAAGTTCAACCTTGGTTTCATCAGACCATAACACCTTTTCCCACATGCTTTTGTGAGACTTCAGATGTGTTTTTGCAAAATGTATCCTGGCTTGGATGTTTTTCTTCGTAAGAAAAGGCTTTCGTCTTGCCACTCTACCCCATAGCCCAGACATATGAAGAATACGGGAGATTGTTGTTACATGTACCACACAGCCAGTACTTGCCAGATATTCCTTTAATGTTGCTGTAGGCCTCTTGGTAGTCTCCCAGACCAGTTTTCTTCTGGTCTTTTCATCAATTTTGGAGGGAGCTCCAGTTCTTGGTAATGTCACTGTTGTGCCATATTTTCTCCACTTGATGATGTCTGTCTTCACTGTGTTCCATGGTATATCTAATGCCTTGGAAATTCTTTTGTACCCTTCTCCTGACTGATACCTTTTAACAATGAGATCCCTCTGATGCTTTGGAAGCTCTCTGTGGACCATGACTTTTGCTGTGGGATGCGACTAAGAACATTTCAGGAAAGACCAACTAGAGCAGGTGAACTTTATTTGGTGTTATGTAGAGGCACTTTAAATGATGGCAGGTGTATGCTGACTCCTATTTAACACGATTTGGAATGTGATTGCGTATTTCTGAACAGAGCTACATCCCCAGTTAGAAGAGGGTGTGCAGACTTATGCAACCACATTATTTTTATTTTTTTTATTTTCTTCCCTCCACCTAAAATATTTCAGTTTGTTTTTCAATTGAGTTGTACAGTTTATAGGTCACATTAAAGGTGGAAAAAGTTCTGAAATGATTTATCTTTGTCTCATTTTTTTACAGCACAGAAACCTGACATTTTAACAGGGGTGTGTAGACTTTTTATATCCACTATATATGTGATAACTGTGTCATACGTTTTGAGTCACTCAAGCCTGCCACTTATGGGCCTCGCAATGTACGCCTTTGGTGCTCATCGCTAGCCCTGCAATGAGTACCTTCCGTCTTCGGCGCTTATTGCAGCCCACATCAAACCTGTCACTTTAGGGCCAAAGGCGCTCATTGCCCATGCGCAAGCCCGGAACTTTAATATTGCACGACGACAGCTATCAATTAAGATAAATATTAACCTTTATAGCTGTATTATACAGTGTAGAGCTGTAGTATATTGTATATAGCTGTCTTCTACAGTGTAGAGCTGTAGTATATTGTATATAGCGGTCTTATACAGTGTAGAGCTGTAGTATATTGTATATAGCTGTCTTATACTATACAGTATATAGCTGTAGAATATTGTCTATAGCTGTGTTATACGGTGTAGTGCTGTAGTATATTGTATATAGCGGTCTTATACAGTATAGAGCTGTAGTATATCTTATATAGCTGTGTTATACGATGTAGAGCTTTATTGTGTTGTGCATAGCTGTGTTATACAATAAAGCCCTGTATTGGGGTGTGTATACCATTCTTGATACAATAAAGCCCTGTATTGTGTTTTGCATAGCTGTGTGATAAAATAAAGCCCTGTATTGTGTTTTGCATAGCTGTGTGATAAAATAAAGCCCTGTATTGTGTTTTGCATAGCTGTGTTATACAATAAAGACCTGTATTGTGTTGTGCATAGCTGTGTGATACAATAAAGCCTTGCATAGCCGTGTTGTACATCAGAGACGACTGATTTGAGCTCATGATTGATTTAGTAAGACCAATTACACTAAAATGCCCAGTAGGTAAGTCATGATGGCACTACCTTATACAGGCATGCTCACTGCTTATTAAACTGACAGGTAAATACACATGTCCTGCTGCGTGTGTAGTGGGGTTAATTGAGGTCTGTGCAGTGACCTACATAAAGATACACACACTGACAAAATCAACACACAGACACCCATTGACACCCATTGACACACACTGACACACATTGACATACACTGACAAAGTCAACACAAACAGACACACATTGACACACGTGTCAAAACCAGATACACTGAGAATTATAATGTTGCATATACAACTGCCACATATAAATAACTGAAAATACATAATGTAACACATTAAAAGTAAACCTCTGTGCACCATCAGGTAGAAGCTTAAAAATCAAGTGGGAGGGTTCTACATTATTACATTGAATTAAAACTGTATGTGCTCTGCTCCATACATGGAATAAAGTATGTAAAAGCATATGGAAAAAAAGTGCTTTCCTTCTTAAAATTGCTGAGAATAACAGTTTGAAGCTGCACCGGTTGGTGGAACTAATTAGAATCAGTTGTGCAGGGGAAGGAATGTGTTTCCAATATATACCCCTTTTCCAGTTCCTGGATCTTAGCCCATTGAGCCACCATAAAGGACAGACTGCTTGGCTCCAGCCACTGGACTATGTGCATAAACACCTCCATTGTATTGTAATCTGTTTAGCCCATTGTTTACCAGATAATGTTAGTGTACTCTAATTGAGGCCTTGACCACTAGACATGGAGACAACATTATGTGTATTTGGAGGTTGTCCTATTGTTCACAGGTGCCAGACTATTAGACCCCACGTGGAGTCATTCTCCTATGTTTGTCTGCCACTCCGTGTCATTGTTGTTTTTGTATACAACTCCCTCCTGTATCTAACCCCAATATTTATAGGTTGACTTTTCAAAAATAAACCAGTTCCCTGCTGAGACATATAGTTACATAGTAATTGAGACTTTCAGTCCATCAAGTTCAACCTCTGATCTGCAATATGCAGATTAATTGTTAATTGATCCAGAGGAACGCAAACATAAAAAAAACCAAGTGAAACTTAGCCAATCATCTCAAAATGGAAAAATTAATTATTCCTTCATGACCCCAGATACTGGCGATCGGACTCCTCCATCCCTCTCTAATTAACAAGGATAACCCTGATTTGCTCTTGCTCCCTTCTTAAATATAGGTATCATCTCTGCTTTTCGTCAGTCATCTGGTAGCGACCCTGTGTTGAGTGAGGGTATGTTCTTTTATTTGCTCCTGGAGTATGCAATACTGATCCTATCTCCAGCCTGTAAGTAACTTGTTCTGGTCACTACCACAGGAAGGTTATTAATACTCCTGGAAGTGCTGATTTGTGACGGAGAGACCCTGACTGATACAGAAGCCAGATATTGGGGTGCTGGTGCTGAGATTTCTAAGAACCCAACGGTCCTTGTGGGTAGTTAACCTGTAGCCTATAACAGATGGCCCTGGGCAGTAGTAGCCCCTACCCCTGGATCATCACAACTGGTTGGCAGTGGTGGCACCTCAGTGCAGTAACCAGCAGCTGAAGGATGGGATATGGTGACCTATGCAAGATTGAAGTCCAGTTTTTTTGCGGCTTCCCTTTTTAATTAGAAATAAATACCGTCCCCTTTTTAATGTTATATATCGAATCCGCTGTCACCACGTCCTCTGGTAGAGAATTCCACAGATTAACCACCCTTACTGTGAAGAACCCTTTTCTTTCTTTAAGGTGGAATCTTTTTACTTCTAACCTCAAGGGATGTCATCTTGTCAGTTGAAAACCTCTTGGCACAAAAAGCTCCCTTGACAAATCTTTATACTGACCCTGGATGTATTTATATAAGGTAATCATATCTCCTCTTAGATGCCTTTTTTCTAGAGAAAATAAGTTTAATTTGGTTAGTCTTTCTTCATAACTTAGCCCCTCCATTCCCCTTATTAGTTTTGTTGCCCTCCTCTGTACCTTTTCCAGCTCTAAAATGTCCTTTTTATGAAGTGGTGCCCAAAATTGTACTCCATATTCCAAATGAGGGCTTACTAGAGATTTGTATAGTGGCAGAATTATATTTGCTTCCCTGGCTTCTATACCCTTCTTAATACATGCTAATATTTTATTTGCCTTTGCAGCTGCTGCTTGGCTTTGAGCATTGTTACCTAGGTGGTTGTCCACAAGCACTCCCAAATCCCTTTCAATATCCGATACACCTAGATTTGCTTCATTAAGATTATAAATTGCATGAATATTTTTCCTTCCCAGATGCATAACTTTACATTTGTTAGTATTAATTTTATGTAAATCTCTTTGGAGGGAAAGCACATCACTATCTGATTTAATTACCTTGCACAACTTCGTGTCATCAGCGAAAATGGAGACACCACACTCCAATCCTACCTCTAAGTCATTAATAAATATGTTAAAAAGGAGAGGACCTATTACTGATGTGCTGCAGGGAGATCCAAAGTGTGTCCTTGGAACCATCTATTGGCACGATGCCAAAAGGACATGGAAATAGACCCAGGGACAGAAGAAGAAAGTTTGCTCAAACCGTTGGTCCATAATGAAATGGATTTGGAAAAAGAGTATGAGGAACTGCTTGAGGAGATGGTCCCAGGTGGGACCTGGCTCAAGTGCATGGAGTTACCCCATACTTCCCCAGCTGAGCTAGCAGAGGATTTACTGCCAGAGGAAATGGACTGTTGGCTACACCCCTATAAGGTGGAGGAAGGAAATCAGAAGGTACCTGGAGATCTGACTGCTACAGAACAAGCAAGATCAGAGGCACTGCTGGGAACTCACCAGGGTAGGGAGGCAGGGAGAACAGTCCAGACCCTGGTAGATGCAAGACCATGGAGCAGTGTTAAGCATCACCAGCCACTGGGAGATGACCAACAACCAGAGAAGTTTCAGCCGCTAACCAATGGCGAGGAGCTGGAGACTGAACAGTTGGCAGAGGAGGTTGAAAGCCCTGAGAGTCTGCCCGACTACCCATGGACTGTCCTAAACGACAGACCGCAGATGTCCAGGCGGTCAGGAAACAGGTGGAGATGCAAAGGCTGACAGTCATAGAGAGTGTGATGCCAGATCGGGGCATGAGGCTATCAGGAAAGGGTGTGTCCCCTGAGACCCTGAAGATATTCCTCAGCATGGATCAGGTGGATCCAGATAAGTGTGGGAGTTCATGTGAGGGCACTGGCCCTGAGACCCTGAGGAAGGAGCACGTTGAGGCTCCACTCCGAAGTCCTGCAGAGTTGCCAGCAGGGCTAATGGGGATTGCTTCATTCCAGACCCTTGGACCCTGTGGATTGATATCCCAGGTGTTGTGAAGAAAAAGGGGGAAGGTGGCTGAGAAGTGGTCCCTAGCTCAGAAACCCCCTGGAAGGACTGTACAAATTGATTGTGTACCCAATATCCTACAGATATTGGGGTTAGAGACTGTGAACACTTTCCTGAAAGATGGGCAACCATCCCAAGAGTTGGTCAACCTACTACCCCCTCCAGGAGTAGGACACGCAGTAGGACATCTGGAGGGAGCAAGAGCAAATCTGGGGACCAGTGAGCCTCACTTCTGTAGTGGGAAAGCTTTTAGAAGGGTTAATAAGGGATAATATATAGAAGAATATGTATATTTGAACAGAATTATAAATAGGAATCAAAATGGATTTAAGAGGGATAGGTCATGTCAAATAAATCTAATTAGTTTATATGAGTAGTAGTACCTGAATCAAGGCAACTTTTTGCAAAGGCTATTGATACAGTGCCACATGGGACTCTATTGAACAAACTAAGGGATACAGAAATTGCAGTAAATATCTGCTCATGGATTGAGAGCTGGATAAAAAGCAAAGGGTTGTGGTAAATGGAACCTACTCTGATTGGACTAATGTGGTAAGTGGGGTTCCTCAGTCTTCAGTATTAGGTCCTCTCCTTTTTAACATACTAATTAATTACTTAGAAGTGGGACTGGAAAGTAGTGTCTCCATTTCCGCTGATGATGCAAAAATTGTGCAAGGTAATTAAGTCAGATAATGATGTACTTTCCCTCCAATGGGATTTACATATATTAGAGGAATGGGCATCTAAATGGCATCTAAGATTTAATACGAATAAGTTATGCATCTGGGAAGGAAAATTGAAAGGGATTTGGGAATACTTGTAGACGACCACCTAGGTAACAGTGCTCAATGCCAAGCTGCAGCTGCAAAGTCAAATACAATATTAGCATGTATTAAGAAGGGTATAGAAGCAAATATAATTATGCCACTATACAAATTCCTAGTACGCCCTCATTTGGAATATGAAGTACAGTTTTGGGCACCACGTCATAAAAAGGAAATTTTAGAGCTGGAAAAGGATAAAGGTTTTGGGCACCACTTCATAAAAAGGACATTTTAGAGCTGGAAAAGGTTCAGAGAAGGGCAACAAATCTAAAAAGGAGATAGAGTGACTAAGTTAAGAAGAAAGATTAACCAAATTAAACTTATTTTCTCTAGAAAAAAGTTGTCTAAGAGGAGATATAAATACATCCAGGGTCAGTATAAAGCTTTGTCAAGTCAGTTTTCTGTGCCAAGAGATTTTCAACTGACAACGGGACATCATTTTTAAGTTAGAAGTACAAAGATTACACCTTTAAGAAAGAGAAGGGTTCTTCCCAGTAAGGGTGGGTAATCTGTGGAATTCTCTACGAAAGGAGGCAATGACAGTGGATTCGATAGATACATTTAAGAAGGGATTGGATATATTTTTTATTAAAAAGGGTATTCAGGTTTATCCTGGTTAATTAGAGAGAGAGTATTGGTCCAGGGAGGAGTCTGATCGCCAGTATCTGTGGGTCATGAAGGAATAATTATTTTTTCCCTTTTCAGATGATTGGCTAAGTTTCACTTGTTTTTTCTTTTTTTGTTTGCCTTCCTCTGGATCAAATAACAACTAATCTGCATATTACAGATCAGAGGAGATCTTAAAAGGTTGAACTTTTCAATTTTTAATTACTATGTAATTAGGTAACTATGCAATGGGACTTTTGCAGTGGCCACTTTGGTCAACAGTTTTCCTCCCTTGGATGGTGACTTGGGCTATGGGCTGCAGTTCAAGACTATCATCCGTTAAGGATCATAGCTTCAGAACTACTTTCTGGAAGATGGGGGTAATGTCATGGATGCCTTTTCCAGTTCCTTGATCTTAGCCCATTGAGCCACCATAAAAGACAGACTGCTTGTCTCTAGCCACTGGACTATGTGCATAAACACTTCCATTGTATTGTAATCTGTTTTCTCCCATTGTTTGCCAGAGAAAGTTAATGTACTCTATTTGAGGTATTAACCACTAGACATGGAGACAGCATTATGTGTATTTGGAGGTTGGCCTATTATTCACAGGTGCCAGACACTATGCCAGTCTATTAGACCCCATATGGAGTAAATCTCCTGTGTTTGTCTGCCACCCCCTGTCATTGTTGTTTAGTATACACCTACCTCTGTATCTTACCCCTATAAATATTGTTGACTTTCCAAAAATAAATCAGTTTCTTGCTGAGACATATAGAAATGGTATAGTTTAGTATTTGATGTTAAATAAAGACAGTTAGTCCATCAAGTTAAACCTTTTTAGATCTCTCTTGATCTTTTTAATATGTGGACTATTTGTTATTGTTAATTGATCCAGAGGAAGGCAAACAAAAAAAAAACATTGAAACTTTGCCAATTGTCTCATAAGGGGGAAAAAGGCAAAATTCCTTCCTGACCCCAGAAACTGGCGATCAAATTTCTCCCTGGATCAATATTCCTTCTCTAGTTATCTAGGATAACCTTGAATGCCCGCTTTTATTCAAAAATATATCTAACCTCTTTTTGAAGGTATCTATCGAATTCACTGTCACCACCTCCTTTGGAAGAGAATTCCACAGTTTAACCACCCTAACAGTGAAGAACCCTTTTCTTTGTTTAAGGTGAAATCTTTTTTCCTCTAACCTCAAGGAATGTCCTCTTATCAGTTGAAAATCTCTTGCTACAAAAAGTTCACTTGACAAAGCCTTATATTGACCCTGGATGTATTTAAATGAGGTAAGCATATCCCCTTGTAGACGCCTTTTTTCTAGAGAAAATAAGTTTAATTTGGTTAGTCTTTCTTCATAATTTAGCCCCTCCTTTCCCCTTATTAGTTTTGTAGCCCTCCTCTGTACTTTTTCCAGCTCTAAAATATCCTTTTTATGAAGTGGTGCCCAAAATTGTACTCCATATTCCAAATGGTCTCTTATTTGCTCCTGGTGGCTGCGATACTGATCCTATATCTTTACCCTGCAAGTAACTTGGCCTGGTCACTATCACAGGAAGGTTAAGACTCCTGGAAGTGCTGACACCTCACTGATATAGAAATCAGGGTGCTGGTGCCGATATTTAAAAAACCCAACAGTCCTTGTGGATAGTTAACCTGTAGTCTATAGCAGTTAGCCCTGGACAGTAATATCCCCTACCCCTGGATCATCACAATATATACAGTACAGTGGATATAAAAAGTCTACACACCCCTGTTAAAATGTCCGGTTTCTGTGCTGTAAAAAAATGAGACAAAGAGAAATCATTTCAGAACTTTTTCCACCTTTAATGTGACCTATAAACTGTACAACTCAATTGAAAAACAAACTGAAATCTTTTAGGTGGAGGGAAGAAAAATAAAATAGATAAATAAAAATAATGTGGTTGCATAAGTCTGCACACCCTCTTATAACTGGGGATGTAGCTATGTTCAGAATTAAGCAATCACATTCCAAATCGTGTTAAATAGGAGTCAGCATACACCTGCCATCATTTAAAGTGCCTCTGCTTAACCCCATATAAAGTTCAGCTGCTCTAGTTGGTCTTTCCTGAAATTTTCTTAGTCGCATGCCACAGCAAAAGCCATGGTCCACAGAGAGCTTCCAAAGCATCAGAGGGATCTCATTGTTAAAACGTATCAGTCAGAAAAAGGGTACAAAATAATTTCCAAGGCATTAGATATACCATGGAACACAGTGAAGACAGTCATCATCAAGTGGAAAAAATATGGCACAACCGTGACATTACCAAGAACTGGAGCTCCCTCCAAAATTGATGAAAAGACGAGAAGAAAACTGGTCTGGGAGGCTACCAAGAGGCCTACAGCAACATTAAAGGAGCTGCAGGAATATCTGGTAAATACTGGCTGTCTGGTACATGTGACAACAATCTCCCGTATTCTTCAAATGTCTGGGCTATGGGGTAGAGTGGCAAGACGAAAGCCTTTTCTTACGAAGAAAAACATCCAAGCCAGGCTACATTTTGCAAAAACACATCTGAAGTCTCCCAAAAGCATGTGGGAAAAGGTGTTATGGTCTGATGAAACCAAGGTTGAATTATGAACAGTTCCAAATACCAGTCAATATTGGCACAACACCTTCAGGCTTCTGCTAGAAAGCTGAACATGAAAAGGAACTTCATCTTTCAGCATGACAACGACCCAAAGCATACATCCAAATCAACAAAGGAATGGCTTCACCAGAAGAAGATTAAAGTTTTGGAATGGCCCAGCAAGACCCTAGACCTGAATCCGATTGAACATCTGTAGGGTGATCTGAAGAGGGCTGTGCACAGGAGATGCCCTCACATTCTGACAGATTTGGAGTGTTTTTGCAAAGAAGAGTGGGCAAATCTTGCCAAGTCAAAATGTGCCATGCTGATAGACTCATACCCAAAAAGACTGAGTGCTGTAATAAAATCAAAAGGTGCTTCAACAAAGTATTAGTTTAAGGGTGTGCATACTTATGCAACCATATTATTTTATTTTTATATTTTTTCTTCCCTCTACCTAAAAGATTTCAGTTTGTTTTTCAATTGAGTTGTACAGTTTATAGGTCACTTTAAAGGTGGAAAAAGTTCTGAAATGATTTATCTTTGTCTCATTTTTTTTAACGGCACAGAAGCCTGACATTTTAACAGGGGTGTGTAGACTTTTTATATCCACTGTATGTATGTGTGTAAACGTTTTTAGAAGTTTTAACTGCTGTTGGGGGTTGTCCTCTATCAGCCAATGAGATCTACAGGATCAAGTATGCTATACCCATTTCCTGTTTCAATGAAGTTTACTCAATATTGTTTTAATTCAAAAAACATATTTTATAATGTTTAAAAAAAATGTATATGCATGCCAGACACATTTGTGAGTTTTGTGCTGATTGTACTCTTACCTTGAAAATAATATAACACAAACTGTTGCACAATCATCTGTGCCTATACAACAAAAAACAGTGAGGGACTCTATGTATCTGAGTAACCAGTGACTCATAGACAGACATCTGGGGCTTGGCCTGAACAAACAATTCCTTTTGAATTGTGTAATTGTTCTTGGTTATTTGTGTGCTGCTTTATCTGACCTCATTCCTGCTCTTTATGACAGAGAATTAGTCAATGTTGATTACTGATGACCATCAATTACTCTCCCACATACACAGTGTTCACAATATGGTCGTATCGAAGGCCACCATACAAAATCAGAGCCCACAAAGCACATGTGTTGTCCATTTTACATACCATATGGCCCAGATATAAAATATCTCTCACTGTTGACCATTCCATCATAACTCCCACCTCTTAGGTCCGTTGTTCTGGGGTTCTGCTGGATCCTGCCCTCTCTTTCATTGATCACATACGATCAGTAACCAAATCATGCCGTCCTCACTTAAAAACATCTCTAAAATAAGTCACCATCTTACACAAGACACAACTAAAATTCAAATACACTCTCTCATCATATCCTACCTCAACTACTGCAACTTGCTCCTAGCTGCCTCCCCATCACCCGTCTGTCTCCACTCCAATCCATAATGGATGCCTCTACTACACTTATACACCACACTCAATGCTCAGTGTCAGCACCTATCTTTCCGTCTCTTCACTGACTTCCGCCTCCAGAATAAGATTTCCAATCCTAACCCTAACATATAAAGCCCTTGCCTCAAAAAACTCCCCCAACTTCGTTCTGCTAATGACCTTCTTCTTTCCTATTATCTTATCACCTCCTCTCACTCTCGCCTTCAGGACTTTTTGAGCTGCCCGTACTCTATGTAACCCCTTCCCTTGCACCATTAGACTGTCTTCCTGCCTCAAATCCTGCAAAATCTCACCAAAAACTCATCGGTTTAAAGAACCTTAAAATGACTCAAACAAACAATCTACAGTGTAACGCACAACCACCTCCACTTCCATCAACCTACTACCTTATTTGCCACCATCTTGCATCTAGAACTCTCCAGTATCAAACCTCGCCCTTACATTCTAGATTGTAAGCTCTTCGGAGTAGGAACATCAATTCTGTTGCACCAAGGTGTCTGCTGACCCCTCTGTATTGTATTTATATTGTATTTTACCTCTACTTGTATTTCCACTTACAGTGCCTTGCAAAAGTATTCACCCCCTTGGCATTTTTTGTGTTCTGTTGCCTCACAACCTGGAATTAACATTGATTGTTTGAGGATTTGCATCATTTAATTTACAGAACATGCCCACAACTTTGAAGATGTTTTTTTTTTCTTTTTTTTTTATTGTGAAGCAAACAACAAATTATAAAATTATAAAAGTATTAAATTATACAAACAAGAGGAGGCAGAGACTGCTTTGCGTGAATACAAGGAAATCAACAAGGCTTGCAAAAGCGCGATTAGACTGGCTAAAATAGAAAATGAAAAATTAATTGCATAAGAGAGTAAGACTATCCCTAAAATATTTTTTAAATATATTAATGGGTTGAAGGCAAGGAAGGAAGCTATAGGAACATTACAGTGTGACACAGGCCGTCTGAAAATCAGTGACCAGGAAAAGGCAGATGAGCTAAATAGGTTCTTTTCTTCGGTATACACAAGGGAGGTACCAGTGGTTGGGACACGGCAACATAATGGGGCTACACTACCTTTGCCAAATAATTGGTTAACACAGGAAGTAATCCAAAAGAGGATGGAAAAAATAAATGTTAAAAAAAGCCCCGGGTCCTGGTGGAATACATCCAAGGGTACTAAGGGAACTGTGTTCTGTAATAGCCAAACCATTATATTTAATTTTTCAAGATTCACTCAACACATGGTTTCTACCAGATGACTGGAGAAAAGCTGATGTGATACCTATATTTAAAAAGGGAGCAAGAGCAAATACGGGGAATTATAGACCAGTGAGCCTCACTTCTATAGTGGGGAAGCTTTTAGAAGGGTTAATAAGGGATAATATATACAAGAATATGTCTATTTAAACAGGTTTAAAAGAGGGAGTCAACATGGATTTATGATCGATAGGTCATGTCAAACAAATCTAATTAGTTTCTATGAGGTAAGTGGGGTTCCTCAGGGTTCAGTATTAGGTCCTCTCCTTTTTAACATATTTATTAATGACTTAGAGGTAGGATTGGAGTGTGGTGTCTCCATGTTCGCTGATGACATGAAGTTGTGCAAGGTAATTAAATCAGATAATGATGTGCTTTCCCTCCAAAGGGATTTACATAAAATTGAGGAATGGGCAACTAAATGGCACATGAGATTTAATACGAATAAATGTAAAGTTATGCATCTGGTAAGGAAAAATAGCTATGCAATTTATAATCTTAATGGAGCAAATCTAGGTGTATCAGATATTGAAAGGGATTTGGGAGTGCTTGTGGACAACCACCTAGGTAACAGTGCTCAAAGCCAAGCAGCAGCTGCAAAGGCAAATAAAATATTAGCATGTATTAAGAAGGGTATAGAAGCCAGGGAAGCAAATATAATTCTGCCACTATACAAATCTCTAGTACGCCCTCATTTGGAATATGGAGTACAATTTTGGGCACCACTTCATAAAAAGGACATTTTAGAGGTGGAAAGGGTACAGAGGAATGCAACAAAACTAATAAGGGAAATGGAGGGGCTAAGTTATGAAGAAAGACTAACCAAATTAAACGTATTTTCTCTAGAAAAAAGGCGTCTAAGAGGAGATATGATTACCTAATATAAATACATCCAGGGTCAGTATAAAGATTTGTCAAGGGAGCTTTTTGTGCCAAGAGGTTTTCAGCTGACAAGAGGACGTCCCTTGAGGTTGGAAGTAAAAAGATTCCACCTTAAAGAAAGAAAACGGTTCTTCACAGTAAGGGTGGTTAATCTCTGGAATTCTCTACCACAGGAGGTGGTGATAGCGGATTCGATAGATAACTTTAAAAGGGTACTATATTTATTTCTAATTAAAAAGGCAATTCAGGGGTATCAAAGATAATTAGAGAGACTGTATTGATCCAGGGAGAAATCCGGTCGCTGGTGTCTGGGATCAGGAAGGAATTTTTTTATTTTTTTATTTGGATTGAATCTGGGCTTTGACTAGGCCATTCCAACACATCTACATTTTTCCCCTTAAACCACGCAAGTGTTGCTTTAGCAGTGTGTTTGGGGTCATTGTCCTGCTGGAAGGTGATCCTCCATCCTAGTCTCAAATCACGCACAGTGGTACAGGTCTTGCTCAAGAATATCCCTGTATTTAGCACCATCCATCTTTCCCTTAACTCTGACCAGTTTCCCCATCACTGCTGCTGAAAAAACATGCTGCCACCACCATGTTTGACTGTTGGGATGGTGTTCTTTGGGTGATGTGATGTGTTGGGTTTGCGCCAGACATAGCGTTTTCTTTGATGGCTGAAAAGTAAAATTTTAGTCTCATCAGAACAAAGCACCTTCCTCCATACATTTTGGGAGTCTCCCACATGCCTTTTCGCAAACTCAAAACGTGCCATTTTGTTTTTTGCTGAAAGTAATGGCTTTCTTCTGGCCACTCTGCCATAAAGCCCCACTCTATGGAGCGTACAGCTTATTGTCGTCCTATGTACAGACACTCCAGTCTCTGCTGTGGAACTCTGCAGCTCCTCCAGGGTTACCTTAGGTCTCTGTGCAGCCTCTCTGATTAATGCCCTTCTTTCCCGGTCCGTGAGTTTTGGTCGGCGGCCGTCTCTTGGCAGGCTTGCTGTTGTGCCATGTACATGTGGTTATGATAGATTTGATGGTGCTCCTGGGGATCATCAAAGATTTGGATATTTTTTATAACCTAACCCTGACTTGTACTTCTAAACAACATGGTCCCTTACTTGTTTGGAGAGTCCCTTGGTCTTCATGGCAGTGTTTGGTTAGTGGTGCCTCTTGCTTAGGTGCTGCAGCCTCTGGGGCCTTTCAAAAAAGGTGTGTATATGTAATGACAGATCATGTGACACTTAGGGCCTCATTCAATTGTGATTTGGCCAATTGAATAGGGTTTTATATAAGCACAGAGCATATTTTTTTGCAGAAGTTTTTAGTTAGTGAAGACCTAGCTTTTGGGTAGAAGTTCACTAACTAAAAACTTCTGTAAAAAAAATATGCTCTATGCTTATATATAGCCCTATTCAATTTGCCAAATTACAATTGAATGAGGCCCTTAGATTGTACACAGGTGGACATCATTTCACTATTTATGTGACTTTTGAAGGTTATTGGTTGCACCAGAGCTTTTTATGGGCTTCATAACAAAGGGGGTGAATACAAACGCACATGCCAATTTTCTGTTTTCTATTTCTAAAAAATAGTTTTATGTATATATTTTTCTCATTTCACTTCACCAACTTAGACTATTGTTTCTATCCATCATATAAAATTCAGATTAACAAAACATTGAATTTAAGCCTGTAATGTAACAAAATAGGTAAAAAGTCAAGGGGTGTGAATACTTTTGCAAGTTGTAACGTAGGACCAGCCCGACCAGCTTACCAGAAGAAGTCCCATCTGTCAGGTCTTCCGGCTTGAAGAGGTTTATTTATTCCCTATGCTCTGGAATCTTAAGAAGGAGCAATAATGCTGTCACTTATAGACTTTGCCTGTTCAGCTTTTAACTAGATCCCTGTTCTAACCTCTTGAGGAGAACCGCGATTTATCTTTGATATGACCTGACCATATTGGATGACCATACATGGTGTAGCTTACAACTTCATTGAAGTACACAAGCCCTTTCACCACAACAAGGAAGCAATCAGTATGACAATATATTAAAGTGATCTTAATCCAACCAATCAGAATATTCAAATATTCTCTGGTTTCAGATATTGGAATCCCGCTGGTCAGAAATATATGCACCAATAGGAAATACATACTGTATTAACAATAAACGCCAAAAGGTAGCCATACTTCTTTTATTTTTAAGTATTGCTACCAATTGGTGTTTATTGTTAATATAAATTTCCTATTGGTGCATTTATGTTATGTGTGATTAATATATCTGAAACCAGAGAAGATTGAGTAATCTGATTGGTTGGATGAGGATCACTTTAATATATTGAATACTGATTGGTGAATTTAGTAGACCAATTGAGGTTTATATACTTTTAAATAATCACAGTGTAAATAGGAAAATATAAATAAAATGAAAACTTGTCTTAGAAATCATTATGCCTGAAGGAGTCTGAAGCTATGAAGCACATTGGATTGGTGCTCATTGTCTGCCAGAATAGACCTATCATGATCTTCATTTTATATTGTTTCTATTATTTTTTTTATTTGCTAATACATTTTCTTTTCAATACTGCGCCATTTTTTGGTTTCTGCTCTCCTCTCTCTTGTTGTCCGTATCCTTGGGGAGTGATTGGAGAATAGTAGCAGATATCCATGTTTGTCAAGTTTCCTTTTTGTGTTTTGATATATATGGAACTGCTTTCTTCTGTATATACATTGTCCTGATTTGGAAAACAAAAATCTTCCCTTAATACAATTTGTTTTTAATTTGTATACATTTATGAGTTCATAAATAGGGGAATAAAGAGGGATTAGTTCCCTGGTGGTCCAGTGGTTAGGATTCTGTGCTTTCACCGCAGCGAGCTGGGTTTGATTCCGGTCAGGGAATCTAGAGGTCACACCACCCTGAAGCCAAGCAGGAAAAGGAACTGGCAACCCACTCCAGTATCTCTGCCATGAATACCAAGCGGATCAGCATGACTATGGGCATTAAGATGTGCCTGGTGTCTTACGGTCCATGAGGTCATGGAGAATCGGACACAACTAACTAAGCTTTGGATATATTTTCTATCTTTGTATGTGTTTCTTGATACAGGATTTCTGCTTTCTGTCTAACAGCATGACACTGGGACTGTGATTCCCCAGTGGGAGTGTCCTTATCTCACAAAATGCAGTGCTACAAGTCACAGGTGTGCACAGGTGCCAAAAGCACTCATCGCGAGGCCAGTAAACTAGAGGGGGGAGAGGCCGGCAATGTGTGACAAACACCATTGCCAGGCTTCAAATTTTATTGCTGTCATTTTTGACTGGCAAGTTGCTAGTCACATATAATAGTTGTCAAACTGTGAATCGTCCTCACGTTTACAAGCTTCGCATAGCGAGGCGAGCCGTTGAAGCACATAAGTCTTCCGAGCTCAGAGCACTTAGCAAGGCGAGCAGTTGAGGCATTGAAACTAGGAGCACTTAGGCGATGAGCCCCAAAGGAGCTCATCGCCTGTGAGCCTCGAAAAGAGAGGCATTGAAACACGCAGGACTTAGGAAGAAAGGAGCACCAAAGGTGCTCCTACGAGCCTCCCGAAGCGAGGCGAGCCGTTGAGGCTTTGAAAAACGCGGGACTTAGCCTCCAAGCACTTAGGAAATGCGCAATCTCCTTAGGCTGCAAGCATTTGAGGAAGGTGGGACTTAGAAAAAAAAATTACGAGGTTGGAAAAATAGTTAACAACCGAACTGTGCAAATCAAAAAACACCAAAAACACAAAAAATTAAATACCAAAAAAAAACCATCACACACAGCACGTGGGGATAGCCAGGACATCTGGAAGTGAGGTTGCACGCAAATTTAAGTCGAATTTGCCCAGTTGCGGCACTCGAAAATCGCCTAAGCGAGGAAAAAAAAGGCGGGCGAAAAGACCTTAAACCGCGCAAAACACCCAGGAACGTACGAGGTACAAAATATACTATTAGAAAGGACGGAAAATGCTTGCAAGCCGCGTAACATATAGACAAATTACACCATTTTACAACACTGACTTGCAACTAATAACATTATGAATCTAAAATGGCGCTTTACACAACTAAACCAACGGTTTGCCCTCGCTCATGCAGCCTATTTCTAATGCACAGTTGGGACATTGATGACACTTTCTCCTCAGGGCAGCAACAGTACCACTGTACATTATATACTGCAGGAAAATAAAAAGAGATTGTTAGCTCTTCAGCCTATTGATTGCTGGATATATTAATTAGAAATAGGTTAAGTATATTAATTTATTAAGTAACTAATTTATTAATTATTATTTAAAAAAATATAGATATATATATCTGTCTTTGCGATGAGCGCCGAAGGTGCTCAGAGGAGCAAAGTACACAAAAGGAGAGGCTCGCAATGAGCGCAGAAGGTCCTCCGAGTAGAAAAAGCTTTTCATTGTGTGGCAAACAGCATTGCCATGGCTTCAAATTTTATTGCCCTGTCATTTTTGATGGGCAAGTCGCTAGTATATATATATTTCATATTTTTAAAAGTGGTACTTTTACTGCCTAATATGAAGAAAGAGTCCCTACATGGGTCTGCCTCCTGCACCATATGCAGACATAGACCCTCTAGTGTTGGATGTACAGTACAGTTTTTTATTTTTCTAGTTACATGTCTCTAGCTGGCCAGCAGACCTTCTTTTGCAAAAGGATGCAAATAATATGTTCACCGCAGCTGAGAATTCTGGGTAGTAGTATGCAAATAAGGCCTCATCCATAACAAATATGGATCCCTTTAGCATATGCATGATGTTCTCAGATGGGTTTTAGGAACATAGCTTTGGGGTAGGGATATAGTGCCAGAAAAAAAGCCTCCAAAATTGCTTTTCTTTCTATATATACTGTATAACAAGGGTGGGCAAGTTCGGTCCTGGAGATCCCCACACAGGCCAGTCAGTATTTGAGGATAATCCTTGTGCCTACAGGTGAGTTAATCGCTTCTTCAGTCATCTGTGCACAGAAAGGATATCCCCAAATCCTGGGCTCTCCCGGACCGAGCTTGCCCACCCTGCTGTATAACAACTTTATCTCATCTTAGTACCTCTTCCAGCATCACCATAACCGAAGACCATTTGTATCCCATATGGACTAAATAACTGTCTTTGCTGGTAGATAAAATAAACACACCCTTCAGGAAGTATTCTAGTCAATCAAGATTTTTTTTCCTAAAAATGATTTTATATTCATGATTAAACAGCCATTAATATTGTTAGTTTGTTACATACATCACAAACGTGAAGTGTTTCCTAAAATACAGAAGCCCTTTAAAAGAAATACAGTATTTATACAATTTAAAACAAAAACCTGCAGGCTCGTATTCTGATGAAGTCTTGATTTTGAATATTTGGCTTGGAGATAGAAATAGGTCATCTTTAATGGACTGTATCTCATAAATATGCTGTCAATCAGGCGTATTATTTGCATTGTGAGCATTTCTACCAAAGAAAAATATGCACATGTTATGTTTAGAAGCAAAGTCAAACAAGCAGAAGTACTGTAGTGAGGGATTTCATGTAAAGTAACCCAGCTGTGTTACACTGGGGAAAGCAGACCCATAATGTGTGTGTGTGTGTATATGTGTATATATATGTATATGTGTATATATATATATATATATATATATATATATATATATATATATATATATAGCAAATAAAAAGTGCATCTGTGTTCACATCTGAATGTCTAAAGCAAGTTACAAAAACCTGCTTCCAGCTCAGAGTTCAGAGAAAAGCAGTTATTACACTGCATTCTGGGAAGTTGAGCTGGGACGTGCAAATGTGCCGCCCACAAATGTGTATGTGTGTGTGTATATATATATATATATATATATATATATATATATATATATATATATATAAACTAGAATATTGCCCGTCAAAAAATGACAGGAATCAAATTGTAAGTGAGCTAATGCTGTTTGGTGTATGGTAATGAACTAAATAATACATTAATAAAGGAATATACTTTACCTATTTTGAAGTAATATATGCAGGTTGCATTGTGCTGAAGAGCTGGCAATCTGTTTTCATGTTGCTGCAGCATACAATGTGTGTTTTGAGTGCTGTGGAGCTGCTGTGTAAGTGTGAGCAATGTGTGCAGTGTGTAGTGTAAATAGGCTGCGTGCGCAAGTAAAATCCATTAAGGTAGCTGTGTACTTCCACATTATGTTAGTTAGTGTTGTAAAATGGCGCCTAATGTGTGGTAGGCGGCTGTTGGTGATTTAGCGTCCTTGTTCTTGGAGCTCGTCCGTTCCCCCCCCCCCCCCCCCCGGAAAATCTGTATGTTTGGTGGTGTTTTGCGTGTTTAGGGTCCTGTAGCCTCGTTTACGTATTTTTCGGTGGCCATTTTTTCTCTCGCTTAGGTGATTTTCGGGTGTCTAAACTCTTCAATTTGGACTTAAATGGAGGTGTAACTTCACTTGCAGAGGTCCTGGGTGCCGCCTCTTGCTGTGGGTAATCTTTTTATGTGTTTGTTGTGTGAATTTATTGTGTTTTGAATGCGCGGGTCGGCCGTTAAGGTCGTAATTTTGTGAGGTCGTTTTTTTTATATATATAGATAGATAGATTAATAATAAAAAAATAAAATAACAAAATATTTAAATAGTTGATTAATAATTAACAACTAATTAATTAATAACTAATCTGCATATTGCATATCAGAAGAGCTCTAAAAAGGTTGAACTTGATGGACTGAAAGTCTTTTTTCAACCTTAATTACTATGTAACTATGCAATATATATATATATATATACAGTGTGTTATACTGTATACAATGTACAGAGCTGTATTAAACTGGGGAGAATGGGTCTACTGTATAGAGCCTCGTAACACTGCATATAACTGTATTATACAGTTTTTTACACTATATAGCTGTGTTACACTACATAGTGCTTTATTATACTGTACATAGCAGTGTTATACTGTATAAGCTTTGTTATAAAGCAAGGTGCTCTATTATACTGTACAGGGCAGTGTTATAATATATAAGCTGTGTTACACTGCATAGTGCTCTATTATACTGTACAGAGCTGTGTTATAATGTATATAGTTGTGTTATAATATATATAGCTGTGTTACACTGCCTAGAACTGTGTTATACTGTATAAGCTGTGTTGCACTGCATAGTACTGTATAGAGCGGTGTTATACTGTACAGAGCAGTGTTATACTGTATAAGCTGTGTTGCACTGCATAGTACTGTATAGAGCGGTGTTATACTGTACAGAGCAGTGTTATACTGTATAAGCTGTGTTGTACTGTATTAAACTGTATAGAGCTGTGTTATACTACATATAACTATATATAGCTGTGTTACACTGGGAAGAGCAGGGCCATAATGTGTGTGTGTATGTGTGTATATATATATATATATATATATATATATATATATATGTATAAATAAATAATCGATTAATTAATAATAATAAAACATAAATAAATAGTTGATTAATAATTAATTAACAATTAATTAATTAATAACTAATCTGCATATCAAAAGAGATCTTAAAAGGTTGAACTTGATGTACTGAAAGTCTTTTTTCAACCTTAATTACTATGTAACTATGCAATATATATATATATATATATATATATATATATATATACACACAGTGTGTTATACTGTATACAGTGTACAGAGCTGTATTAAACTGGGGAGAATGGGTCTACTGTATAGAGCCTCTTAACACTGCATATAACTGTTCATACTGTACAGAGCTGTGTTATACTGTACAGAGCTGTGTTATAATATATAAGCTGTGTTACACTGCATGGTGCTCTATTATACTGTACAGAGCTGTGTTATACTGTATATAGTTGTGTTATAGTACATATAGCTATATATAGCTGTGTTACACTGCCTAGAGCTGTATTATACTGTATAGAGATGTGTTATACTGTACAGAGCTGTGTTATACTGTACAGAGCTGTGTTATACTGTACAGGGCAGTGTTATAATATATAAGCTGTGTTACACTGCATGGTGCTCTATTATACTGTACAGAGCTGTGTTATACTGTATATAGTTGTGTTATAGTACATATAGCTATATATAGCTGTGTTACACTGCCTAGAGCTGTATTATACTGTATAGAGATGTGTTATACTGTACAGAGCTGTGTTATACTGTACAGAGCTGTGTTATACTGTACAGGGCAGTGTTATAATATATAAGCTGTGTTACACTGCATGGTGCTCTATTATACTGTACAGAGCTGTGTTATACTGTATATAGTTGTGTTATACTACATATAGCTATATATAGCTGTGTTACACTGCCTAGAGCTTTATTATACTGTATAGAGCTGTGTTATACTGTATAAGATGTGTTACACTGCATAGTACTGTATTATACTGTATATAGCTTTATTATACTGTACAGGGCAGTGTTATAATATATAAGCAGTGTTACACTGCATAGTGCTGTATTATACTGTATATAGCTTTATTATACTGTACAGGGCAGTGTTATAATATATAAGCAGTGTTACACTGCATAGTGCTTTATTATACTGTATAAAGAGCTGTGTTTCACTGGGGAGAGCAGGGTCATAATGTGTGTGTATGTATGTATGTATGTATATGTATATATATATATATATATATATATATATATATATATATATATAAATAATCGATTAATTAATAATAATAAAACATAAATAGTTGATTAATAATTAATTAACAATTAATTAATTAATAACTAATCTGCATATCAAAAGAGATCTTAAAAGATTGAACTTGATGGACTGAAAGTCTTTTTTCAACCTTAATTACTATGTAACTATGCAATATATATATATATATATATATACAGTGTGTTATACTGTATACAGTGTACAGAGCTGTATTAAACTGGGGAGAATGGGTCTACTGTATAGAGCCTCGTAACACTGCATATAACTGTTCATACAGTACAGAGCTGTGTTATACTGTACAGGGCAGTGTTATAATATATAAGCTGTGTTACACTGCATGGTGCTCTATTATACTGTACAGAGCTGTGTTATACTGTATATAGTTGTGTTATACTACATATAGCTATATATAGCTGTGTTACACTGCCTAGAGCTTTATTATACTGTATAGAGCTGTGTTATACTGTATAAGCTGTGTTGCACTGCACTACTGTACAGAGCTGTGTTATATTTTATAGAGATGTGTTATATTGCATAAAGCTATGTTATACTGTACAGAGCTGTTATATTTTATAGAGATGTGTTATATTGCATAAAGCTATGTTATACTGTACAGAGCTGTTATATTTTATAGAGATGTGTTATATTGCATAAAGCTATGTTATACTGTACAGAGCTGTTATATTTTATAGAGATGTGTTATATTGCATAAAGCTATGTTATACTGTACAGAGCTGTTATATTTTATAGAGATGTGTTATATTGCATAAAGCTATGTTATACTGTACAGAGCTGTTATATTTTATAGAGATGTGTTATATTGCATAAAGCTATGTTATACTGTACAGAGCTGTTATATTTTATAGAGATGTGTTATATTGCATAAAGCTATGTTATATTGTACAGAGCTGTGTTATATTTTATAACCTTTGCTAATTTGTATAGAGCTGAGTTATACTGTACATAACCATAGTATACTGTACATAGCTATGTTATGCTGTATACAGCTATATTACACGTAACTGAGCTGGATTATACTGTATATAGCCATATTATACTTTACAGAGCTATGTTTATGTAGAGTTGTGTTATACTGTACAGAGATGAGTTACACTGTATACAATTGTTACACTATATGGATTTATGTTACACTGTATAGAACTGTATTATACTGTACAGAGCTGTATGCTACTATATAGACATGTGTTCCACTATGTAGGCCTGTTTTATACTGTACATGGCTATCTTATATATTGTACTGTACAAAGCGGTGGTAAACTGTATACAGTTGTTTTAGAGGTGTGTTGCAAAGTATTGAACAATGTTTTATTGTTTTCAGAGCTAGTGTTATACTGTATACTATAGCACAGCTCTGCTATGTCTCTTTAAATTTTATATTTAATTACATTTTGTTTAATTGATGGAAGACAAATGTCCCTTCTCTCTGTAATGCATCTGAAAGCATTATTCAGTTATGTAGAAAGACTAACACTACACTAGTTGTGTTTATGCTCAGGGAGAGGAGAGAAGGAGGAAAGGATGGAGAGGGGAGGAGGGAGAGAGAAGGAGGGAAGGAGAGAGAAGGAAGGAGGGGGAGCAAAGCCGCATAGAGAGCGAAAGAGTGAGCACAGAGAGAGGGAGAGGGTGCACAAACCGACAGGAGACACAATTTTTAAGACCATGTTATAACGTCATACGACGGTATAATGACTAGTGACTAGTTATGTTATATTGTATAGAGCTGTGTTATACTGCGAAGTGCAGTGTTTCAAATTACCCTGTCAATGACCTCTCTCAAGTAGCATTTTCCACAATGTTGCATCGGATTAGTTGCTATGAGACATTGCAACCCCTGTACTTATAAGTACACTGTCTTCATGAGCTGCAGAGGGGACAATGCACTTCTTCATAAAATAAAGTACATAAAAATAAATGTATACACAGATATATTATATTTCTAGTGAAATCTAAAATACTTCCATGTCCCTTTATGCTGTTTTATTGTGTTAATAGATGGATACAATATATGTGACCTGTTAGTTAAGTTATCCCTCCTCATATTCCCTCAATTTCTATTCTTTTTTTCTTTTTCTTTTCCATTTTATGTTAACTGTCTTTCTCCTCTTTCATTCCTCTTTGCCACTACTATCCATATATGACCTTGTTGTCTCTCCCCCTCTTAGGATAACAGCCGGCGGGTGGATAATGTTCTTAAGCTGTGGATCATCGAAGCTCGCGACCTCCCCCCCAAGAAGCGCTATTATTGCGAGCTCTGCCTGGATGACATTTTGTACGCAAGAACTACCAGCAAGGCCCGGGGCGAGACCGTATTCTGGGGAGAGCACTTTGAGTTCAACAACCTGCCGTCCGTACGAAACCTGCGCCTGCACCTCTATAAGGACACGGACAAGAAACGACGCAAGGAGAAGAGCAACTATATAGGCATGGTGAACGTGCCCATCGCCAGCATCAGTGGGCGCCATTTTGTGGAGCAGTGGTACCCAGTCAGCCAGCCCACGTCCTACAAGGGGAAGAGCAGTTGTCCCTCCATTCGCCTAAAATCCCGATACCAAACCATGAGCATTCTCCCCATGGAGCTGTACAAGGAGTTTGCTGAGTATGTAACCAACAACTACCGGATGTTGTGCGCAGTGCTAGAGCCGGTGCTAAGTGTGAAGAGCAAAGAGGAGGTGGCCTGCGCGCTGGTGCATATACTGCAAAGTACGGGGAAGGCCAAGGTATTGTACCTCTTGTATCATTATAGACCTACTACAATACACTGGCCCATTACATCAATATCAGTTGGGTTCATCAGTAATGGTCAAACAATATGGTTTAATTTGTTTATTTAGCAACAAATTAGCAGTAAAATCATTAATTGAAGACAATAAATTAAATATTCTCATATTCGAATATAGCATTGTAGCTTAAACAAAAACACTAATTAGAGGTGAGCAATCAGGAAACAAACGTTTAATAGTTCTGTGGTCATGATAACCCACTCTGAGAGCAGCCTCTTGTGCACTTCACAGGGAAAAATGTCCTGTAGTATATCAGTCTGGTCTCAGTGATCCAGCCCCGAAATACCAGGCAATTCTACCCTGAACAGGAGAATCAGCAAGCCCCAGACGTACGTTTCAGCTTCGATTTGGCCTTGTCAGTGAGGTGTAGCAGAATTGTAGCATTGTCCACTTCTGTCCACTACCTGTTAAGTGCCTGGGGGTGAAAGAGGATCTGACCGGAAGACTGTCCTAATCGACTGAGAGATAGCTAAAAAACTGTTATCAGAACAACAGATAAAGACTCTCATCAAGACAGCCTCCTGGGCAGATGCTCTTCCATCCTGATACAGGGAGAGGGGAAGATGTGGTGGAGTCAAAAATACTACACTTCACATTTAAGTTTAAAAATACATCTTCCATTGTTTTATCACATATATAGTTGTGAGCATGCGAGTTGTTGCTAACTGGCATGGAGCGCCGAATGCGCTCCATGCCAGCAACTGCAACCTCGCAAACTTTACATTGCAACAAAAGCAACCGAACACACCAATTACGACCCTCGCAAACTTTACCTCGCAACGCAAACCACATACGACACACGTTAACACACATTACGACCTCACAACACTCGGACGCAACTCGCGAACATGACAAAATTCAAAACACAATAAATACACACAGCACATACATAAAAAGCTTACCTACAGCAAGAGGTAGCATCCAGGACCTCAAAAAAGCAACTTACACCTTGATTTCACTCAAAATAAAAGAGTTTACACACTAAAAAATTTGCTAAGCGACAGAAAAAATGGCCGCCGAACAAAACGAAAACAAGGCTACACACACAAACACCATACGAGACACGTTAGCACACATTACGACTTCGCAAAAATCGGACGCAACACGCGAACATAAAAACATTTAAAACACAATAAATACACACAACACACACATAAAAAGCTTACCTACAGCATGAGGGACCATCCAGGACCTCAAAAAAGCAACTTACACCTTCATTTAAATCAAAATAAAAGACTTTAGACACTAATAAAATCGCTAAGCGAGAGAAAAAATGGCCGCTGAACAAAACGAAAACGAGGCTACAGCACTCTCAACACGTAAAACACCACAATACACTCGCAAAACACCACAAAAGACCTACGGATAATCCGCTAAGATGTATACCACACATTACCCGCCATTTTACGCCAATGCGGAAGTACACCACTACGCTAACGGTTTGGTCTCGCGCACTCACAGTATTACACTGCACACATTCACCACGCTTACACAGCAGCTCCACACCACTAATGCTGCAGCAACATCAAAATACATTGACAGCTCTTCAACACAATGCTTCAAAATAGGTCAAGTATATTCATTTATTAATGTATTATATATTTCATTATTACACACCAAACAGCATAAGCTACCTTACAATTTCATTGCCGTCATTTTTTGACGGGCAATTCGCTAGTCAGTAATAAGAATTAATACTTATAAGAGAGCTTTTTCAATACTGTATTTTTTATACAGGAAAAAATTAAACAGCCTGTTATATGCAATTATTATTTTCTGCCGGGTTCCATTTCCTTTACTTAGCTGCTTCTTTTCTTTTAGCTTCCCTCCCAGGAGGGTGTGTGTATGAGTTTTATGATAGTCCTGTTGGAAGCATTGGCAGTTGTAGATGCCTCAAATCCATTTGTGTTCAAGGTATTCGCCAATATGAGGAAGTAGGTTAGCAGTAGCCCAAATGCAGCTTCCACTGTAGCATAATTATTTCTTTTTTCATATTATTATTCATTCCATGGAGTCAAAAACTGTTGCAGAATCCTATTAAGTAATTGTGCAAGGTAACTAATGCTTCCGTGTATAATCTTAATGGAGCAAATCTAGGGGTATCAAATATTGAAAGATTTGGGAGTACTAGTGGACAACCACCTAGGTAGCAGTGCTCAATGCCAAGCAGCAGCTGCAAAGGCAAGTATTATTATTATTATTATCGTTTATTTGTAATGCGCCAACATATTCCGTAGCGCTATACATAAGTTAAGTTACAGGCAATGACAAGTTAAAGATTCATACATTGCAAAGAGTGTATGGCCCTGTCTTTGAGCTTGGAATCCAGTGTCCATAGCGCTTTCCCTAAAGCACTGCGCAGGATTGAAACTCGCAGACTTACAATCTAAAGGTTAAAGTTTGTATCTGGTACAGTAGGGAGAGAGTAGTGCTGAGCAGTGCTGAGCATGTTAGGTTATAGGCTTCTTTAAAGAGGTGCGTTTTTATTGATGTTTTGAAAGATTTAAGGCAGGAGGATAGTCTGGTGAAGCGAGGCAAGGAGTTCCAGAGAATAGGGGCAGCGCGAGAAAAGTCCTGGAGGCGGGAGTGAGAGGAGGTGACAAGAGTGGTAGAAAGAAGAAGGTCGTTAGCAGAACGAAGAGGGCGTGTGGGGGAGTATTTGGAGATGAGAGCAGAGATGTATGGGGGTGCGCTGTTGTTGAGGGCTTTATAAGTTAGGGTCAAGATTTTAAACTTTATTCTGGAGGTTAAGGGAAGCCAGTGGAGTGATTGACAAAGAGGAGCTGCCGACACTGAACGATGTGTACTGAAGATGAGTCTGGCGGAGGCATTTATTAAGGATTGAAGTGGGGAGAGGCGAGTGATGGGCAGGCCAACAAGGAGCGAGTTGCAATAGTCAAGACGAGAAATGATAAGAGAGTGTATTAGAATCTTAGTAGTGTCTTGTGTAAGGTAATGGCGTATTCTGGATATGTTTTTTAGATGGAAAAGACAGGATTTGGTTAGAGACTGTATGTGTGGGATGAAAGAGAGGGCAGGGTCCAGTAGAACCCCGAGACAACGGGCTTGGGAGGTGGGAGTGATGATGGCGTTGTTGACAGAGAGAGAGATGTGAGGAATTGAAGCTGTAGTAGAGGGTGGGAAGATTAAGAGTTCAGTCTTAGACATGTTGAGTTTCAGATGGTGGGTGGACATCCAAGAGGATATACTAGAGAGGCAGTCGGAGACCTGTGCTAGAAGAGAGGGGGATAGATCTGGTGCTGAGAGATAGATTTGGGTGTCGTCTGCATAGAGATGGTACTGGAACCCAAAAGAGTTTATTAGGGTGCCGAGTGAGGATGTGTAGATGGAGAAGAGGAGGGGGCCTAGGACTGATCCTTGGGGTACGCCAATAGACAGGGGGTGAGGAGAAGAAGATGTGCCGGAGAAGGAGACGCTAAATGATCGTTCTTGGAGGTATGATGAGAACCACAAGAGAGCAGTGTCTCGAATGCCGAGGGAGGAGAGAATGTGGAGTAGAATTGAATGGTCAACGGTGTCAAAGGCGGCAGAGAGATCCAGGAGAAGCAAAATAGAAAAGTGGCCTTTCGACTTGGCGGTGAGCAGGTCATTGGTGACTTTTATGAGGGCTGTCACAGTGGAGTGTTGGGGCCGAAAGCCGGATTGGAAAGTGTCCAGAAGAGAGTTAGAGGAGATGAAACTGGTGAGGCGGTTATAGACGAAAGCCAGGGGAAGTAGAGAGATAGGGCGATAGTTAGATGCAATGTCAGAATCGGATGAGGGTTTCTTGAGAGTGGGTGTAATTATGGCATGTTTTAGAGATGATGGAAATGTGCCGGTGTTTAGGGAAAGGTTGAAGATATGTGTGAGAGCTGGGATAAGTGTAGTAGAGAGGGGAGGGATGAGCTGAGATGGAATAGGATCTGAAGGACAGGTAGTGAGGTGAGAGGATGATATTAGGATGGAGACTTCATCTTCTGTTGCAGGGGTAAAGTAGTCCAGAGTGGCTGTGGGAATGGAAGGGGGGGTAGATTGGGTGTTGTTGGTTAGTAGAGTTAGTTGAGAGAGTGAAGTGTGTGAGCCATGGTGGGAGGAGAGTTCATTGTGGATAGATTGAATTTTATGTGTAAAATGGTTGGCAAAGTCTTCAGCCGTGAGACAGGAAGGGATGGGGGGAGGTGGTGGGCGAAGGAGAGTATTGAAAGTGGCAAAAAGACGTTTTGGGTTAGAGGACAGAGTTGATATTAGTGATGTAAAGTACTGCTGTTTGGCCAGGTTGAGGGCAGAGGAGTAGGAACGTAGCATAATCTTGTAGTGAAGGAAATCTGCTGCAGAGCGTGATTTCCTCCATAGTCGTTCAGCAGTGCGGGAGCACTTCTGAATGTAACGTGTGTGTGTAGTGTGCCATGGTTGTGGATGAGATTGAGGGCGTCTGCGTGTAGTTATGGGGGCCAGAGTGTCAAGAGTGGAAGTGAGAGTAGAGTTGTAGTGTGTGGTGGCAGTGTCAGGGCAGTTGAGGTTGGTGATAGTGCTGAGAAGAGGTTGGAGCACGGTGGAGAGTTGGGTAGGGTCGAGTTCTAGCAGGTTTCTGTGGGTTATTGTGGCTGGGGTTGAAGAAGAGTGATAGGAGGAAGATGTGTTGAGGTTGAAGGTAAGGAGGTGATGGTCAGATAGAGGGAGAGGGTGGATGACTAGGTTGGAGGTGTGGGTAATATTGGTAAAAATAAGGTCAAGAGAGTGACCAGCATGGTGAGTTGAAGAATCTGTAAGTTGTGAGAGGCCGAGGGAAGAGGTGAGTGCAAGTAGTTTGGCGGCTGCTGAGGAGTTGGGGGTGTCAATGGCAATGTTGAAGTCACCAAGTATCAGTGTGGGAATGTTGGAGGAAAGAAAGTGTGGGAGCCAGGCGGAAAAGTGATCGAGAAATTGAGAGGAAGTACCTGGGGGGCGATAGATTACAGCAACACGTAGAGAGATAGGAGAGAAGAGGCGGATAGTATGAGCTTCAAAAGACGAAAATTGGAGGGATGGGACAGGGGGTATGAGGTGGAACGTACAGCGAGAAGAAAGTAATACACCCACACCACCACCTTGTTTGTTCCCAGGTCTAGGTGTGTGACTGAGGTGAAAACCCCCATGCGAGAGTGCTGCAGGGGAGGCAGTATCAGAAGAGGAGAGCCAGGTTTCAGTAAGAGCCAGTAGATTGAGGGAGTTGGTAGTGAAAAGGTCGTGAGTGAAAGTGAGTTTATTGCAGATAGATCGTGCGTTCCAGAGAGCACAGGAGAAAGGAAGAGTGGAAGGTTTGTGACAAGTGATGGGTATCAAATTTTGTGTTTTTCTGGTGTTTTTTGCCCTTGGAGTAGAGCGTGGCTGAAAGCAGGTAGAAATGAGGGAGGGACCTGGGTTAGGGGATATGTCTCCAGCAGCTAGCAGAAGGAGGAGTGAGAGTGAGAGAATATGGGAGTGGGACTTACAGTGATGTTTCTGCTTATGAGTGTTGGGGAGGGGATGAGATTGTGATTGGAGGAGAGAGAATAGCTCATGGGAGCAGAGAAGAGGAGAGGAAAGCAAGGAAGGTGAGATGGTTATAGTATTGGAGGTGTGATACGGATAGGCTGCAAATGATAGTCTGAGAGAGAGGCAGTAGAAGATGAGGAGGAGAAAAAAGTGAGAGAGCATTTCGACACAGTGTGTAGGTGTAGGGAGTAGATAAGATAAAGGTGTAAGAGTAAAAGAAAAATTGTTAGTGACCAAGATGGGAGAGTAGCTGGGTTGTGTGTAATTATATATATATATATATATATATTTTCTTTTTTTTTGTGTGTATTAAATTAGTTGAATCATTTGAAGCAGGTGATGCTGAGTGAGCAGGTGTAAGTCAGATGAGTATCTATAAATTGAGACAACGCAAGGGTGGGTGGGAGTGGGGCAGAGAGAGCAGAGTCTGTGGAAGCCAGGTGAGTTTTTTAAAGATGGATGCTAGAGGCTGGAACAGAGAAGAGATTGTGAGATATAGTTTGTGGCTAGCCAGTATTTATGCATTTAAAAGGAGCATTTGGTGCAGACAGATGAGAAGGTGTGAGGGGGGCGGGAGATTGTGGTGGAGAAATACAGTGTGAAAGCTTACAATTTAACAGAGTAGTAATAAAGTTTCTATGTGAACAAAAATTATATCAGACATGGATATTTATAATTAATGTTACAGGAGGATACAGTAGAGTCAAAGGTGAATCAGTTAGATGGCTGTAGATACCTTGTGGCAGTGTCTGTGGAAGCCAGGTGAGTTTTTTAAAGATGGATGCTAGAGGCTGGAACAGAGAAGAGATTGTGAGATATAGTTTGTGGCTAGCCAGTATTTATGCATTTAAAAGGAGCATTTGGTGCAGACAGATGAGAAGGTGTGAGGGGGGCGGGAGATTGTGGTGGAGAAATACAGTGTGAAAGCTTACAATTTAACAGAGTAGTAATAAAGTTTCTATGTGAACAAAAATTATATCAGACATGGATATTTATAATTAATGTTACAGGAGGATACAGTAGAGTCAAAGGTGAATCAGTTAGATGGCTGTAGATACCTTGTGGCAGTGTCTGTGGAAGCCAGGTGAGTTTTTTAAAGATGGATGCTAGAGGCTTGTGGCAGTGTCTGTGGAAGCCAGGTGAGTTTTTTAAAGATGGATGCTAGAGGCTTGTGGCAGAGTCTGTGGAAGCCAGGTGAGTTTTTTAAAGATGGATGCTAGAGGCTTGTGGCAGTGTCTGTGGAAGCCAGGTGAGTTTTTTAAAGATGGATGCTAGAGGCTTGTGGCAGTGTCTGTGGAAGCCAGGTGAGTTTTTTAAAGATGGATGCTAGAGGCTTGTGGCAGTGTCTGTGGAAGCCAGGTGAGTTTTTTAAAGATGGATGCTAGAGGCTTGTGGCAGTGTCTGTGGAAGCCAGGTGAGTTTTTTAAAGATGGATGCTAGAGGCTTGTGGCAGTGTCTGTGGAAGCCAGGTGAGTTTTTTAAAGATGGATGCTAGAGGCTTGTGGCAGTGTCTGTGGAAGCCAGGTGAGTTTTTTAAAGATGGATGCTAGAGGCTTGTGGCAGTGTCTGTGGAAGCCAGGTGAGTTTTTTAAAGATGGATGCTAGAGGCTTGTGGCAGTGTCTGTGGAAGCCAGGTGAGTTTTTTAAAGATGGATGCTAGAGGCTTGTGGCAGTGTCTGTGGAAGCCAGGTGAGTTTTTTAAAGATGGATGCTAGAGGCTTGTGGCAGTGTCTGTGGAAGCCAGGTGAGTTTTTTAAAGATGGATGGTAGAGGCTTGTGGCAGTGTCTGTGGAAGCCAGGTGAGTTTTTTAAAGATGGATGGTAGAGGCTGGAACAGAGAAGAGATTCAATATTAGCATGTACTAAGACGCGTATAGAAGCAAGGGAAGCAAATATAATTCTGCCACTATACAAATCCCTAGTACGCCCTCATTTGGAATGTGGAGTACAAGTTTCACTTGGTTTTTTTTCTGTTTGCCTTCCTCTGCATTTAATTAATTAACAACTAATCTGCATATTGCAGATCAGAGGAGATCTTAAAAGGTTGAACTCAGTTACTATGTAACTATGTAACTTCACATCTACAGCGAGGGGAAAAGGGTATTTGTTCCCCAGCTAATTTTGAACGTTTGTCCACTGACAAATAAATGATCAGTCTATAATTTTAATGGTAGGTGTATTTTAACAGTGAGAGACAGAATAACCAAAAAAACAAAACAAGAAAAAGCTCATGTCACTGTAAGAAATTAACTAATAATTAAATAATTAATGTATAATTTCTACAAATAATAAGTTCTTTTGGACAAATCAATAAACGAACATAGTTTATAATTAAGATATATTTTGCATAAATCAATATACGGTTACACAATGGGTTTTAGACAAACAGATAGACAGTAGGGATAAAACGATATTTACAAAAAGATACTTATATGAATAACTACATTATTATTAAATACTACACCACAGGTCAGCAATATCTTCAGAGTCCATATCTTTAGGCCTCAAGTCACAGCACGGCATCGCTTCTACTCAGCTGGGCACTTCTCTGGATGACTCTTCATGGACACACACACTCCTTGACTTCCAGACCTCCAGACTTCCAGACTTCCAGACTTAGACTCCAGACATAGACTGACTAAACTCTCTGGGCTTTTTGTATATCTTTCTTGGACACTCCCCCTTGATATGTGACTGTACATCTTATTAAAATCATCTCACCTTACCCCAAACTCCATAAAAATTCCATAGATGGGAATCTCACACACAGATGTCCCTTTGTTTACATATAAACACCCTGGGCCAAGAGTCCACCACACCCAACTGTTCTTTTGTTTACCCATAAACAACCTCAGGCATAAGTCTTTTGTTACAGTATGAATAGATAGCCACATCTCCGGTTTCTCAGGGATGGGTTAGATGAACACAATCTATATATTATGAATAAAGATCTATACAACTACATATATTTTATAAGATACACTTATTAAATACACAATGTTTAAAAATGTTCACTGTATAAGCCATATCTTACATCACAAAAGTTATAAATTGATTTGCAGGTCAATGAGTGAAATAAGTATTTGATCCCCTATCAATCAGCAAGATTCTGGCTCCCAGGTGTCTTTTATACAGGTAACAAGCTGAGATTAGGAGCCCTCTCTTAAAAGACACCTGTCCACAGAAGCAATCAATTAATTAGATTCCGAACTCTCCACCATGGCCAAGACCAAAGATCTGTCCAAGGATGTCAGGGACAAGATTGTAGACCTAGACAAGGCTGGAAAGGGCTACAAGCCCATTGCCAAGCAGCTTGGTGAGATGGTGGCAAGAGTTGGTGCGATTATTCGCAAATGGGAGAAACACAAAGTAACTATCAGTCTCCCCTCGGTCTGGTGCAAGATCTCACTTTGTGGAGTTTCAATGATCATGAGAACAGTGGGGAATCAGCCCAGAACTACATGGGAGGATCTTGTTAATGATCTCAAGGCAGCTGGGGCCATAGTCACCAAGAAAACAATTGGTAACGCACTATGCCGTGGAGGACTGAAATCCTGCAGCGCCCGCAAGGTTCCCCTGCTCAAGAAAGCACATGTAAAGGCCCTCTGAGAACTGTGTGAAAGTGTTGTGGTCAGATGAGACCAAAATCGAGTTATTTGGCATCAACTCAACTCACTGTGTATTGAGGAGGATTAATGCTGCCTATAACCCCAAGAACACCATCCCCACCGTCAAATATGGAGGTAGAAACATTATGCTTTGGGAGTGTTTTTCTGCTAAGGGGCAGGACAACTGCACCCCATCAAATGGACAATGGACGGGGTCATGTACCGTCAAATCTTGGGTGAGCGCCTCCTTCCCTCAGCCAGGGCATTGAAAATGGGTCATGGATGGGTATTCCTGCATGACAGTGACCCAAAACACACATCCAAGGCAACAAAGGAGTGGCTCAAGAAGAAGCACATTAAGGTCCTTGAGGGGCCTAGCCATACACAATCCTATAGAAAATCTGTGGAGGGAGCTGAAGGTTCAAGTTTCCAAACATCAGCCTCGAAACCTTAATGACTGTGAGGGGATCTGCAAAGAGGAGTGGGACAAAATCCTTCCTGAGATGTGGACAACTACAAGAAACGTCTGACCTCTGTGATTGCCAATAAGGGTTTTGCCACCAATTATGATATACTTATTTCACTCATTGACCTGCAAATCAATTTATAACTTTTGTGACATGCGCTTTTTCTTGTTTGTTTTTTTGTGGGTTATTCTGTCTCTCTCTCACTGTTAAAATACACCTACCATTAAAATTATAGACTGATAATTTCTTTGTCAGTGTTCAAACGTAAAAAATCAGCAGGGGATCAAATACTTTTTTCCCTCACTGTATAATAGAGATTTCATAAGAACTAATAATCACAAACCAACCAAGATGTCTGTATCATTAGCCCTCTGTATGTGGTTATTTGTAAAAGTGATACTTTTCGGAAAGGGTAGTCGGTAAGCTGAACACCTACCAGTGGAAGTGGTAGAGATAAACATAGTAAAGGACATTTTCAGGACAACCATTCTCCAACCCCAGCCACCATTACCCACAGAAACCGGCAAGTAGTTGACCACAACACCTTTCCACTATGCTACAAGTCCTTCTAAGTCCTTCTCTGGTCCACAGCCATGGCACACTACACAAACACAAAACATCTAGAAGTGCTCCCGCACTGCTGAACAACTATGGAGGAAATCTCATACTTCTGCAGACTTCCTCTACTACAAGTTTATGTTGCGCTCCTACTTTTCTGCCCTCAACCTTGCCAAACAGCACTCTTTTACATCATTACTATCAACTCTATCCTCCAACTCCAAACGTTTGTTCGCCACATTCAAATCTGCCCACAACCGCTTCCTGTCCCCTGCTGTCTCACAGCTGAAGACCTTGCCAGACATTTTAAGCATTCATTTTAAAACATTCACAACAAATTCTCCTTTCAACGTGGCTCACACACTACCTCCTCTCAAGTAACCAACAACAGCCTTTACCCTTCCCCAATCACACAGCCACAATGTACTTGTTTGACCTTGTAACAGAGGATGAAGTCTCCAGTCTTTCGCCTTACTACCCGTCTACAATTGCCTTACCCAATTTATTTCCTACAACTCCCTTCTTGACACCTTCCAATCCAGCTTCAGGATTCAACACTACACAGAAACAACTTTAACAAAAGTCACTAATGACTTGCTCACCACCACAAGTCAAAGGGTCACTTTTCTATTCTACTTCTTCTGGATCTCTCTGCTCCCTTTGATACAGTTGACCATTCTCTTCTAACCCTCTTCAAATTCTCCAATCCCTTGGCATACAAGACACTGGGTCACATCATACCTACAATATCGAACATTTAGTGTCTCCTTCTTTGGCGCCTCTTCTTCTTGTTACCTTCTGACTGTTGGCATACTCCAATGTTCTCCTCTTCTCCATCTATACATCCTCCCTTGGTACCCTAATAAAATCATTTAGATTACAGTATCATCGATATGCAGACGACACTCAAATCTACCTCTTGGCACTTAGCACCTCTTAACCCCCTCTCTTCTAGCATTTGTTTCCAACTGCCTCTCTAGCATATCCTCCTGGATGTCCACCCACTATCTCTAGATCAACATGTCTAAAGGCGAACTCCTAATCTTTCCACCATCTGCTACAGCTTCCACTCTTCAGATCTCTCTCACTGTCAACAATGTCATCATCACTCCCAGGCACGTTGTTTTGGGATTCTATTGGACCCCGCCCTCTCTTTCATTTCTCAATCCATTCACTATAAAAAATCTTGTCCTTTTCATCTAAAATAACATTTCCAACATACATCCCTACCTTACACAAGACACAACTAAAATTCTAATACATTCTCTCATCATTCACTCCACTGGTTTCCCATAGCCTCCAGAATACAATTTGAAATCATGGCCTTAACACACATGGTTAATGACTACTGGCCTAGGAATTTAGTGACCAATACTACTTATTGTTCATCCATACATACAAACTAGTAACACACTATTGAATTACTGTACATCGGGCCGTGGCCACACCTGAGACATATATCAAGAAGCGATCGAGGAATTCCATCACAAGATGCTTGTATTCCTTCATGGTGTTTGTTGATACCTCATCTCCTTTGAGGTGAGTTTTCAGTCTGGCAAGGTGCTTTGGGGAAAGCACTATGGACATTGGATTCTAAGCTCAAAGACAGGTCCCTCCATCCTTTGCAATGTGTTAATATTGATGTTGCCTTGATCTTAACCCATTTATATCACTGCAGAATATGTTGGTGCATTACAAATAAAGGATAATAATAATAATTAGGGAGATAGTATGTAATAAAAGCTAGTTTTTCATTAGAAACAAGATACATGTTGATGCCTCGGCTGATTCCTGGAGGCACCCCTGATATTTTGGTTAAGGTTAAATGTATGAAAGGGTAGCTTTATATTTCAGCAGGAACAGAGCTTGTAGTTATACATGGAAGCTGCCTGCTTGTGAGCATGTGCTAGGGAAAGAGGGTAGGTGACAAATTTCAAAAGTACCACACTTCTACCTTCACCCCCACCTCTCTCCATGTAAAAAAAGCATGTCCTTACGCTTGAAGCGATCAGATAAGGCTCAAGTCAGACAAGATGGAAACCTACACAAACTCAAAATTAGATTTTCTCAAAAAATAGTTGTTTTATTCATTCCAAACATAGGAGATTTTCTGAAACCAGAGTCCTCTAAGGCAAGTTAAGTAGAATGGGCAGACTAGGTGGGCTTTTTAGTTTTTATCTATTATCAAATCTGTGTTTCTATGTGTCCTTCTGTGAGAGCAGCTAATAATGGAGATTGCTATGGAAACCACAAACACAAAGGCCACAAATGTTCTTTTCTTGAAAAAAAAAAAAAGACTTCATACAAGTATATTAATAAGCCACATCAGATGAGTAATAATAACGGATATATTAAATGTAAAAAATGCACAAAGAATTAAAGCTATATAATTAATTCTGATGAAAAAGATATGCCGTAGTACCATGTGCTGTAAAAATAAGCACAGGCCTGCCAGAACATATTAATGAACAGTCGTTTAGAAAGCAGGGCCAAAAACTACAATTAGAGAGAAAAAGAGGCATGTGGGTTTATAAGAGCGGATTGCAATACAAAAAGTGACAAATGTCTAATTGGAAAGTTAAATGAAAGCCAGAACTGTGACTGGGCCATATGCAGAGACACAAGAGAAATTACATGCAAATTATTCACTTGGAGAGTCAGTGCTTTTAATTCAGCGTGTAAATATATTCAAATTAACATTGAAGTTATGAAGATATATATATACTAGCGACTTGCCCGTCAAAAAATGACGGCAAGATCAAGTTTTTTCCCAAACATTTCTCTCTCCCATGTCTCTTTCCCTCCCCCTCCTGTCTCTCTTTGCCCTCTCTCTCTCCCTCCCTTGTCTTTCTTTGCCCCCTCTCTCCCTCCCTTGTCTTTCTTTGCCCCCTCTCTCCCTCCCTTGTCTCTCTTTTCCCCCTCTCTCCCTCCCCTGTCACTCTTTGCCCCCTCTCTCCCTCCCCTGTCTCTCTTTGCCCCCTCTCCCGCTCGTCTCTCTTTGCCCCCTCTCCCTCCCCGTCTCTCTTTGCCTCCTCTCCCTCCCCGTCTCTCTTTGCCTCCTCTCCCTCCCCGTCTCTCTTTGCCTCCTCTCCCTCCCCGTCTCTCTTTGCCTCCTCTTCCTCCCCGTCTCTCTTTGCCTCCTCTCTCTCCCCGTCTCTCTTTGCCCCCTCTCTCCCTTCCCCGTCTCTCTTTGCCCCCTCTCTCCCTTCCCTGTCTCTCATTGCCCCCTCTATATCTCCCCTGTCTCTCTTTGCCCCCTCTATCCATCCCCGTCTTTATTTGCCCCCTCTATATCTCCCCTGTCACTCTTTGCCCCCTCTATCCCTCCCCTGTCACTCTTTGCCCCCTCTATCCATCCCCGTCTCTCTTTGCCCCCTCTATATCTCCCCTGTCACTCTTTGCCCCCTCTATATCTCCCCTGTCACTCTTTGCCCCTCTATCCCTCCCCTGTCACTCTTTGACCCCTCTATCCCTCCCCTGTCACTCTTTGCCCCCTCTTTCCCTCCCCTGTCACTCTTTGCCCCCTCTATCCCTCCCCTGTCTCTCTTTGCCCCCTCTATCCCTCCCCTGTCTCTCTTTGACCCCTCTATCACTCCCCTGTCTCATTCCCTCCTCTCTCCCTCCCCTGTCTCTCATTCCCCTCATCTCCCTCCCCTGTGTCTCTCTTTGCCCCCTTCTTCCTCCACCGGTGAATCTATGCCTCCTTCCCCCCTCTGTGTCTCTATGCCCCCTCCCCCTCCCCCCGTGTCTCACCCCCCCACCCATTTCCTGGCTCCCTTCCCCCATTCTGTCCCTCCCTTCCCCCATCCTGTCTCCCTCCTGCTGTGGGCCGCTGGGGAGCATCAGTGCGGCAGGGGGAGCCGTGCAGGCTCCCGGGGGGCTGTGGGCCGCTGGGGAGCATCGGTGCGGCAGGGGGAGCCGTGCAGGCTCCCGGGGTGAGGTGAGCCGCGGCCCTCGTTACGCCCCTCTATCACCCCCCTCTCCTGGCTCCCTTCCCCCATCCGGTCTCCCTCCTGCTGTGGGCCGCTGGGGAGCATCAGTGCGGCAGGGGGAGCCGTGCAGGCTCCCGGGGTGCTGTGGGCCGCTGGGGAGCATCAGTGCGGCAGGGAGAGCCGCGGCCCTCATTACGCAAGGGACGCGAGCCCGCAAGCGTGAGCAACGGCCCGTACGCTCAAAACTATATATGTGATATATATATATATTTGTAGTAGGGACCCTCTCCCCTGGTAGCTGGTGTGTAGCCAAAGCTACGTCATCTTAGCCTGAAAAGAGGGCCAAGGCATAGAAAGGAGTGTTGTGAAAAAAGGGGAGAGGTGGGTGAGTTGACTGTCGGCGTGCTTGATGAAGACAGGTGAGTGGGGTTTAAATAGGTGGCATGGGGAGAGGGACCCTCCCACAATTTCACCTGATTTTATATATATATATATATATATATATATATATATATATATATATATATATATACATACATGCATATATTGTATCTACATTGCCATGTGCTCATACTGTAATTTTCCCCCTAGAGTTTGGTTCTTGATGAGGAAGAATTTCATGTTAGCAGACTAAAAATATTAGCAACTGTCTAAGCTAGGAACCCCCTTCTGGATCGCTACCTTGATGTTGTGAAGGGGTTTGTGTACTTCAATGAAGCTGTGAGCTATACCATGTTGGGTCACCAAGATGGGCAGTTCATAGCAGAGAGGTCAGACAAATTGCGGTCCACTGGAGAATGAACTGGCAACCCACTCCAGAATCTTTACCAATCTTTACAAAGAAAACCTTATGGATGAACACAAACAGACACAAGATGTGCCTGGCGTGATGCAGATAATAAAAATGAGGAGAACACCCCCAGTATACAAGTAGACATGAAGCATGGAATTCGTCAGACACAAGCAGAGTCTTCTAAGATTAAGATTTTCTTTTTAATATAACACTTTTCCCAAAAGTAATAATAATGTGGTTCTTATTATGACCCCCATTAAACAATCTTTCGCCCCCAAAATCACGTTGTTTTTTAAAAGTTATTCTTAAACAGCACGAAAAGCAAGCTATATACTGCCATAGATGTTTGATTCAAAAGTAAATCATTCCTGTGTTAATCAGCTTTTTTCCTTATGCAAAGCAGCTCCCAAATATTAATTAACTACTTTGAAATGTTAATTAGGATCTCTGTTTATTTGTACATTTATGTGGTTGCAAAACAATGAGCACTAATGTTATCATGCAGTTAGATCCTCTCCACTACCCTTATAAAGCACACTGAGGTATGAGTGGACCTAGGCAATGCCAAGAAAACATTCTCCAGACCATAACGCTGCCGCTCTTTGCCAATCAGAAGACGGTCAATTTCAGTACTGTCGTGCAAATTGAAGACGTGTCTGATGATGAACCCTTGTCAGCATGGGTGCAGTGACCAGCCATTTGTTTCGGATCCCCATACACAATAGGGTTTGCTGTACTGTCGTCTTAGACACACATCTGGTAGTCCCCGCTGTTTGTTTGGATGATGAGTTGCTCAACTGTAGTGTGTCGGTTGGCCCTCACACACCTTTGCAGTCGACATCACTTTTGCATGAATGGCATATGGTGCTCTGCAGTTTTGATGCTGTTTATTCACAATGGTACCATTTGTCCAGTCACTGTACACTTAACCACAGCAGCATGCGAACAGTTCTCAAACTGCTCTGTTTCAGAAATACTGCCACCCTTCGCACGAAAGCAAATGATGATCCCCTTTTCAAAGTCGGATAAATCACATGTTTTACCCATAACAGTGATGGATGATATGTTTGCAGAACACCTACATGTCACCTTATATACCCACCAAGCCAGCTCATGACACGTGCCGTATATCATTGGCTACGCACTGTCGACGTCAATGTAGGCAGTGGTCATAGATTTTCTATTAACATGATCAACATACTACCAATCTAACTAATAAATTAAAACTCCATAATAGATCGAATGATCAAAAATATTAGTAGCAACTTTACTAATAATGTTAATAGTGTTCTAAAACGTTTCCTTGTAGCACAACCTACATATTTAAGCTGCCCCCTACATGGTGAATATATTACTCAACTAGTGTTATAATTAGTATGAGAATCTCAAAACCCTTCTTTTACTATTATAGATCTGAATCTTAAAATATATGTTTCAAAAGAACCCATAATGTTTCTTGATTTATTTATTTTGTCCTTGATGTTGTTCAGTTTTTCAGTCGTGTCCGGCTCTCGGTGACCATGTGGACACAGCACGACAGGCAGATTTGTGTCCGGTTGTGCTCATCCATATGGTTTTCTTGGCAAAGATAATGGAGTGGGTTGCCAGTTCCTTCTCCAGTGGACCGCGGTTTGTCTGACCTGCCCATCTTGGGTGACCCTACATGGTATAGCTCACAGCTTCAGTGAGATACATAAGCCTGTTCACTACGACAAGGTAGCGATCAAGAAGGGGAATTTTAACCTTACTTAGGGTTATATAATGTGTACATAGTTATATAGTTACATAGTATTTGAGGTTGAATAAAGACTGTTAGTCCATCAAGTTCAACCTTTTTAGATCTCTTCTGAGCCTTTTAATATGTGGATTATTTGTTAATAATTGTTAATTGAACCAGAGGAAGGCAAACAGAAAAAAAAACATTGAAACTTTGCCACTTGTCTCATAAGAGGGAAAAAAAGCAAAATTCCTTCCTGACCTAAGAGACTGGCGATCAAATTTCTCCCTTTATCAATATTCCTTTTCTAGTTATCTAGGATTACCTTGAATGCCCTCTTTATTCAAAAATATATCTAACCCCTTTTTTTTAAGTTATCTATCAAATTTGCTGTCACCACAGTTTAACCATCCTAACTGTGAAAAACCCTTTTCATAGGATGTCCTTTTGTCAGTTAAAAACCTCTTGGCACAAAAAGCTCACTTGACAAAGCCTTGTATTGACCCTGGATATATTTATATAAGGTAATCATATCCCCTCTTAGACACCTTTTGTTTCTAGAAAAAATAGGTTTAATTTGGTTAGTCTTTTTTCAATACTTAGCCCCTCGATTCCCTTTATTAGTTTTGTTGCCCTTCTGTACTTTTTCCAGCTCGAAAATGTCCTTTTTATGAAGTGGTGCACAAAATTGTACTCCATATTCCAAATGATGACGTACTAGGGATTTGTATAGTGGCAGAATTATATTTGCTTCCCTAGCTTCTATACCCTTCTTAATACATGCTAATACTTTATTTGCCTTTGCAGCTGCTGCTTGGCATTGAGCACTTTTATCTAGGTGGTTGTCCACAATTACTCTCAAATGCCTTTCAATATCTGATACCCCTATATTTGCTCCATTTAGATTATAAATTGCAGGGCTATTTTTTCTTCCCAGATGCATAACTTTACATTTATTCGTATTAAATCTCATCTGCCATTTAGATGCCCATTCCTCAGTTTTATGCAAATCCCTTTGGAGGGAAAGTACATAATTTTCTGATTTAATAACCTTGCACAACTTAGTATCTTCAGCAACAATGGAGACACTACTTTTGAGTCCTACTTCTACGTCATTAATAAATATGTTAAAAAGGAGAGGACCTAATACCGAACCGTGAGGAACCCCACTTGCCACAATAGTCCAATCGGAGTATGTTCCATTTACAACAACCCTTTGCTTCCTGTCTTTTAGCCAGCCCTCAATCCATGAGCAGATATTTACTGCAATTCCTGTATCCCTTACAGTTTGCTCAATATGCTCCCATGTGGCACTGTATCAAAAGCCTTTGCAAAATCCAAAAAGACTACATCCACTGAGTTGCCCTGATCCAAGTTCCTACTAACTTCCTCATAGAAACTAATTAGATTGATGTAAAAATTACCTATCATTCATAAATCCATGTTGGCTCCTACTTACAGTGCCTTGCAAAATTATTCAACACCTTGGCATATTTCGTGTTTTGTTGCCTCACAACCTGGAATTAACATGGATCGTTTGAGGATTTGCATCATTTTAATTTATAGAGCATACCCACAAATTTAAAGATGTTTTTTTTTTTTTTTTAGTGTGAAGCAAACAACAAATAGGACAAAAAAAACAGAAAAAGTCAATGTGTATAACTATTCACCCCCTAAAGTCAATACTTGTGTGTATGTATATTTAGTATGGATTTGAATATTGTCCATTTCTTTTCAGTATTTTTCCCTGTAAGTTCTTTATCCCAGTCTATATATTGTATTGCTGACCTTAGCCCATTAAAGTTAGCCCTTCTAAAATTTAAAGTTCTGTTGGCCCCTTACAACTCTGTTTTTTGTATTCAATCTCAAATGAGACTGTGTTGTGATCACTGCTTCCCCAAGGCTCCCCTATTTTAACATTTGATTTTATAATAATATTACTTGTGACGACTAAATCCAAGATGGCCCCATTTCTAGTAGGTTCTTGTATAACCTGGGCCAGATCCAGATAGTGATCTCTGAGTGTACTTAAGAACCTGTTCTGCTTAGCTGAACTGCTGGTCTCATTCATCCATTTTATTTCAGGGTAGTTAAAATCACCCATTATCAGAACTTGCCAATGCTTAGCTGTCTTATCTATCTGCATCAATAGTTGCAATTCATCACCCTCAATTATATTTTGGGGTTTATAGCATATTCCCTGGTAGCTGGTGTGTAGCCAAAGCTACGTCATCTTAGCCTGAAAAGAGGGCCAAGGCATAGAAAGGAGTGTTGTGAAAAAAGGGGAGAGGTGGGTGAGTTGACTGTCGGCGTGCTTGATGAAGACAGGTGAGTGGGGTTTAAATAGGTGGCATGGGGAGAGGGACCCTCCCACAATTTCACCTGATTTTATATATATATATATATATATATATATATATATATATATATATATATATATATATATATATATATATATACATACATGCATATATTGTATCTACATTGCCATGTGCTCATACTGTAATTTTCCCCCTAGAGTTTGGTTCTTGATGAGGAAGAATTTCATGTTAGCAGACTAAAAATATTAGCAACTGTCTAAGCTAGGAACCCCCTTCTGGATCGCTACCTTGATGTTGTGAAGGGGTTTGTGTACTTCAATGAAGCTGTGAGCTATACCATGTTGGGTCACCAAGATGGGCAGTTCATAGCAGAGAGGTCAGACAAATTGCGGTCCACTGGAGAATGAACTGGCAACCCACTCCAGAATCTTTACCAATCTTTACAAAGAAAACCTTATGGATGAACACAAACAGACACAAGATGTGCCTGGCGTGATGCAGATAATAAAAATGAGGAGAACACCCCCAGTATACAAGTAGACATGAAGCATGGAATTCGTCAGACACAAGCAGAGTCTTCTAAGATTAAGATTTTCTTTTTAATATAACACTTTTCCCAAAAGTAATAATAATGTGGTTCTTATTATGACCCCCATTAAACAATCTTTCGCCCCCAAAATCACGTTGTTTTTTAAAAGTTATTCTTAAACAGCACGAAAAGCAAGCTATATACTGCCATAGATGTTTGATTCAAAAGTAAATCATTCCTGTGTTAATCAGCTTTTTTCCTTATGCAAAGCAGCTCCCAAATATTAATTAACTACTTTGAAATGTTAATTAGGATCTCTGTTTATTTGTACATTTATGTGGTTGCAAAACAATGAGCACTAATGTTATCATGCAGTTAGATCCTCTCCACTACCCTTATAAAGCACACTGAGGTATGAGTGGACCTAGGCAATGCCAAGAAAACATTCTCCAGACCATAACGCTGCCGCTCTTTGCCAATCAGAAGACGGTCAATTTCAGTACTGTCGTGCAAATTGAAGACGTGTCTGATGATGAACCCTTGTCAGCATGGGTGCAGTGACCAGCCATTTGTTTCGGATCCCCATACACAATAGGGTTTGCTGTACTGTCGTCTTAGACACATCTGGTAGTCCCCGCTGTTTGTTTGTATGATGAGTTGCTCAACTGTAGTGTGTCGGTTGGCCCTCACACACCTTTGCAGTCAACATCACTTTTGCATGAATGGCATATGGTGTTCTGCAGTTTTGATGCTGTTTATTCACAATGGTACCATTTGTCCAGTCACTGTACACTTAACCACAGCAGCATGCGAACAGTTCTCAAACTGCTCTGTTTCAGAAATACTGCCACCCTTCGCCCGAAAGCAAATGATCATCCCCTTTTCAAAGTCGGATAAATCACATGTTTTACCCATAACAGTGATGGATGATATGTTTGCAGAACACCTACATGTCACCTTATATACCCACCAAGCCAGCTCATGACACGTGCCGTATATCATTGGCTACGCACTGTCGACGTCAATGTAGACAGTGGTCATAGATTTTCTATTAACATGATCAACATACTACCAATCTAACTAATAAATTAAAACTCCATAATAGATCGAATGATCAAAAATATTAGTAGCAACTTTACTAATAATGTTAATAGTGTTCTAAAACGTTTCCTTGTAGCACAACCTACATATTTAAGCTGCCCCCTACATGGTGATGAATATTTTACTCAACTAGTGTTATAATTAGTATGAGAATCTCAAAACCCTTCTTTTACTATTATAGATCTGAATCTTAAAATATATGTTTCAAAAGAACCCATAATGTTTCTTGATTTATTTATTTTGTCCTTGATGTTGTTCAGTTTTTCAGTCGTGTCCGGCTCTCGGTGACCATGTGGACACAGCACGACAGGCAGATTTGTGTCCGGTTGTGCTCATCCATATGGTTTTCTTGGCAAAGATAATGGAGTGGGTTGCCAGTTCCTTCTCCAGTGGACCGCGGTTTGTCTGACCTGCCCATCTTGGGTGACCCTACATGGTATAGCTCACAGCTTCAGTGAGATACATAAGCCTGTTCACTACGACAAGGTAGCGATCAAGAAGGGGAATTTTAACCTTACTTAGGGTTATATAATGTGTACATAGTTATATAGTTACATAGTATTTGAGGTTGAATAAAGACTGTTAGTCCATCAAGTTCAACCTTTTTAGATCTCTTCTGAGCCTTTTAATATGTGGATTATTTGTTCATACTTGTTAATTGAACCAGAGTAAGGCAAACAGAAAAAAAAACATTGAAACTTTGCCACTTGTCTCATAAGAGGGAAAAAAAGCAAAATTCCTTCCTGACCTAAGAGACTGGCGATCGAATTTCTCCCTTTATCAATATTCCTTTTCTAGTTATCTAGGATTACCTTGAATGCCCTCTTTATTCAAAAATATATCTAACCCCTTTTTTTAAAGTTATCTATTAAATTTGCTGTCACCACAGTTTAACCATCCTAACTGTGAAGAACCCTTTTCATAGGATGTCCTTTTGTCAGTTAAAAACCTCTTGGCACAAAAAGCTCACTTGACAAAGCCTTGTATTGACCCTGGATATATTTATATAAGGTAATCATATCCCCTCTTAGACACCTTTTGTTTCTAGAAAAAATAGGTTTAATTTGGTTAGTCTTTTTTCAATACTTAGCCCCTCGATTCCCTTTATTAGTTTTGTTGCCCTTCTGTACTTTTTCCAGCTCGAAAATGTCCTTTTTATGAAGTGGTGCACAAAATTGTACTCCATATTCCAAATGATGACGTACTAGGGATTTGTATAGTGGCAGAATTATATTTGCTTCCCTAGCTTCTATACCCTTCTTAATACATGCTAATACTTTATTTGCCTTTGCTGCTGCTGCTTGGCATTGAGCACTTTTATCTAGGTGGTTGTCCACAATTACTCTCAAATGCCTTTCAATATCTGATACCCCTATATTTGCTCCATTTAGATTATAAATTGCAGGGCTATTTTTTCTTCCCAGATGCATAACTTTACATTTATTCCTATTAAATCTCATCTGCCATTTAGATGCCCATTCCTCAGTTTTATGCAAATCCCTTTGGAGGGAAAGTACATAATTTTCTGATTTAATAACCTTGCACAACTTAGTATCTTCAGCAACAATGGAGACACTACTTTTGAGTCCTACTTCTACGTCATTAATAAATATGTTAAAAAGGAGAGGACCTAATACTGAACCGTGAGGAACCCCACTTGCCACAATAGTCCAATCGGAGTATGTTCCATTTACAACAACCCTTTGCTTCCTGTCTTTTAGCCAGCCCTCAATCCATGAGCAGATATTTACTGCAATTCCTGTATCCCTTACAGTTTGCTCAATATGCTCCCATGTGGCACTGTATCAAAAGCCTTTGCAAAATCCAAAAAGACTACATCCACTGAGTTGCCCTGATCCAAGTTCCTACTAACTTCCTCATAGAAACTAATTAGATTGATGTAAAAATTACCTATCATTCATAAATCCATGTTGGCTCCTACTTACAGTGCCTTGCAAAATTATTCAACACCTTGGCATATGTCGTGTTTTGTTGCCACACAACCTGGAATTAACATGGATCGTTTGAGGATTTGCATCATTTTAATTTATAGAGCATACCCACAAATTTAAAGATGTTTTTTTTTTTTTTATTGTGAAGCAAACAACAAATAGGACAAAAAAAACTAAAGTCAATACTTGTGTGTATGTATATTTAGTATGGATTTGAATATTGTCCATTTATTTTCAGTATTTTTCCCTGTAAGTTCTTTATCCCAGTCTATATATTGTATTGCTGACCTTAGCCCATTAAAGTTAGCCCTTCTAAAATTTAAAGTTCTGTTGGCCCCTTACAACTCTGTTTTTTGTATTCAATCTCAAATGAGACTGTGTTGTGATCACTGCTTCCCCAAGGCTCCCCTATTTTAACATTTGATATTATATTAATATTACTTGTGACGACTAAATCCAAGATGGCCCCATTTCTAGTAGGTTCTTGTATAACCTGGGCCAGATCCAGATAGTGATCTCTGAGTGTACTTAAGAACCTGTTCTGCTTAGCTGAACTGCTGGTCTCATTCATCCATTTTATTTCAGGGTAGTTAAAATCACCCATTATCAGAACTTGCCAATGCTTAGCTGTCTTATCTATCTGCATCAATAGTTGCAATTCATCACCCTCAATTATATTTTGGGGTTTATAGCATATTCCTAGCAATATGTGTTTAGAATTAGTTCCTCCGCTATTTAACTTTACCCACAAACATTCAACATTATCGCTAGTTCCACCATAAATATCTTCTCTGACTACTAGTTTAAAATCAGGCTTAACATACAGACAAATCCCTCCTCCTCTTTTACAATTGCCCCTATCTTTCCTAAATAAGTTATAACCATCCAAATTAACTGTCCAGTCATGAGATTCATCCCACCATGTTTTAGTAGTGCCTATTAAGTCCCATGTTCTTGTACCGCTAATAATTCTAGCTCACCCATTTTCCCAGGCAAGCTTTTTGCATTAGCAAGCATACACTTTATGTTGCTATGGCTCTGCTGTTTTGAAATGTTTGCCACTGTATTTGAGTCACCTAGTAATACCTCCCTACTGTCTATTGTAACCCTCCCCCCTTCTCCTCCCCCATGGATAGATAATTTATCCTTTCCCCCTCTACCCTTTCTACCCCAATACTTCTATCTAGTCCCTCCCCCCACCTACTAGTTTAATAACTTCCCCAGCCGTTCTACCATCCTTTCCCTTAGCACAGCAGCTCCCTCATCATTAAGGTGCAATCCATCCCTACTATAGCAATTCTACCCAAGTGGTAAGTCAGCCCAGTACTCTAAAAATCCAAACCCTTAATGCACCACATATTTAGACATGCATTAACTTCCCTAAGCTTCTTCTGTCTTCCTGGACTAGCACATGGTTTTGGTAGTATCTCAGAAAATACTTCCTTGAAAATACTACCTTGCCTTCAGCTTATTACCTAGTTCTATAAAATCATTCTTTAGGACACTCCATCTTCCACTGACTTTGTCATTGGTACCAATATGTACCAAAACTGCTGGTTCATTTCCAGCCCCTCCCAATAATTTATCTACCCGATCCACAACATGCCGATCTTGAGCACCAGAGAGACAGCAAACTGTTCCATTGCTAGGATCTGGGTCAAATCATAAATCACCCTGTCTACCATCCTAATAATAGAGTCCCCTACCACTAAAACCTGTCTGTTGCTCTGCCTATTCTGCCTCCCTCTCCTCCAGTAGAACTGTCCTCCCGGCTGTTAGAGGGAACAGCTCTATCTGGCATTGCCATTCCTGAATGGACATCCCCAACAGTTTCACTCAATCTGGCAAATCTGTTGGTGTGTGCCAACTCAGAACTGGCCTGCCTCCTGCTCCTGTTCCCCCTGCTTCCCCTTCTAAATGTATCCCAGCTACTTCCCTGGACATCCTCACTTTTCCCAGCTCCACCCTCCATGCTTGGCCCAGCTAAACCTTGCTCCTTTCCAGAGGTGGAGCAATATCACTCAGTACTGCAGTTTTACTCTCTAGTTCTCCAATTTGAGCCTCCAGAGAGGCAACATGCTCACACCTCTCACAGAGGTATAGACCCTAGATCATCTGTTCCAGTAGTGCATACATGGGACAGGATGCACATGGAGTGAGGTTTCCACTGGACCGACTCATGATTACCAGTTACAAAAATACAGTGAGAAAACAAATAAATGTCTTTTTGTATAAAGATTGCTTTTCTGCACCTTAACCCAAACCAAATAAAAATAAAAATATAGATATATATTTGTTTTCTATGTTTTCTTATAATACCCCTTTTCTTTGAACTCCCTCCTTTTATTTAAACTTCCACACTTCCGCACTAACTACACTTACATTAGAACTGTTTGCAAGCTCCCAAGTTTGCTCCTTCCAATGTTAAAATAGATCCTGCCTGTAGAATGATTACAGAGCACAGGACAGAAAACACCCTTTAGCTTCCTGCAGTGATTCACAGAGCAGATTTTATGGTGTGTTCTTTTCTAAACACTGTTTTAAGTTTAAAAGATAGCTGGGATCCAATCGCAGTATGTTCCCGTAATAGTTGGAGTGGCGTATTTAAAAAGATTTTTCTAAAAAGTTTTTTTTTTTTTTTAAAAGGACAATTTCACCCAAAGCAAATTATAAATAGCAAATTATCAATACTTGAGGTTGGAAGAAAGGAGACTGTAGCTTCAGCAAAGTAATGGGTTCTCTACAGAAAGGTATGGCATTCAGTATCAAAAAGGTATTGGCGGCAGATACTTAAAAAGTGAAGATTAATTTCTCCGAAAATTAATTGAGGTTAAGTGGGCTCCAAGATCTCTTCAGAAATTAAAAGTTGTTTGCTTCTGGGGAGGAATGCTATAGCAAATCTGGACAAGCTGTTAAAATGCAAATATATTAAACTATTACCTACATTCCAAATAGTTAGAACATATGGTATTCTCAGTAGTAACGTATGGATGTGAGAGCTGGGCCGTAAAGAAGTCTGAGTTCTGTACAGTTCACGCCTTCAAATTGTGGTGTTGGAGAAAACTGCTTAGAGTCCCTTGAATTGCAATAAGTTCCAATAAATCAATACTCCATGAAATCAAGACAAACTATTCACTGGATGGTATGATCATAAGGCTGAAGCTCAAATATTTTGACCATATCACGAGAAGACAGATTGCATAGAGAAGAATCTGATCTTGGGAAAGGTTGAAGGCACACAAAGAAGGAGACAGCAGAGGATAAGGTGAATAGAAGAGGTAATTAAAGCAACAAACATGACATAGAGGAAACTCAGAGGAGCAGTGGCTGACAGATGTGCTTGGCATGCTGCAGTCCATAGTGTCACTGAGAGTTGGACACAACTGAACAACAACAATACGTCCGGAAGACATTCATGTTTCCTCATTTATTTGGCAAATGTTTTACTGATTTTTTTTTTCCTTATGCTGACTGTATATGAGCAAAACATACATCAAATACGTTTTAAAAAGTCCAAACTTGGTGAACAAGTGCTTTTATCAATTTCAAATATAATGAAATTATATACTGGAATAATTCAAGAAAAATATATTGTTTATGGACATGGGATCTGTCAATAGTGATAGTGATAAAGAGAAGTCAGAGGTTGGATTCCACAGGCAGAGAGCAGAAGAGGTCACATTGCTTATAGTGGTTGTGAAAAGCCTGCAGAAATGCCACGTCAAAAATAAAGGGGATGTATATTTACATTATATTATTATATTTATGGCAGCTTTTGCATGCATTTTTCATGGTCTTTATGAATTCACTGGAGAAGTAACATAGCTCATATTCACTCATTGAGTACAATCAGACATTTTAAACAAGGCTTTTCAAAGTGGCTTATTTCTGTTGTCTGTAAGGTTAGATTTTCTTAATAAGATTTCCCTGACAACTAACCAACTAAAATCCAATACTTTGTTGTCTAGAACATATATTGCTATCATTATATTGTGCTGTTCCAAGACAAGCACCATAAACATAGATTAGGTAACAGATAAAAAACAAAAGGCTAATGGAGTCTGTTCAGCTACTTTAAGTACCTGAATACAATCAAGAATCTTATTGTCTCTTCTTGAAGATGTGTTGCATTGTTTTCTTACTGTTAAATTATCTTATAAGTAACTCCCAACTTTCTTCTCCTGCTGTGGTCATTAGATTGCCATTAAGTATTTATTATACAGCTTACACAGTCGAGTTACATTATTATGACCACCCTCTAATATCCTGAATAACCGTAGTGTACAGCATGGACAGAAGCTAGATGATGCGGTAGTGAGTCAATAAGATGCTGGAAGGTTGGCATGGGTATCTGCAGCCATGCAGACTGCAGTGCATCGGACAGCTGCTGAAGAGTGTGTGGTGGAGGATCCATATCGTGATCAAGATAGTCCCACAGGTGCTCAATAGGGTTCAAGTCTCTGGAAGTCGGAGGCCAGGGAAGTACTTGGAAGTCTTTGTTGTGATCCTCCAAGCACTCCCAGACAATTCTGGTCATATGACATGTTGCATTGTCCTGCTGAAAGATCCCATCCGCTCCAGGGAAGACAGTCGACATGTATTGGTGTACTTGATCTGCAAGGATAGATAGATAACCCAATTGGTTGAGAGTATGAGTGGACCCAGACACTGCCAAAAAAACATTCCCCAGACCATAACGCTGCCACCACCAGCTTATGTTTTTCAAACAATGGTTGCCGTGTGTTTGTTCTCTGAGCTTTCGCACCTGACACGCCAAGGACTGTCCAGTTGATGAAACAGAAAACATGACTTATCTGATAAAGCAACCATTTGCCAATAAGAAGAGGTCCAATTTTGGTATCATCTTGCAAATTTAAGCCATTTCTGATGATGAACCCTCGTTAAAATGGGTGCAGTGACGACCTGTTTGCTTTGTCTGGTAGCCTCGTGGTTTGTTTGCATGGTGAGTTGCTCAACTGTAGCATGTCAGTGTGCTCTCACACACCTTTGCAGCCGAAGTTTACCTTTGACATCCGTGGCACGTGGTGCTCTGCAGTTTCCATGCTGTTTATTTGCAGTGGAATAAAAGACCTAGAAATCCCTATACAAGGAAACTAGTAGATACTATAGCGCCTCAAAAAGTGGAGATGACAAAACCTTGTTGTACACCAATGCCAACACAAATTCAAAGTGAAATATTGGTAGGGGTATATATGAAAAACAATAAAAAGAGATGAAATAAACAAATAAGGGGGAGGGGCAGAACCTAGAAAAGGGGATGATAAAATATCATATATGTAAAAAAATAAAAAATGTACTAACACATATGTTTACAAGGACAAACCCAGAAAACACAACAAATGGTAAAAGATACTTAAGTGAGTCCAGGTGGAGAAGACAAGAGACACAGTTCACATGTTGATAGTAGAATCTTTGAGGTTCTTCTTGTATGACGTTCTTGAGAGGGAGTAGAGGAAATGGATAAAGTCTGGCTCTTAGGACAGTAGGGCAGCTGTTTCCCAAAAACTCTGGTCACCACAGAGTAATGCTGGAGAAAATGAAACGAAAAACGGAGAAGAGGGAGAGCGCACACCGAATCCTAGAGCAGATTAATAAATTTATTACAAAACAGAAATCACATAACAAATGGACACTCACATGTAGAATCCTCTAGACAGAGGTATAGAAGTTCACTCATAAAAGGGGTTCTTGGTCTTGGTCTTGTATAAATGTAAACAGAAAGGTAGTCACCAGGCTGTAATATACTGTAGATATAGTTGGTATGATGGTTGCCAGTCAAATAATCTGATATACCTGGCTGAGGGGTACTGGGCCCAGAGCAGGTATCAGAAAATATGGCAAAAGCTCCGTTGATGGATGAAAAAGAGCACAAAGACCAAAAAAGTTCAAATAGAATCCGGTCCTCAAATGAGCGTAGTGGGTGACCCACAGTTGGCTTTCATTAAAAATGAGTGTCCATGTATCAATAGGTATTAAACTCCTGCAAGGAAGACACTGGAGGTGCAGAATATATGTATACTGATACTACTAATAATGCTAAAAAAGGGCACTATTAGAGTGCAAAAACGGGGAAATAAAAAATACAAAATACAAAATGCATAAAAACACATAAAATAAGGTAAAGTGAAAAAAAAAAGTTTCCGGACGCGTTTCGCTCATCTGCTGAGCTTTGTCAATGGTAATCAATATCAATAATCTCATAAATATATAAATCTAAATATATACATGTAGAAATAAGGTAACCTTATTTCTACATGTATATATTTATATTTTATATATTTATATTACAGCCTGGTGACTACCTTTCTGTTTACATTTATACAAGACCAAGACCAAGAACCCCTTTTATGAGTGACCTTCTATACCTCTGTCTAGAGGATTCTACATGTGAGTGTCCATTTGTTATGTGATTTCTGTTTTGTAATAAGTTTATTGATCTGCTCTAGGATTTGGTGTGCGCTCTCCCTCTTCTCCGTTTTTTGTTTATTTGCAGTGGCGACATTTGCCCAGTCACGGTACACGGCTGTAAGCCTGGATTAATTGCACATTTCATCCTTGACAGCAATGGTTCATATGTTTGAAGAAAGCATACATGTCACCTTATATACTTGTATAATGTTTTTCATATTTACTCTGTCTTCATCTGTATGTATCTCCTATTTATCCATAAGTGATTTCAAGATATTTCACTGAAGTTTCCACCAAGTAACTACAATCTAAAAACAAAAATGGCATAGCTAACCGGCTATACCACTTGGGAATTAGTTCATGATGTCTTGAGGTCATTTTTAACTTCTTACTCATTTGGAAAATGATGATTAGTCTTGAAATTCTAGATATCAGCAAATGATCTTCTGAATAAGGCAAAGGAGGAATAATTTCCTTTAATTGTATTGTTAATGAAAAGCTTTTAACAGTTATGCATGTGATTATGGTGGATGCCTTTAGATAAACCATGCAAAACATTTAAGGGTACAATAGAATAAGCTAATCACCTCAACCAACTCATCTCACAAAGATTAAATAATGAATTTTGAATAAATGTTTGGCTTCTCAAGAAGATAAGATTTCACACAAAGACTTAAGCCTTAGGATAACCCAAATAATATAGATTCTTCATGTGGTGGAGAAAGGCGTTGTGCCTCTGTGGATTTTTTCTTGTATCTTATCTTAGATTTAGTTATCACAAATAATATTGATATAGTATCAAATGTTGGAATAAGGCAAAAACAGGCATTTAAATTATACAAACAAGAGGGGAAAGAGACTGCTTTACGGGAGTAAAAGGAAATCAACAAGGCTTGCAAAAGGGCTATTAGACTGGCTAAAATAGAAAAGGAAAAATTCATTGCAAAAGCGAGTAAGACTAACCCTAAAATATGTTTTAAGTATATTAATGGGAAGAAGGCGAGGAAGGAAGCTATAGGAACATTACAATGTGACACAGGCCGTCTGATAATTAGGGACCAAGAAAAGGCAGATGAGCTAAATAGGTTCTTTTTTTTCCGGTATACACAAGGGAGGTACCAGTGGTTGTGACACGGTAACATAATGGGGCTACACTACCTTTGCCAAAGAATTGGTTAACACAGGAAGTAATCCAAAAGAGGTTGGAAAAAATAAATGTTAATAAAGCCCCGGGTCCTGATGGAATACATCCAAGGGTACTAGGGGAACTGGGTTCTGTAATAGCCAAACCATTATATTTATTTTTTCAAGATTCACTCAACACAGGGTCTCTACCAGATGACTGGAGAAAAGCTGATATAATACCTATATTTAAAAAGGGAGCAAGAGCAAATCCGGGGAATTATAGACCAGTGAGCCTCACTTCTGTAGTGGGGAAGCTTTTAGAAGGGTTAATAAGGGATAATATACAAGAATATGTCTATTTGAACAGGATTTTAAGTAGGAGTCAACATGGATTTATGAGGGATAGGTCATGTCAAACAAATCTAATTAGTTTCTATGAGGAGGTTAGTATGAACCTGGATCAAGGCAACTCAGTGGATGTAGTCTTTTTGGATTTTGCAAAGGCTTTTGATACAGTGCCACATGGGAGACTATTGTGCAAACTAAGAGATACAGGAGTTGCAGTAAATATCTGCTCATGGATTGAGAGCTGGCTAAAAGACAGGAAGCAAAGGGTTGTTGTAAATGGAACATACTCCGATTGGACTAATGTGGTAAGTGGGGTTCCTCAGGGTTCAGTATTAGGTCCTCTCCTTTTTAACATTTATTAATGACTTAGAGGTAGGATTGGAGTGTGGTGTCTCCATTTTTGCTGATGACACAAAGTTGTGCAAGGTAATTAAATCAGATAATGATGTGCTTTGCCTCCAAAGGGATTTACATAAAATTGAGGAATGGGCATCTAAATGGCAGATGAGATTTAATACGAATAAATGTAAAGTTATGCACCTGGGAAGGAAAAATAGCCATGCAATTTATAATCTTAATGGAGCAAATCTAGGGGTATCAGATATTGAAAGGGATTTGGAAGTGCTTGTGGACAACCACCTAGGTAACAGTGCTCAAAGCCAAGCAGCAGCTGCAAAGGCAAATACAATATTAGCATCTATTAAGAAGAGTATAGAAGCAAGGGAAGCAAATATAATTCTGCCACTATACAAATCTCTAGTAAGCCCTCATTTGGAATATGGAGTACAATTGTGGCCTCCACTTCATAAAACTGACATTTTAGAGCTGGAAAAGGAACAGAGGAGGGCAACAAAACTAATAAGGGGAAAGGAGGGACTAAGTTATGAAGAAAGACTAACCAAATTAAACTTATTTTCTCTAGAAAAAGGCATCTAAGAGGAGATATGATTACCTTATATAAATACATCCAGGGTCAGTATAAAGATTTGTCAAGGGAGCTTTTTGTGCCAAGAGGTTTTCAACTGACAAGAGGACATCCCTTGAGGTTAGAAGTAAAAAGATTCCACCTTAAAAAAAAGAAAAGGGTTCTTCACAGTAAGGCTGGTTAATCTGTGGAATTCTCTACCACAGGAGGTGGTGATAACGGATTCGATAGATAACTTTTAAAGGGGATTGGATTTATTTCTAATCAAAAAGGGAATTCAAGATTAACCTGGATAATTAGAGAGAACGTTTGAATCCAGGGAGAAATCCGATCGCAGTATGTGGGGTCAGGAAGGAATTAATTTTTTTTCCCTTTGAGACGAATGGCTAAGTTTCATTTTTTTTGTTCGCCTTCCTCTGGATTAATTAATAATTAAAAACAATAAAATTAAATAAATAATTGATTAATAATTAATTAAAAACTAATTAATTAATAACTAATCCGCACATTGCAGATCAGAGGAGATCTTAAAAGGCCGAACTTGATGGACTGAAAGTCTTTTTTCAACCTTAATTACTATGTAAATATGTAACACATAACCAACTAGCTCAGACCCTTAAACAAGATGTCCAGTTGGTACAGACTGATGACACTGTCATCATGCATCTCTCTTGTCTCACACTCCCAGTCATCCTCTACAGATTGTAAGCTCTGTGTATCAAGGATCTAAGCTAATTTCCATTAGTTTGCTTAATGTCTTATTAGATTGTCTGACATACTACAACATACTACATATACACTTTTTTAATCGGCCCTCATATGTATTTTCTGTATTCCTTTTACTTTTCTATGTATTTGTATAAATAAGTGTTAATAATAATAATTCTTGGCCACACAAAATAGAATACCATGGGGAATATTACAGATAATTAATCAGGCGTGAAATATGTCTTGCTTAAAGTTATCGTTTTCCTTTTTTTGTCCTGGGCCTCCTGAGAGCTTTTACATTTTGTTTAACACTGATTGTGGCAGAGCACATTTCTCTGCAGCTGCCTAACTGCTTTGCAATCAAAGTAAATTATACTCTGATTTGTAGCTGCAGCGAAATGTGCACCACATGGTGCCACACTGCTAAGCAGTTTCTATAAGATGGGAGGAGCTCCAGGCCAAACATAAAGGGGACCAGCTATTTTTAGTTTGAGTTTTCCCAAAAAAGATTAACTTCTTTTTTTTATTCACAATAAATTGTTTATATTGTACTATGGAAGTTGCATCGATACAGAGGGCCTTTAAAACTGTGTCAGTTGTAGCCAATCACAGATATCACAGTATTATTCTCAGTCTTCAGTCATGAAGACCACAAGTCCTCAAAAGTGCAGAACAATACGTATAATCCTACATGAATCCCATGTTAAGTGGGCTAGAGGCAAATTGTTGTACATTTTGAGCCTTATCTGCATGTCACTACCCAGAATCCATAGTTGAGTGTTCTTCACTGAGAAATACTGTGGTGAAACAGACCACCTGGCCTGCTTGACACATATACTGGGTACATGTACTCAGAATGGCTTTTTTTATATTTTATAGCACAAACTGTATGACTGCTGTGATTCTTTAAGTACATGGATGCATTATGAATTATCTCTTATTAAAGAGAGACAGATTGTCTCTCTTCCTTTCTATTCTTCTTTTTTTCTCTTTTATCATAGGAATCTCTACTCTGCTCCATCTGTCGATTCTCTTCCATTGTATTATGTCTTCCATCTGATTTTCTTCATTTTGATCCCTGTGCATCTTTGTGAAGTCTGTCTCTTCTGTGCTTTTTCCTCTCATTCTTTCTCTTCCTCTGTTCTCCTTTAATTATTCATTACTTTTTTGCTTTGTTCTTTTGTTCTTTCTTGCTCTTTTTTGATTATGTTTTCTGTCTTTTGTTCTCTTTTACTTTTTTCTTTGTCTGGCTTTTTCCAGTGTTCTTTCCCTCTTTCATTTTCTTTATTTACTCTCATTATTTCTATCATGTTGTTCTTGATTTCTTTCATTCTATCCTTTGATTCTCCTTTCACTCTAAATCTATCTATCTATCTATCTATCTTTTTATATTTCTTTATCTCTCTATCTTTCTCTCACACTCCTTCCTCCTTTTTTCCTCTTCACCTTTCTCTATTATACCTTACATTCCCACCTCCTATATCTCTGTGTTTCTCCTCCCTGTCTCTTCTTTAGGACTTCCTTTCAGACATGGCTATGACCGAGGTTGATCGCTTCCTTGACAGAGAGCACCTTATTCTCCGTGAGAACACACTTGCAACTAAAGCCATAGAGGAGTATCTGAAACTGATAGGACAGAGATACCTCAAGGAAGCCATTGGTAAAAAAAACTACCCATGTATTTTCACCCACTCTTATCTTCATACCTACCCAACAACTTATCCATCTCTCTCTAGTCCCTCATTCTGTCTACACCATTAGCTCTCCTTAACTCTTCTTTTTACCTTTCCTCATCTACATTATCCTTCCACCTTTTCCTTCTTCTTTCTCTTTGTACCATATTGCCTGTCTCTTCAGCACATTTAAGTCTTGGTCTCTCCCTATCTGTGTCCTCACTTTTACAGGTGAGTTTATACGGGCTCTGTACGAGTCAGAGGAGGACTGCGAGGTTGACCCCATGCGCTGTCCGCCTTCTGCACTGCTCGATCACCAGGCCAATCTCAGGATGTGCTGCGAACTCGCACTCTGCAAGGTCTTAAACTCCCATTGGTAGGTGTCTAGTCATGGCATCTCTCTGGGGAACATGGAAAGGAGGAAGATATACTCTCTTCCTAATTCCCCTTATCTCTCCCTTCCATTTTTTTCACCATGTATTCTTCCTTTCTTGCGTACTTATCCTTTTTACCTCTTTGTTCCTGTCTTTGCTTTTTCCATCTTTTATTTGCCTTTTCTTTTATTACAGCACTCCTTTCTCTTTTCTCTTCTCTTCCCTTTTTGGCTCTTTTCTCTTATCATCTTTCACTTTTCCTTATTTTAATTTTTCTCCAATCTTCCCTATTATTTTTTTGTTTATTTTTTCCATGGCTTTTTAAATCTTATCAATCATTTTAGTTTTCCTAACTAATTATTGTTTATTTCTCTTTTTCCTTCTCAATTTCACTCCTTCTACTCCTCCCAATACTTGTTTCCATGCTCTATCTACCTTTTGATTTTAATTCCCCCTTTTTCTCCCCCCCATGCTTTCTTTTTGTACTCAACATCTCTCCCATTGTATCTTAATTTCCCCTCTTCCACATACTTTCTACCATTCTCCATATCCCTCTACGAATTTCTTTTCCCTCAACCACAGTGTGTTTCCCCGGGAACTGAAGGAGGTCTTCGCATCCTGGAGGATGCGATGTGCAGAGCGTGGCCGGGAAGACATAGCAGACCGACTCATCAGTGCCTCTCTCTTCCTCCGCTTCCTGTGTCCGGCCATCATGTCCCCCAGCCTCTTTGGTCTCATGCAGGAATACCCCGATGAACAAACATCTAGGACCCTCACTCTCATCTCAAAGTTCATCCAGAACCTGGCCAGCTTCAACAAGTGAGGACTGGGACAGTGGGGGTGGGTGTAAATGACAGATCAGTGGGGTTTGAGCCACCTATTAGCTTTAGTGAACATGTTGAACTTGGAGTTTCCTCCAACTACACCAGTGATACAACATATGGAAACCTTTCTGCATAAATTGTTGAAGAATCAGGCGATAAAGAAACAACATATAATTTGGTAAAAATAAAAACATACTTTCACTAAATTAGTCTGACCATGTTGTTCTATAAATTGTAGACCTTCCTTTTAAAATTAGTTGGACTCCAGTGGTCTATGGCCATAGATAAGATTAACCGATATATGCATCATTTGACACACACATGCAGCACACAAGATCCACAATGCTCAGTGTTATATTATGGGTTTGGACACTTCCTTGTCTTTTTATTCTTTCCAAGATACTCCCTCCCTTGCACCCCTATCCAGCCTCCACTTCCACTCCCAATCCCTTACTAGAAAAAAGAAACATGTGGAATGTATCTGCTGAACAACTATTATACTTTGAACAATGTTATTAATTATGGTACACAACTGCCTTTCTTAACTATATTCTTTACTGGAGAGGCAAATAACTAATGGTCTCTGCATGCATCACTACAGGGTGACATAGTGGTACTTATATTATATGGAAGCAGAAGAACGAGTGTCCTGCATATATGTAATTATGGAGGTGTTCCTCCCAGTAGGTTCAGCAGTAAAGAGGAGCACATGTCCTTTATGAATGAATATCTGGAGTCGGAGTTGGCCAACATGCAGAACTTCCTATATGAGATTTCAAACATGGACGCGCTGACCAATAGCAGCAACTTCGAGGGCTACATAGACCTGGGGCGGGAGCTAAGCACCCTGCACGCCCTGCTGTGGGAGGTGATACCCCAGCTCAGCAAGGTGAGGTAACTGCATGGGTAGTAAGTATTTAGTATTGTGTGCAGGCAAGTTCTTGGGGAATTTCTAAGGGTGTTTGGTATGGGATGGGAAGACTAAATAGAAAGTATAAAGGAGAGAGTGGTGGAGAAAGACAGAAAATAATAGCAAAATGAACCAGGAAACAAACAGGGAACTGGCAATAGGGAAAAACTGCAAATGATGGAGAGGATGGAATATTTGGCCATAAAATGTCAAGCTTGTATCTCAGGAGCCTCGTAAGGCTTTCATGCCACAAAAACGTGGCTTCCTGTGTATTTTATTTGTTTGTTCCTTTTAACGAGGTCCTTGCCTTGCTGAAGTGTAGCCAAGACCTTTAAAGGTATATCTACGTTTCACAGTTAAACCTTTTTCTAATCTAACAAATTCAAGTCCTATCAAAAACACACATTACATTGTCATTCTGTAAACACACAGGTTTAATATATTTAAATATAAAGCTTGTTTTCCACACCCCAGAACTACTTACATAGGCACAGTGTACCCACCAATCGAAACACTGCATTTGGGTACACATTTTAACTCTTTACTAATTTTCAAGCCAGCAGAAGCTTAATGGAGATATCTTCACATCAGTGTCTGGCTCCTCCTGCTTCCTTCTGCAAGGGGACTACACATCACATTATTCCTTCCTGCACAAACTGCCATCACTGATTGTTACAATGAATTAAAATGTATAGCTGTCTGTGATTGGCCAAAACAAATTACGAATGTTATGCTAATTTTAGCAGAGAGTGAGTTTATTAATATTTATTTTGGTATTTTGCCATTCAAAAATGTTTTCATACACTACTGATCAGATGCATTCATAATCCTGAAAATGTATATATGCCTTTCATTTTCTCTAAAATTAGGCTATTTTCATCAGTTCAAGGTATTCATGTTTTGGGTGTATCTTTGGAATGTTTTGGGTGTATCTTTGGAAAGTTTGACATGACTGGCAATGAAGGAATATGAGTAGATAACTGACAATGAAACAGAGGGGAAACAGGACAAAGCAAGTTTTTAATTGGAACAAAACATGTTTTTTGGCTTAAAAGAGCAGAATGTGTAAAAAAAGAGAAATGTGGAAGAAAGTGAGGGGAAATTGAGAAGACATAGGGAAAGAGAAAAAGAAGAGGGAGAGGGTGAAGTAAATGGAGAAAGTGAGTGCTAGAGAAAAAAAAGGGATTAGGGATTTTTGGGGATTTATTGGAAATCAACTGCCAGAAAACTGCAAACTACAAAATATATACTATGTAAAAAATCAGTCCATGTCCAGGAGGGAGCATATTAAAACAATAATGAATAAGTGCAATTACAGACACACTTCAGGGTACCACACCGTTCTATAATTTTCTATTTCTTCTAATTAAGATGTTTTTTATCACCTTATAAAAAAAGTAGTTGACCACTTTTTTCACATGCCCCTTAACCTTCTCCACCAGGACGCCCTTACAAAGTTGGGACCTCTCCCCCGCCTTCTTAATGACATCAGCCTAGCGCTCAGGAACCCCCACATCCAGCGACAGCCGAGTCACCAGGAGAGGCTGCCTCCTCCCAAACCTGTCATCTTGAGGGGCCCGTCAGCGGAGCTGCAAAGCTATCTAGTACGGGACCTCAACAGGTAATTATTGAGTGCCATGTGTGAGGAATGTTTTACCTTCTGGTCTGTGAGGTCTGTCTACTTAAAAATTGTGGCTTATGCTTATTCCCTACATGTTTGAATCCCATTATTATATTTGTACTTCCAAAACCACGGGGAGGTAGTTCTACTTATTTATTACCATTTGCACTTTCCATCAAGCTTCCATCCTCCAACTTCAAAGCATCTTGTTCTTGCATTTCTTTTTTTCTGGGAGAAACTTCCCTGCTGAACTTTATTAAACCCTTAGACATATTCAAAGGTTTATATTTCATTCCCTCTAAGCAGATGTGCTATGCCTCATTCTCCATCGTTTCCCTCTAAGCAATACAGGTGTGCTATGCCTCATTCTCCATTGAATTTGAAATAGCATGATAGCAAAATTATGGTGAATGAGCTTCAGTATTTCTGTATTAAAGTCATGAAGTCTTTCTTTATAAGTTTTTTTTTTTTAGATCATATTATATTTTAGTCATTCTCATTTAAATCTGACCAAAGATCTATAGCGTAATATTAGTGCTCCTGTTTTTTTACCTCTTCTTCCTATATTGTATGGACTTTTACAGTTTTGTTACATTGTTTGCTTCATCCATTTTTTCCAACACTTTTACTCATAATGCTGCATCTGCATACTGCTGTAGCTACATCTACAGTGGATATAAAACGTCTACACACCCCTGTTAAAATGTCAGGTTTCTGTACTGTAAAAAATATTTTTATATTTTTTCCTACCTCTACCTAAAAGATTTCAGTTTGTTTTTCAATTGAGTTGTACAGTTTATAGATCTTATTAAAGGTGAAAAAAGTTCTGAAATGATTTATCTTTGTCTAATTTTTTTACAGCACAGAAACCTGACATTTTAACAGGGGTTTGTAGACTTTTTATATCCACTGTACATGTCAAAAAGGTACATCAGAATTTGTCAGAGTGACGTATTTCAGGTAGTGTTTTAATTACATACAAATTCCTTCTTTAGTCAGCCTCTGTGTCTTACTACACCATTTGACTTTTAGAATAACTATTTCCCGTACAACAACCTAGTATGCAAAAAGCGTGATGAGATTGCAGATTCTCATATGATTCTTGATGCCTGGAGATTGCCATAGTTTGATTGTCGAAAAAAAGGGATCTTCTGCAGAGATGTTAAAAAGACTCTTTCAGCAAAAACTCTGTTTTATATAAACATTTTAACTACCTTACTTGAACAATTTTATCCTCTTCAACGTAATTTTCATATAACATTTACACTTAATTTATTTCTAAAAAAAAACCTAGAGTAGGGGATTCTTAGTTTCTGGACTTCCTCCTTTTTTCCTGTTCACCCTTATGCTGGCTGCTATTTTTCACATCTGTTAGCCAAGACCATATGGAGGGCTTCTCATTCACAGCGTACATTTTAATAATGATCAGTGGTTAATTAACACAGAAAACTCCTGTTAACAGCATCACAATCCTTGAAGGCATATTTATAATTCTTCCTTAATCTGTACATGACCGAGTAGTGTGGTTACATGAATGCTATCTCCATTATTGAGAAATAGGAACTGTTCACTTGAAGAGTATTTTCATACAAAATTAAAGTGATAGCCATGTGCGCCTGGAAGTAGCCTGACCTTTGGGGTGATAATTGATTGTTAGAAATACTGTATTTGACACCTGTTTTATCCTATAATTACAATTCATGGGATTCTGGGTAATGGCAACAATTGTTACTTTGTGCACTTGCTATAAAACACTTACAGTATTGTGTGTCTCAGGAAAGGAAAGAAAGAAAACCCATTATAGCTACTCAATGTGCATTACATATTATGGAGGGATATGGTGACAGGTCATTATAAATGGCTTATATTGAGAAAAATAAAGTTAGTACAAATAGGAAAAAAGAAGACATGAATATAAACATATCCCAAAAAAAGTATATGGTAAAACTAATTGCCAATCCCAACACCAGCCATACTGGCAACGAAACAAATAGGCTTAGTAGACATGCTGAAGGTTCAAGCAGAACCAGGTGTCCAAATCCAAGGCAGAAAACAAACAGAAGAGTCTAGCACAGTGGTTTGCCAATTCTGTCACCAGATACCACCATTAGGCTAAGGTTTTAGGTTACACTGGTCTAAGTAGCAACGCTGCAGGGCCAATGATTAAGATACCCCTAATCAGACATATTCTTCAATCCTGGCCTGTTGATACACCGCAAGGTCAGTTTTGACAAATTACTTAAACTTGGTCAAGAACCAAACTGATAGCATTGGCAGATCTGCGTACTTAATGAATTGCTTGGGCAAACGCTCAGCTCAAAATTACAGCTTAAAAAAACACTGAAGTCATTAAAACAACTCAGCATCATAATATTAAGTAACTGAAATCAAGTAAAAAAATTGAAATTGTAAATTTTTTATTTGCAACTCTTTGCATTGTTTTATAATTGCTTTACCATCCTGTCCAATTGAACTTAATCTATTAATTTACATTAAGCCGCCAAGAGTCTGGCTTATATACACTATTCACTACAATAATTAATTTCACATGGGCTGACATTTTGTGGTAGCTGTTTAACGATCTACTTAATTTTTCATGTTGTACACAATATAAATTTAAATTATATCTATGTATAAGTAATTTTCCTGTCGACCTTCTTGACCATATTTTTTACTTTCTCGTATAATCTTTCTCTTTCTTTTCTTAGCTCCATTGACATGACCCGTCTCCCCTCACCGACCAAGGATAAGCCCTCCAAGGACATGTTCTTTGTCTCTCGCCGTCCTCTCACGCGCTCCTCGCCCGCCTATTGCACCAGCAGCTCGGACATCACAGAGCCGGACCAGAAGATGCTTAGTGTGAACAAGAGTGTGTCCATGTTAGACTTGCAGGACAGCCGCATGAACAGTGTGTCCAACCTGCAGGCCGTGGGGGACATGCTCAACTCCAGCCAGGCCTCCATATCTGGAGGACTACGCCCGGGGGGCCGGCTCTCCCAGGGCAGTGGATCCAGCATCGCGGCCGGCCTGAGGTTGAGTCAAATGGGGGTCACCACCGATGGGCTCTCAGCTCAGCAGCTGCGTATTCCTTTGTCCTTCCAGAACCCGCTCTTCCACATGGCCCCTGATGGCCCAGTTGGGCCTCCCCCTCACCAGGCTCCTCATCGGCCGGACCCTGGAGCTGATGCCTTTGCCCCCTTCCATGGGTACAGCAAGAGTGAGGACCTGAGCTCCGGAAAGCACATGTTACACAGCCACAGCTACAGCGACGAATTCACCCGTCAGGGGTCAGAGTTCAGGTACCGGCCCCAATAGGGGGCAAAACAAGAGTAGCATAAATATATATATATATTTAAATATATATATATATTTTTATATATAATATTCAGATACCAAAGCATGGTAACTGTCTATAATATAAACGCAGGCCAGGTCTTGTTAGGTTTGATCAACATTGAGGTACTTGCCCTTCTAGAGCAGAATTATAAAGTGTCCCTTTAAAGCTATTTTGGAGAACAGTTGAACAATTTGGGATTTGTTATATTTCTTTATGAATAAAATAAATTTTGGGATTTAGATAAAGCCATTAGTTTAATTGTAATATATAATGTGTCTTTACATTAATAACTCTTATACAGTCATCTGTAATAAGAAGGTATAATGGAAAGAAAATATATGTTATAGTAAAGTATATTTAGTATACAAGTAGTTATGTATTTAAAGTCAAATTTTTAATAATTACACTTGAATTGTTTTTAGAATGTAAAAAATAATACAATCTCTATCTTAATATCTTTTATCTGTAGCTATCTTGTAGTGGAACCTACCATTTTGTTTTCTACTGATCAGCTTCTTGAGGTTGAATGAAACTTTGAATTCATAGAAGCTTTCAACAGGACTAATGCTAAGCTTGTTTATTTATAAGGACCCATAAATATGGACAGAATAATGTTAGAAAAGAAAATGGAGCCACATAGTGAATAATAATTACATTTAAAAAAAAAACTGTGTTTTTTTGTTTTTTAAAACCATTTTCAAATATATTTTCATTTTAAGTGACAGATTAAATTACCACTGTGGTCAGTTGTTTCTATGAGGCCGTTCAATTAACTTAGCATATTGCCTGTTATCATGTCACTAGAAATCAAAACAACTAAACAAAAGCTTTTACATTTTAGAGTTTTCCTTTGCTGCTTTCATTTTGTGTTTTTGCCTCCTGCTTTCTGCTAGGTGTGTCCTAGTGAGTTTCCCTATAGTCCTTCTGGGATTACTGATATATTACCACTGTGTAGACACAAGCTTCCTGTACATTCAAAGTCTCCTCCCACCTCAGGAAGTGATCTGCTAAAAGCAAGATGCCAGTTTCCACAGGAGCATAAATGCATAGAATGGTTAATAAATTAGAGGCTGTTCTATTTTTTTTACATGATAAAAATTTGTAGCATATTTTCAAGTTTAATTTTTCAAAACAGTAAATTTAAAAAATATGACCATGTCCTGTATTATATATATTTATTTGTGATTATTTATTATTCAGATTTTTTTTTTATTAACTCTGTACGTCTTTCCCTTGCAGTAAGAGGCAGCTTTCCCTCCAGGACAATCTCCAGCACATGCTATCCCCCCCTCAAATCACCATCGGACCCGGGGTGCCCCGAAGGCAAGACTCACAGCCTCCCCCACTACACAGGGGTAAATCCCAGCAGCTGACAGTGCAGGCCGCTCATAAACCTCGGCCAAGCAGTGGCAACCTCCTCCAGAGCCCAGAACCAATGTACGGGGCCGCTAGAGTACGGCAGCAATCAGTAGAGAAGGACGCAGGGGGACTGAAACCCACCATTACCAAACAGGTGTGTCTATGTGTCAATGTGTGAGTGTGTGTGTTTGTGTGTATTAGAGAAGGGGTAGTCAATAGGACCCCTTCTGGATTGCTACCTTGTCATGGTGAAAGGGCCTGTGTACCTCAGTGAAGCTGTGAGATATACCAAGATGAGTAGGTCATAGCAGAGAGGTCAGACATATGCGTGGTCCATTGGAGAAGGAACTGGCAACACACTCCAGTATCTTTGCCATGAAAACCATATGGATTAGCATACCCACACAAAAGATGTGCTTGCATGCTGCGGTCCATAGAGTCACAGAGAGTCGGGCACGACTGAATGACTGAACACACAGTCAATAGGTGCAACTTGAGTCTGAATCCGAACCTCAGGGCTATTTGTTCCACATACTTATTACATTTCAATTATGCTACAGATTGACTTGATTAGTGCAGGGGGTCAGTTTAACTACTTGATATCACTGAGGGTTTTTTTCCCACCACGAAAAAATAAGATCACAAATTAGTATACCAATGCAGCAGAAAGAATAGTGAACATCTCAAGACTGTTTTACTTTAGGAAAAATTACAAATAATATATACAGTATCTCACAAAAGTGAGTACACCCCTCACATATTTGTAAATATTTTATTATATCTTTTCATGTGACAACACTATTACACTCTGCTGCAATGTAAAGTAGTAAGTGTAAAGCATGTATAACAGTGTGCATTTGCTGTCCCCTCAAAATAACTCAACACACAGCCATTAATGTCTAAACCGTTGGCAACAAAAGTGAGTACACCCTTAAGTGGAAATGTCCAAATTGAGCCCAAAGTGTCAATATTTTTTGTGGCCACCAATATTTTCCAGCACTGCCTGAACCCTCATGGGCATGGAGTTCACCAGAGCTTCACAGGTTGCCACTGGAGTCCTTTCCCACTCCTCCATAATGACATCTAGGAGCTGGTGGATGCTAGAGACCTTGCACTCCCCCACCTTTCGTTTGAGGATGGCCCACAGATGCTCAACAGGGTTTAGGCCTGGTCAATCACCTTTACCTTCAGCTTCTTTAGCAAGGCAGTTGTCGTTTGGGGTTGTTATCATGTTGGAATACTGCCCTGCGGCCCAGTCTCCGAAGGGATGGGATCATGCTCTGCTTCAGTATGTCACAGTACATGTTGGCATTCATGGTTCCCTCAATGAACTGTAGCTCCCCAGTGCCGGCAGCACTCAGGCAGGCCCAGACAATGACTCTCCCATCATCAAATGTTTTTATGAAGTGGTGCCCAAAATTGTACTCCATATTCCAAATGAGGGCGTACTAGAGATTTGTATGGTGGCAGAGTTATATTTGCTTCTCTTGCTTCTATACCCTTCTTAATACATGCTAATATTTTATTTGCCTTTGCAGCTGCTGCTTGGCTTTGTGCACTGTTACCAGGTGGTTGTCCACAAGCACTCCCAAATCCATTTTAATATCTGATCCCCCTAAATTTGCTCCATTAAGATTTTAAATTGCAGGGCTATTTTTCCTTCCCAGATGCATAACTTTACATTATTAGTATTAAATCTCATCTGCCATTTAGATGCCTATTCCTCAATTTTATGTAAATGTATTTGGAGGGAAAGCACTTTATTATCTGATTGAATTACCTTGCACAACTTTGTGTCATCAGTGAAAATGGAGACACTACTTTCCAGTCCCACCTCTAAGTCATTAATAAATATGTTAAAAAGGAGAGGACTTAATACTGAATCCTGAGGAACCCCACTTACCACATTAGTCCAATCGGAGTATGTTCCATTTACAACAACCCTTTGCTTCCTGTCTTTTAGCCAGCTCTCAATCCATGAGCAGATATTTACTGAAATTTCTGTATCCCTTAGTTTGCACAATAGTCTCCCATGTGCCACTGTATTAAAAGCCTTTGCAAAATCCAAAAAGACTACATCCACAGAGTTCCTACTAACCTCCTCATAGAAACTAATTATATTTGTTTGACATGACCTATCTCTCAAAAATCCATGTTGACTCCTACTTATAATCCTTTTGAAATAGACATATTCTTGTATATTATTCCTTATTAACCCTTCTAAAAGATTCCCCACTACAGAAGTGAGCCTCACTGGTCTATAATTCCTTGGATTTGCTCTTGCTCCCTTTTTAAATATAGGTATCACATTTGCTTTTCCCCAGTCATCTGGTAGAGACCCTGGGCCTCATTCTATTAGCGGCCGTAGGAGTTGCGGGGCCGCAAGCTACTCGGCTATTCTATTGCCCTCCGGCCGGGGATTCCGGCAGGCTTGCGGCCGCCGCCTTGCTATCCCTTTGCTTCCAGAACATATTCCCTAGGAGAAATTTTAAAGCATTTGAATCCTAATTTAAAGTAAAAAAATGCTTCTTTTTTTTCCTAGGAAGTGCAATGTAAATTTTTTCACTTAGAGAATCAAACATTGCTTACTGCACACATGGGGCCTCATTCTATTAGCGGCCGCAGCCGTTGCGGGGCCGCAAGGACCGGCCGCAAGCTATTCTGCTATTCTATTCCCTTACGGCCGGAGGCTCCGGCAGGCTTGCGGCCGGTGCCTTGCTATCTCTTGCGGCCGCTCGCGCCAGAGGAAATCCTTTGATCTAAAACGGCCGCAAGAGTTTCGGCCGTAAGAAATTCCTATTTGCAATTCAATTGCTCCGGGAACTCTCTCTGCAAGGCTAAAACCGAGCCGCAGCTTACTTGCAGGAAAAAGGTCCCGCTAGCACCAATTAAGCACAAAATATAGCCCAAATAAAGCCATCCTGCACTCTGAGGAGACTATAAAGTGATTGTAGGTGTTAGCACAAATAGCACAACATTCCCCTATACTCAAATCCGTAAAAAAAATATTTTTTAATATATGTCAAATATCCATGTAAAAAGTCCAGAGGGCTTGGAGCACCTCAGACCCGCCCACGCTGCGGCCGGAAAATAAACAGTTAATGTAAACTCGGGTTTGTGCTGATGTGCAAGCTTGAGAGTGGGTTACTTTTAATCCTCATGTCCCCCAATATGATCCCTAGCATTTACAGAGCTTTACAGAGCTGTCTTCAATTTATTTTCGAGTTTTAAGATTTCTGAGCTTACGGCCGGTAGCAATGTTTACGGCCGGCCGTAAGAGGAGATCCTTGCAGGGCCGTATAATTGAATTGCAAGGTAACGGGACCCCCGCAAGGAATCGCAGCCTTGCAGCCGTTTTACGGCCGATAATAGAATGAGGCCCCCTGTGTTTATTGAATCTTGAAAAATCACATATATAGTTGTCAGCAGGCGGGCTTGGCAAAATTCGTTGGTAACGCAACAGGGAATCTGCGGCCCTCGCGAAGCACTCACTGAAGGCGCTCCTTGCCTGCCCGCAACCGCGGACCTCGCAAGGTAGTGTTAGGTAGTGTTGTGAAATGGCGCAGAATGTGTATGTGGTACGCGGGTTTAGATGATTTAGCATCCTTCCTAATGGTGTATGGTGTAGGTTGTACGGGTTTTAGTAAAATGTGCCTGGCGTTTTTTTGTGGCTTTAGGGGTTGTGTAGCCTCGTTTTCGTTTTCTTGGCGGCCATTTTTTCTCTCACTTAGGGGAGTTTGGAGTGTCTAAACTTTTTTAATTCTACTGAAATCGATGTGTAACCTGTCTTGCAGACGTCCTGGTTGTCCCCCCTTGCTGTGGGTATTATTTGTGTGTATTTATTGTTTTCGGCTGTGCGCGGGTTGTCCGTTAAGGTCGTATTTTTGCGAGTCCGTAATGTATATTTTCTAAGTCCCGCGGGTCGTATTTATTTTTTGGTAAGTCCACAATTTTTTTTTGGTCAGTCCCGTGGCTCGTATTTTTTGTGTAAGTCCGTATTTAGTCATTGGGTGTTTTGTCGGCATTTGAGGTGTGCAATGAGTCTTGGGCTCATTGCTGCGGACGTGGGAGCCTCCACCTCCGCAAATGCGAGGTTAAACAAACCCCTAAAGCCACAAAAAAACGCCAGGCACATACGACTTTTACTAAAACCCGTTCGACCTACAACATACACCATTAGCAAGGATGCTAATGCTAATCATTCAAACCCGCGTACCACATACACATTCGGCGCCATTTTACAACACTACCTTACAGAATGCGGAATGACCCTGCTTCACGAACGGTTTCCCCTCGCGCACGCTGTCTATTTACACTACACACTGCACACATTGCTGACACTTACACCTCAGCTGAACAACACTGCAAATCTACATTGGATGCTGCAGGAATATCAAAACAGATTGTTAGCTCTTCAGACCATTGCTTGCTGCATATATTAACTACAAATCCGTAAGGTATCATTTAATTTATTTGGTAATTAATTATCAATAAAACATACACATACACAACACTTTAAAAAACACCACTATACACGATCGCAATTAACGCCGAAGGCACTCATTGCCAGCCACACGATGAGCGCCAAAGACGCTCAGCGCCAGGCTCACAATGAGCGCCCGAAGGATCTTAGCCAACCAAAACACTTAATGTCTGGGGCAAACAGCATTACCTGCCTTACAATTTTATTGCCCCGTCATTTTTGACGGGTAAGTCGCTAGTTAAATATAATGGTTTGGCTATTACAGAACCCAGTTCCCTCAGTAACCTTCGATGTATTACATCAGGACCTGGGGCTTTATTAACATTTATTTTTTGCAACCTCTTTTGGATTACTACCTGCGTTAACCAATTATTCGGCAAAGGTAGTTAACCCCATTTTGTTGCAGTGTCCCAACCACTGGTACCTCCCTTGTGTATACCGAAGAAAAGAACCTATTTAGCTCATCTGCCTTTTCCTGGTCACTAATTTTCAGACGGCCTGTGTCACATTGTAATGTTCCTATAGCTTCCTTCCTCGACTTCTTCCCATTAATATACTTAAAAAAATATTTTAGGGTTAGCCTTACTCTCTTTTGCAATTCATTTTTCATTTTCTATTTTAGCCAGTCTAATCGCGCTTTTGCAAGCCTTGTTGATTTCCTTGTACGGGAATCCCATAAAGCAGTCTCTGTCCCCTCTTGTTTGTATAATTTAGATGCCTGTTTTTTACTCCGTATCTTGATCTTTAAATCATTGTTAAGTCATAATGGATGGGATTTACTCCTTTTACTTTTATTCCCACTTGGTATATGGTGATAAGTATGTATATTTAGTAAGGATTTAAATGTTGTCCATTTATGTTCAGTATTTTTACCTATCAGTTCTTTATCCCAATCTATACTTTGTATTGCTGCCCTTAGACCGTTAAAATCTGCCCTTTTAAAATTAGGAGTTTTCTTTGGCCCCTTAAAATGTTGTTTTTTTAATTCAATCTCAAATGAGACTGTGTTGTGATCACTGTTTCCCAAAGGTTGTCCTATTTCAACATTTGATACTATATCAATATTATTTGTGATGACTAAGTGTAAGATAATTTGCTTCTCCGCTATTTAACTTTACCCACAAACATTCAACATTATCACTAGTTCCGCCATAAATATCTTCTCTGACTATGGGCTTAATTTCAGGCTTAACATACATACAAATCCATCCTCCTCTTTTACCATTACCCCTATGTTTCCTAAATAGGTTTTAACCATCCAGATTAACAGTCCAGTCATGAGATGCATCCCACCACGTTTCGGTAATTCCTATTAAATCCCATTTTTCATTAATTGCTAATGATTCTAACTCTCACATTTTTCCTGGCAAGCTTCTGGCATTAACAAGCATATATCTTATTGTATGAGTCTGTAGTTCTGAAGTGCCTTCCACTGTATTTAAGTTACTTAGTACTACCTCCCTATTGACTATACTACCCCTCCCCCATCTCCTCCCCTATGAGTTGTTAATTCATCCCTTATACCCTCTACACTTTCTACCCTACTACTTATATCTAGTCCCTCCCCCCCACCTACTAGATTTAAAACTCCACCAGCCTCTTTACCATCCTATCCCCTAGCACAAAAGCTCCCTCATCATTAAGGGGCAATCCATCCCTGCTGTAGAGAGATTGTACCGAAGTGAGAAAAAACTAAAAACCCAAACCCTTCCTTAGGGCACCACATCTTTAGCCATGCATTAACCCCCCTAAGCTCCTTCTGCCTCCCTGGGCTAGCACATGGCACTAGTATTATCTCAGAAAATACTACCTTGGAGGTCCTTGCCTTCAGCTTATTACCTAGTTCTCTAAAATCATTCTTTAGGACACTCCATCTTCCACTAACTTTGTCATTGGTACCAATATGTACCAAGACCGCCGGTTCATTTCCAGCCCCTCACAAAATAGCCTGGCTTCCCTTCTACCTAGAAACCTGGGGGAAATGGAATTCCCAATTCATATTATAATATATGGTTATGACAGGCATATCACCCCAATTGTGAGAGACAATCGTCTGAGATAAACTTGTTGGGCTAGATGAGGAGTTTTTCATATAAGTTATACTTAATATATCCAACGTTCAAGCTCAGTTAACCAACATTTCCACTCATTTTTAATAATTTACAAATTGTAATTTATATTTATGAGGGATGAGAATCAATAGTGATTAATTCAATATGAACTGTAATTCAAAAACATCTCCAATTAACTTTTTTTAACTAATTTTTTAACCAAGATTAATCACATTCACTAATATTTTGCTGCATTTCAATAGACACATTCAGAATGTTGTAGGATGTAATGGCTCCATCATAATAATTATGTTTGTAACATTAAATATTCATTGACAAAACATTTTTCTTAATTATCTTTAATTAGATTATCACTATTTACAGTACTCTGGAAGTTTATGTAATGAATCATGCACAGTCCTAGATGAGACTCTCCACATAACCATTACTTGTTAACTCCTGGGTTGGTATTACTGCAGGGAGGCAGTAAAGCTGAACACTGGGAGAATTATAAATTACGCAAGGAAACAAATATACACCTTCCTTCTAATTGGATGGACAGGAATATTTGCTCATCCTGTTCCTTTCCTTTATATACTGACCTGTGTTTGTATTTCCCCAGCATTCGCACACACAATCTACCCTGAACCCTGTCACACCGGCCTCAGAGCGCACTGTTGCCTGGGTGTCTCAGATGCCTCACCACTCAGCGGATATTGAAAGCACTCACATAGAAAGAGAGGAGTACAAGCTGAAGGAGTACTCCAAGTCCATGGACGAGAGCCGTCTGGAGCGGGTGAGGAAATGGAGTCCGTCAGTATTTTTAATTGGATGGATCCTCTTATTATACAACTCACTTACCTTTCTCTCTCTTATTTCCTCTCTTCTGCTCTCTAATATTTCTTGCTCTCCCTCTCTTGACTCTCTTTTTCCCTCTATACCTCATTTGTTTTGTTTTTGCTTTCCTGTCTTTTCATTTCTCTATATCTTTTTATTGACTTTTACATTTTTCTTTCCTTTGTCCATCTCTCATTTCTCCATCCATTTCTTCATCTTTGATTTCTGAATCACTCTATTTTTTCTCTTTTTCTTTCTTTTCTGTATCTTTCTTTCTTTTCACCATGTTTCCCTCTCTCTTTCTTTTTCTTCCTCTTTATCTTTCTCTTTTCTGTATATCTATTTTTCTTTCTTTCATCTTTTTGTCTCTTTTTTCCCTCTGTGTTTCTCTCACCCCTTCATCTTCTCTTTCTTTCTTTCTTTCTTTCTTTCTTTCTTTCTTTATCTCTTTCTTCTTTCCCTTATCTCTATCTTTGCTCTATTTGCCTCTCTTACTCTTTCTTTCTTTCTTTCTTTCATTCTTTCTTATTTTCTTTCTCTCGCTTTTTCTATGTTTCTTTTCTTTCCTTTTCTCTCTCCTTTTCACCTTCTTTACTGTTTATTCTCTCTTCTCTATTTTTTTCTTTGTCTTTTTTTTTTCTTTCGTTCTTTCTTTCTTGTCTATTTCATTCTCTTGCTTGTTCTCTTTCTTTCTTCTTTCCTTCCTCTATCTAACTCGTTTTTTCTTTTGTACATTTTCTCTTTTCTCTTTTTCTCTCTTTCTCTGAATCTTTATTTTTTTCTCCCTTTCTTTCTCTTATTTCTCCACATATATTCAAAATTAATTTTCCCTTCATCAATACATATCTCTTTCTTCCTGTATTCATTTTCCTTCTCTCACCCACACTTTCACCACCATTTTGCTATTACTATTTTGTTCGCTGTATAACTACTACTCTTTCTTCAATGTCTTTTCTTGTTTGTCTTTCTGTCATTTTCTCTCTGTATCACTGTTTCTCCCATGTTTATCTTTTTTTTCTCTCTTACATCTTCCATGTATGTCTCTCTTCTTTCTCCTTCCACACTCTTTTTCTTGTTCCCATCTCCCATCTTTTTTCTTGTTCTCTATCTCCCATCTTTTTTTCTCATTTACCATCTTCCACCCTCTTTCTTGTTTTCTCTTTTATCTCTCCTACTCTCCTCCACTCTCTTTCCCTCTCCCTAGGTGAAAGAGTATGAGGAGGAGATCTACTCCTTGAAGGAGCGTTTGGTGATGTCAAATCGAAAGCTGGAGGAATACGAGCGGCGCCTGCTCACACAGGAGGAACAAACCAACAAGATGCTGCAGCAATATCAGTCACGCCTGGAGCAGAGTGAAAAGCGTCTCCGGCAGCAGCAGGTGGAGAAAGACACGCAGATCAAGAGCATCATAAACAGGTTAGAAATGGTAAATACTCTATTCTTTACTTCTGGGGACCGGGGGGCGGAAGGGATGGGCGCCCTGCACCACCTCAATGACCTCTTACACTACCTGAATGTGATACAAGCAGCTAACTCTGCTATCAACCTGTTAATGACATTTCATCTCTCAATGTTTTCTATATGCCATGTAACTATGAAAATAAATACAGAAAACTTATCATGTAACTTTAATATATACATGAATTTGATGATCTAAACCTATCCCTGAAAGGCTAATATAAAAATATTTCCTTCCTTCCACATCTAATTTATGACTCCTCCTTTCCTCTTGCTATATGCCCAAATAAGATTACTAATCATATGCCTAAATACACCACTGCTGAACAACTAACTCTCATATATACCCAATCCTTACAATGTATCCTTAATATAAACCCAAAACCCATAATTTTAACCAGTATAATAATATAAACCTAACACACATAATGTAACGATAATAATAATAATAATATATACCTAAACCCACTCATCAGGTAACAATCATATGTACCCTATTAAACATTTTATAAAGTAGCACAATACTGATCAGGTAACAATAATATATACCCAACTCTCATCATGTAAAAATAATAATATATACCCAACACTCACTGTGTAACAATAATAATATGTACTATTCAACACATCATCAGGTAGCACAATACTCATCATATAACAATAATATATACCCAACTCTCGTCATGTAACAATAATATATACCCAACTCTCATCATGTAACAATAATAATATGTAGCACAATATTTATCATATAACAATAATATTTACCAAACTTTCATTATGTAAAAATAAAATACTGAATACGATCATGTACACTAACCTCTATATATATCTAACCCTCATAATGTATCCCTAATACATATATCACATATAATAGTTGTGGTAAGTGTGAGTTTGTCGGTAACGCTATGTTAAAAGCTATGACAAACTCGCAATTACTATAACTCAATGTGCGGCATGCGCGCCGGGAGCAGGAGGGAGAAAGGACACATAGGGGAGGGAGAGGGAGGGAGAAAGGAGACAGAGGGGAGGGAGGGAGAAAGGAGACAGAGGGGAGGGAGGGAGAAAGGAGACAGAGGGGAGGGAGGGAGAAAGGAGACAGAGGGGAGGGAGGGAGAAAGGAGACAGAGGGGAGGGAGGGAGAAAGGAGACACAGGGGAGGGAGAGAAGAAAGGAGACACAGGGGAAGGGAGAAAGGAGACACAGGGGAGAGAGAGGAGAAAGGAGACACAGGGGAGGGAGGGAGAAAGGAGACACAGGGGAGTGAGGGAGAAAGGAGACACAGGGGAGGGAGAGGGGGGGAGAAAGGAGACACAGGGGAGGGAGAGGGGGGAGAAAGGAGACACAGGGGAGGGAGAGGGGGGAGAAAGGAGACACAGGGGAGGGAGAGGGGGGAGAAAGGAGACACAGGGGAGGGAGAGGGGAAGGAGACACAGAGGAGGGAGGAGACACAGGGCAGGAAGAGGGGGTGGAAGAGACACAGGGCAGGAAGAGGGGGTGGTAGAGACTTAGGGGATGAAGAGAGCTGGAAGAGACGAGGGGGGGGGGGGAGAGACACAGGGGTCGATAGAGGCGCTCATCGCAAGGCCTGCCATGAGTGACAAAGTTATGGACTTGTGCGTAGGGACTTAACAGAAGCAGATAAGATAAAGAAGAGGTGACAGGAATACACTGAACATCTATGCAGGAAAGATCTTAATGACAGTGATGACCTCAATAATTTGTCCAATGAGCTGGAGCCAGACATCTTGGAGAGTGAAGTGAGATGGGCCCTAGGATGTCTTGACGATAATAAGGTTGCAGGAGGTGATGGAATCTCAATTGAACTATTCAAAATTCTACAGGATGATGCTGTGAAAGTGTTACTTGCCTTATGCCAACAAATTTGGAAAATTCAGCATTAGCCAATAGATTGAAAAAGGTCAGTCTACAACCCAATCCCCCAAAAAAGCAGTGCCAAAGAGTGCTCCAATTATTGAACAGTTGCACTCATTTCACATGCCAGCAAGGTAATGCTTAAGATTCTACAAGCTCAACTCCAAAAATATATGGACCATGAACTACTAGATGTGCAAGCCGGGTTCCACAGTGGAAGAGCCACAAGAGATCAGATTGCCAATATCCACTGGATAATAGAGAAAGCAAGAGAATTACAGAAGAAAAAAAAAACATGTACTTCTGTTTCATAGACTATACTAAAGCCTTTGACCTTGTGGATCACAAAATGTGGCAGATTCTTAAAGAGATGGGAATACCAGATCATCTCATCACCTCCGCTTCCTGAGGGTCAGAATTGAACATGGGACAACAGAATGGTTCAAGATAGGGAAAAGTGTGTGACAAGGTTGTATATTGTCATCTTATTTATTCAACTTATATGCAAAGTACATCATGCGTAAGGTTGGACTGGATGAGTCCAAAGCTGAAATGAATATTGCTGGAAGAAATATCAACAACCTCAGATACTCCGATGATACTACTCTGATGGCTGAAAGGGAGGAGGAACTAAAGGACTTATTGAGGAGGGTGAAAGAAGACAGTGCAAAAGCTGGCCTGCTGCTCAACGTTAAAAAGAAGATGATCATGGCAAACTGCTTTCTCTGTCCTTGGCAAACTGATGGGGAAGAAGTGGAGGCAGTGACCGATTTTATTTTTCTGGGATGCAAGATCTGTAGCCATGAAATTAAAAGATGGTTGCATCTGGGTAGGATATAGAAAGATATGTCAAGTCTGGACAAGCTAGTAAAAAGTAAACAAAGGTCCGCACAGAACATTTTTATTCCCAATATTAACATACTAATGTGAAACCTGGACCATAAAGAAGTCTGAGCACTGCAGAATTGACACCTTTTGAATTGTGGTGTTGGTGAAAATTGCTTCGGGTCCCTTGGACTGCAAGAAGATCTAATAAATCAGTACTTCAGGAAATCAATAGAAACTGTTCACTGAAAGGTATGACCATGAGGCTGAAGCTCAAATATTTTGGCCATATCATGAGACGACAGGATTCTCTAGAGAAGACTCTGAAGCTGGGAAAGTTTGAAGGCCTAGAAAGAAGGGGGAGGCAGAGGCAGAGATGGATAGATGAGGCCACTGAAGCAATGAACATGAGCTTGATGGAGCCCAGAGGGGCAGTGTCTGACAGACAAGGTCACAGAAAGCTGAACGCGACTGAATGACTAAATAACAAAATATATTGATCAAGCCCTTTTTTGGATGAAACCAATCTCTGGAAATGTATTTGCCTTTTTATCACTCTTATAAAAGCAACTACTTTCTAAGCTATTACACTTTATCAGCATAGAAATATGTGATTGCTAACAAATCTCCTTAACTTTGAATAGCTATTTTTAATATATGCCCACTCTCAGCATGTAACCCTAATGTATACCTCACCATTATCAGCACCTCTAATATACCTCTATACATATATCCAATCCTCAATATGTAACAACAATGTACATTTATAACGTGTAACTCTTATATTTTTATTTTGTCGTTCAGTAGTGTTTGGCTCTCCGTGACCTCATGGACCGTAAAACACCAGGCACATCTTTTTTTTGTCCATGGTCATGCAGATCCACTTGTTTTTCATGGCAGAAATACTGGAGTAGGTTGCCAGTTCCAGTGGGCCATATCATATAGCTCCTTGTATTATTAAGTGGTCTCCCATCCAAGTACTGACTAGGCCAAACCCTGACTTCAGTTGGGTGTGACCTCTTGGTTCCCTGACTGGAATTTACCCAGGTTGCAGAGATGAAAGCACAGAATCCTGACCTCTGGACCACCAGGGAACCCAACTCTTGTATACACACATCTAAATAATCATAATATATACCCAGCACTTATTATGTAAGCTTAATGTTCACCCTATAATCTGTACATAATCAGAATGTATTGCCAACTATTAACATGGAACTCTAATATATCCAATAAAATGTAGCTCTAAAATGCAAATATGCAATAAATCAATAAATATGTAACTCTAATATATAATTATCCAGCCCTCACCATGTAACCCTTGTATATATACCCAGCACTCAATATGTAACCCTGTTCTCATTAGTTAATCAGAATATGTGGCCAACTGTTAACATGTAACTCTACATTTCTTTAAATTGTATCTCAGTGAGATACTCATAATGTGACTCTAAATGTGACCTTCACCATGTAAATTAACATATGTCTAATGTTATAATATTTAGTAATTACAAAATAATAGTAATCTTTCTGAACATAACTAATTTATACCTAATTCATAATAAATAAGAAATTAAGTCAGACTTAAGTTATGCAAAGCACATAACCCAGTAAAATATCCTCAAATCATAATACACAATTGACCTTGCCAAAGCTTAAACAGTTTTTAAACACCAATTAAGCTTGTATTGTAACCTTTCCTAACCACAGTAGCCAAATACTATTATATTGAATACCTAAATTATACTAATAATTAATAATTCTTGTACTTATATTACAAACTATACTGTACCATTTCTCTCAATCCAGATGTTGATACTATACATTGATTCCTATATTTCAATTTTCTGACAAACCTATGCAGCATCCATAGATGTTACATGTGTGTGCTGTATGTGTCTGCTGATGATGTGCGTGTGTGAATCTGCTTCATGTTTGCAAGATTAAATACGAATGTTATGTGACCCTTTTATAGTAGTAACATTTGTAAGAAACATAAAACAATTGTTCACCTTATCACCTAAAATAATATTTAACGGCCTCTGAAAAAGTGGGAGTGATTCATCCTTGGGTGGCTTCAGTATCATAGTTACATAGTAACTAAGGTTGAAAAAAGACTTTCAGTCCATCAATATCAACCTTTTAAGGTCTCCTCTGATCTGCAATATCGGAACTATGATCTCACTCTTCTGATTGTCCATCATACAACCTTATTATCGACTGGCTTCTTTCACTGTGCAAACCACCAACCATCTTTTTTTGCATGTGGATCTAGAATGTCATAGTACACTAGGTGGTGTTGAAGTGATATGTTTTTGCTAATGAAGATCCTAAGCCTCCTCTTTATTTCTTATCCTGCGTTTGATAAGAAGAAGGCTGATAATGTTTCGAGAATTGCTTTTCAGAGTTTGGTATGCGAAAACAAATAAAGGACAACTAGTTGAGTTTAGCTTGAGACAAAAAATGTCCTTGAATAGTGCAGAACTGGAGAAGTATTTCTCAAAAAACTGGGTGATCTCAATGATTCTTAACCTGCTAAGTACTTAAAATTACAAGCAAGCTCATGCAACATTTGCCATTTATGGAACACTCTGCAAGATGAAATTATAAAAACAAACCAATACAAGGACTCCTGATATTAGGCTAAATTGATTTGCCCACTTGGCTTGTCTCCACTTTGCTGTAAGTCATTATACACTATTCATCCTCAATTTAATATTAGGGGCATTGATTTGTACATACAATCACTTCTGTATCTCTTTACTTAAGTAAAACCACTGCCAATTCATCACATTTCTCTAATAAGAAAAACAATATGTTGATGCCCCTGCTGGTTGCTGACATATGCACAATACTTTGTTGAGGAATGCAAGTATGAGAGGAGAGTTTACATTTCTGTAGGAAAGGGATTACATTTATTGTTGCAAGCTGGGGCAGATGTCTAATTCCAAAAGCTTGAATAATACCCCACCTTTTCACTGTAACCTCAAAATGGATGAGATGAAACCTATCTATGTACAATTTTACAAGCTTCATATATGTGAGTCTATTCCTAAAAACAGTGGTCCAAATAGGTTCTACAAAAAGTAGCTTTACTTTGTTTATTCCCTTAAAATATATTAATATTTATTGCTGACTCAACTCCACTCTTATTCTTCAAACAAATTATTAGTATCTAGGTTTTGTTTATATACTAAAGTGCATCAAGTTCATCTTATTGGTTTATTGTGATTTATAGCTACATTTAAAGTTTCCTTCTATTTGTTTCATATGTATCTCCCTGGCAGTGAATTCCTTGAAATAACAAGAGATTTGCTTTGCTTATAACTTTTCTTATGGTTCTGAGTCCCAATTCAGTCCTGGGGTAGCCATCAGTTGTCCAGGACTTCAATATGACTTCTTGATTAGCGTATGATGTATTTATGTTCTTTTGAGTAATTCAAGGTGAGGTCTGTAAGTGATATTGCTATTTCTGTTTCACACTTGAATTAAGAGTGACTGAGTAGTCCTAAAACAGAGAGCACTTCTAATAAAGACTGTATATCCTTAAAATATGATATATCAGGTACTCTTGAGCACTGGTGTTGAACAATCATTTACATGTAATTTATTTTCTAAAATATATTTTGGGCAACCAAGCAAATTAAAAAGATACCTTGTAGGCTTAACTCCTGTCCAATGAAAAGTTGTATTGTCATCCTGTAAAGATTATTGTTTCCCGTATGTCATTCTTCCTTCACCTCATAGTCCCTGATAACGTTGTATGTTCTACTGAAGAAACCTCCAGCTGCTTATGGACTGAAGATACATCATATTCCATCCAATGGTGAATTTTTCCATCCACAGTTGCAAAAAATATTAAGCTTGAGCAACATGCAAGAAGAATCTGGAATTGAGAAGTTCAAACTCCATTTCTGATTTGGGTTTTGATTTATAACAACATAAAGCTGCTTTATAGAGAAGCCGATACATCAAGCCTTTTAATCGACCAGATGTGAGATGCCAGTCTTCCAGCCCACCTACTGGGAACCTCGGTTTGGACAAAAAATGAATTTGAATGTATCTAATCTACTTGTAGAGAAAAACAAACTTTAGTTAAGTGAAACGTTTGCATCTGCCCAAGTTGGAATTCCTTTGAAGATAAAAGATGATGGTCAACAACAAAAAACTAAAATATTTATGCGTCTCAGCTCCATAAGCCAAGAGTTTTTTTTAAATTCCTTATGATTTAGATATTTAAGTCTAAAAACCTATGTTCTTTGTAATTTGATATATGTCTTTCCTTGTAAACAAATATTTTACAAATGTAAAATTGATGATAAAAGTTAAAACATGATTTTAGAAAATGTCAGGACCACCTCCTAAATTGTATAACCTTCAACCACTAGAGGGAGACACTGATTTTTTTTAGCGAATTACATGCTCTCACACACCTTATATCGAATTACACAAAAGAAAGTTCTGGCTTTGTTCCAAAAACTGTTTGTAGAGATTAAAATAACATTTTAGTAACCCTAGCTCTTTTTCATGCTAACAAAAACTTATGTAATGTTTAATACCTGGTCTTTTAAATGAGGGATAGAGAATGTGTGACTGCAGTGTCTCTATAATAAGTGTGTGTTTGTATTTATTAAAGAGTAGGTATAAGTGCTGAGAAGCAGTTATATACTAGCGGGAGTGTATGCATATTCTAAAAAGATTGAATTAATGTGTGTGTGGATTTCAATATGTGTGTGTGTGTGCATGTAATAATATATATATAGTATATGTCTATATGTTCATATCAGCATTTTTGTGCATAACATGCATGTACCTGATTTATCTGTTTATTTATCAGTGTGTAGTAGTTGTATTAATGGCTACAATTGCGTAAGTGTATGTTTGTAGTGATTTGTTTGGACTTAATCATAATCACATATAACACATACATGTACTTCTTTGTTTGCTGCGTTCATTTTCGAAGGTAGAAGAGGTTCCACAAATCCACGTGCGGGGTGCATTTAGGTAGCTGTACTTTCAGCGGCCATGTTTGTTTGACCCACAGGTTGATGCTGGTGGAGGAGGAGATCAGGAAGGACCACACACAAGAACCCATCGATATGAAGAGGAGACTTATCGAGGCTCAGGTGGAAATTACAATGTCATTGTGCCTTTCTGTGTCCCATCTCCATCCCACCCTGTCTGTGTCTGTCATCTGAGGGCAAGACGAAAAGAAAGGTGAGGACAGAAATGAGGAAAGGAGATAATGATAGCAAAAAGGTGAAGAATGGATAAAAAATAACAAAATGAGGAGGAAAAGGGTAGAGGAAGGGTATGAGAAGGATAAAAAGAGGAAGAACCTGAGTAGAAAATGGGGAGAGTAAGTTAGTAGAATACAATGAGAAGGAAAGAAAGAGTAGAGAAGGAGACTGAGAAGAATAGTAAGGGTAGAGTTAGAAAATGAGGTATGAAAGGGCGGAGATAGCGAATGAGAAGAAAAGAGTGTAAAGGAAGAAAATGAGAAGGACAGAAAGATAAAGAAATTCAGTAGTGAAAGGGTAGAGGAAGAGAATGAGATGGAAAGCAAGGGCAAATGAAGACAATTAGAAGGAGAGTAAGGTGGATAAGGAGATAAATTGTAGAGGAAAGAAGAATAAAGAGAGGAAGGATAGTGGAAGATAAGGAGAGGAAGTGTAGAAGGGGAAATTATATAGAGGAAGAGATTGCATTTGAAAGATAGTGTAGAAGAAGAAAATTAGAAGTAGAGCAAGGCAGAGGAAGCGAAGGAGAGGATATGTAGAAGAAAGAATGAGTAAAGGAAGATGAGAGGAAGTGATAGAGGAATACAATAATTATTAAATAACTTTTATAGGAAGAGAATGGGGAGAGAAATGGTAGAGGAGAAAAAGCAGAAGTGCAAAGAAGGAGAATATGAAGGAAATAAATTATAGAGAATTAGAGAAATGGCAGAGAAGCTAATGAGCAGGAGAGGAACTGTAGATGAAAAATGAGAAGTATAGAAAGAGTATATGAAGAGTATGAGAAGTGCAGAGCGAGAAAGAATAGAACAATTTCGATGAAAATGTTAGAAGAAAAAGTAAGATTAAGTGGCAAAAGATGTGTTGAAAGTGAAAGGGTCAAGTGAATATGAGTAACAATGAGAAAATGGGACATAGAGATAAATAAATAGAAGCGAAGAATCAGAAGAGACCAGAATTATGTTGAGATGAAGAGTTGAGATTACAGTGGAAAAATCACTGTGGAAGTTGATGTGTTTTTAAAGGAGCAGCTCAAAACTCTTGTCATATATAAGTTTCAGAGCTTCTGTAAAACCATAGCTTTTCTTCTTAAAGAACCTTTATGGTGCTTACTTTTATATTAGAATATAATAAAAGTAGAAAAATAAAGAAAAGGGAAAGGGGGGATGGAAACGTGGAAGAAGTACAAGCTTTTAGGGGAAGTGAAGGGGTGAGTACCATTAAATCATCTATGTCCTGTCTGAATCACATCATGCCCATCAAGTAAAATGGGCAAATGGGATTTTATAGGATGTTGCATAGGATTGTGGAAGTGATATATGTGTTATTGATAGGCTTCCCGCACTGGATAATGTCAACATTACAAATACATTTAATAATAATGATATTAATAACATTATCCAGACTCATTGTATTATCTGTAATATATATATGAAGACTAGGTTGATGGTATCATCAGATAGTCCTCAAAATAATTATAGTAGATACCTGAGTTAATAAAAACCTTGTTAACCTGGGATTTGGTACTCCTTGCAATCACTAGTACTGGTATCATTTAGTAGATGTTTAAAAGTGAAACCAACATTTTAATTTATGCTATCCCAGTCTGAAACTCAATTATTCTAAAAGCTAACTATACTAACTATAGCTCAGCCTTTAATATATAAGTGAAAATGTCTATCTTTCTCAAGTATTAGTGGAAGAGAGTGTAAAAAGTGGTTATAATAAAAAAGAGGGCTCTGTAACTTGTGAACCCCACATGCTATTGGCCAGGATCCATGCTGTCATTGAAACTATAAACCAACCCAATCTCATAATTTTATCAAATGTCTCTTAGTTTCATCTAATTAGTTGCATTAGTGGAGTCTGACATTTGTTTAGCATTGAAAGTGATGCAGTCAGGACATGTACTGACATTGAGTGGGAAAGTCTGATTTGATTACCAAGTCAGCTTTTTATGTTTATGGCGAGGGTTAGATTTGGTTATATTCATGTCAAGGTACATTAGAATATTTATGGCGTATTGTATAAACAGATTACTCTCTTTTTTTGGTATACCTTGTTTGACTAAGGATTTTATAGAAACACTTAACTTCAGTATACACCCTGCTGACAATTTCTACTCATGATACTGAACTGTATACTATACGATGAATCAAACCTGAACTTTGAAAACAGAGTTTCGGTAGGAATCTCTGTCTGGTTTTGAGAACATGATGTGGTATAGCAGTTGTGATAATTAAAGAGAACCTGATGAGTATAATGAATACGACATGGTCACCCAATCTCCAGCTCAAGGGAGTCATTTGGTCGATTAAAGAAGTTGGGGATTTTAACTCTTCACCTTTTACTGTCTTTATCTCCATCGTTAATATTTCTTTCTCAAGTTATGCCTTCTGCGTTTTAACAAAGAAGGTATAACAAATTCTTCTTCTCTGGAACTAGTTGTGTCTTGTGCAAACAAGAGCACAAAACGTTGAAAATGGGCATATTGTCAAAATCTATGGCCTTGATCTGACTTTTAAAGTTTGTCCACTTGCATTTGCTATTTGGTTAGTGCTATAAGAGTTTTGTCACCAGTCAAACAACAAGAAAATATATAGTTTTGTTGAATTCAGGTCTATGATAAAATGTTCAAATTTTCCACCAATAGATTCAGGCATCCAGCAAGTAGTTCAGACGAGTAATTATTTGTTAGAACCAGTTAGCAAAGAAGAAACACAGTGGACAGTTATCCAAAATGTGCTTGAAAGAAGCTCTGAACTTAGCTCAATAACTGTATTAATATTGTACTTGCTTGGAATCCTATGCTTGTGAATATTTATAGGCATACTGATGGCAAAAGACCAAAAATGTCTGGACACTAACTGCACGGTAAACCAACTATAGTAATGACCAGGTGTAATAGGTATCATTGGGCAACAATCATCTTTTTTTTTTTAGGTCTACAAACAGATAATAGTGAAAGCAATTGTTCCAATAGTCCATATTTCTGCTCTCTTTTTTAAAGTATACCACACAGAAGCTTCTGTTGGTTCTCATCTTATGGTTATTTAGAGCAGTTTTGGGTTCATGGTCTGCGGAGAATAATGGCACTGGTTTAACTTCATTCTTATTGAGGTATATCATCTGTGATAACTACCCTATGCACTGCAGGAGACCCTCCTTAGACATTCTGTGGGCAACTCCATAGTGACTAAATCATTACCGAGATAAACATAAACGGATAAACACTATTATTATTTGTAGTTTTGAATAAACCTTCTGGAACCACAAGTAAGACATCTCAGGAGAGTATTGATGTTGCTTGCAATCATAAAATCTGTTTGTTTCTCTGGAAAAAAATACAGCTCACTGCTCCTCCTAAATGGATGATATACATAGTTACATAGAAATTGAGGTTGAAAAAAGACTTTTAGTCCATCAAGTTACATAGTTACATAGTTACATAGTATTTAAGGTTGAAAAAAGACTTTCAGTCCATCAAGTTCAACCTTTTAAGATCTCCTGTGATCTGCAATATGCAGATTAGTTATTAATTAATTAGTTTTTAATTAATTATTAATCAACTATTTATTTGTTTAATAATGAATTAATCCAGAGGAAGGCAAACAGAAAAAAAACCAAGTGAAACTTAGCCAATCGTCTCAAAGAGAAAAAAAATAATTCCTTCCTGACCCCAGATACTGGCGATCCGATTTCTCCCTGGATCAATACACGCTCTCTAATTATCCAGGATAACCCTGAATTCCCTTCTTAATTAGAAATAAATCCAGTCCCCTTTTAAAGTTATCTATCAAATCCGCTGTCACCACCTCCTCTGGTAGAGAATTACACAGATTAACCACCCTTACTGTGAAGAACCCTTTTCTTTCTTTTAGGTGGAATCTTTTTACTTCTAACCTCAAGGGATGTCCTCTTGTCAGTTGAAAACCTCTTGGCACAAAAAGCTCCCTTGACAATTCTTTATACTGACCGTGGATGTATTTATATAATGTAATCATATCTCCTCTTAGACACCTTTTCTCGAGAGAAAATAAGCTTAATTTGGTTAGTCTTTCTTCATAACTTAGCCCCTCCATTCCCCTTATTAGTTTTGTTGCCCTGCTCTGTACATTTTCCAGCTCTAAAATGTCCTTTTTATGAAGTGGTGCCCAAGATTATACTTCATATTTCAAATGAGGGCGTACTAGAGATTTGTGTAGTGGCATAATTATATGTGCTTCCGTGGCTTCTATACCCTTCTTAATGCATGCTAATATTGTATTTGCCTTTGCAGATGCTGCTTGGCTTTGAGAACTGTTACCTAGGTGGTTGTCCACAAGTACTCCCAAATCCCTTTCAATATCGGATACCCTTATATTTGCTCCATTAAGATTATAAATTGCATGGCTATTTTTCCTTACCAGATGCATAACTTTACATTTATTCGTATTAAATCTCATCTGCCATTTAGATGAACATTCCTCAATTTTATGTAAAACCCTGTGAAGGGAAAGCACATCATTATCTGATTTAACCCTTCTAAAAGCTTTCCCACTAGCTCTATAATTCCCTGGATTTACTTTTTCTCCCTTTTTAAATATAGGTATCACATCTATTTTTTTCCAGTCATCTGGTAGAGACCCTGTGTTAAGTAAATCTTGAAAAATTAAATATAATGGTTTGGCTATTACAGAACCGAGTTTCCTCAGTACCTATGAATGTATTCCATCAGGACCCCCCTTTATTAACATTTATTTTTTCCAACCTCTTTTGGATTACTTGCGTTAACCAATTATTCGGTAGTGTAGCCCCATTATGTTGCAGTGTCCCAATCACTGGTACCTCCCTTGTGTATACCGAAGAAAATAACCTTTTTAGCTGCCTTTTCCTGGTCACTAATTTTCAGACAGCCTGTGTCACATTGTAATTTTCCTATTATTATTATTATTATTATCGTTTATTTGTAACGCTCCAACATATTCCGTAGCGCTATACATAAGTTAAGTTACAGGCAATGACAAGTTAAAGATTCATACATTGCACAGAGTGTATGGCCCTGTCTTTGAGCTTGGAATCCAGTGTCCATAGCGCTTTCCCTAAAGCACTGTGCAGGATTGAAACTAGCAGACTTACAATCTAAAGGTTGAAGTGTGTATGTGGTACAGTAGGGAGAGAGTAGTGCTGAGCATGTTAGGGAGGAAGGTTATAGGCTTCTTTAAAGAGGTGCGTTTTTATTGATGTTTTGAAGGATTTAAGGTAGGAGGATAGTCTGGTGAAGCGAGGCAAGGAGTTCCAGAGAATAGGGGCACCGCGAGAAAAGTCCTGGAGGCGGGAGTGAGAGGAGGTGACAAGAGTGGTAGAAAGAAGAAGGTCGTTAGCAGAACGAAGAGGGCGTGTGGGGGAGTATTTGAAGATGAGAGCAGAGATGTATGGGGGTGCGCTGTTGTTGAGGGCTTTATAAGTTAGGGTCAAGATTTTAAACTTTATTCTGGAGGCTAAGGGAAGCCAGTGAAGTGATTGACAAAGAGGAGCTGCCGACACTTACCGATGTGTACTGAAGATGAGTCTGGTGGAGGCATTTATTATGGATTGTAGTGGGGAGAGGCGAGTGATGGGTAGGCCAACAAGGAGCGAGTTGCAATAGTTCCTATAGCTTCCTTTCTCGCCTTCTTTCCATTAATATACTTAAAAAATATTTTAGGGTTAGTCTTACTCTCTTTTGAAATACATTTTTCATTTTCTTCTTTAGTCAGTCTAATAGCCCTTTTGCAAGCCTTGTTGATTTCCTTGTACTCCCGTAAAGCAGTCTCTGTCCCCTCTTGTTTGTATAATTGAAATGCCTGTTTTTTACTCTGTATCTTGATCTTTAAATCATTGTTAAGCCACATTGGATGTGATTTACTCCTTTTACTATTATTCCCACTTGGTATATGGTGATAAGTATGTATATTTATGTTGCAAAATCAAGTATCAAGGAAGCCAGGTTATAATTACAGAGGGTGAATTTGCAAATAATTCAGAGATAATTTGAGGAGATAATGAAGATGGACAATATTTTGGAAGTAATGGAGACACAACATTTCTGTAAAGTGCCTTGAAAGTGAGTCGAGGGGTTCAAGGCTTGACTACAGCTAGGGTAGTGTGACTTGTAGTTTTTTAGTTGGAATAGGTGTGAATATTAAGAGTAGTGATGTCATGTGAGGTACAGTGGTTGATATGATCCCAATATTGATGTATACCAAGGTTGAAGTATTGGAAAATTAAGTCTATGTAATTATGGGCATGTGATAATATTTCATATTGTGTTTTCAAAAATGAAGGTCCTGGAACAAACTAAACTGCTTTAAAGGTAATATTACCTTTAGGGACTTGTCCCTGTCAATCAATGTGCAGGAATATAGCTGTACAGCTCATACATTTCTGCCAAGATTTAGGGCCTTGCATAAAAATTGTATGGATGAGCACAACCAGACACAAGATGTGCCTGGTGTGCTGCAGTGCATTGGGCCACGGAGAGTCGGACATGACTGAACGACTAAACAACAAAAAGACAATGCACACGAGGATACAATATAGTAACTTCCTGAATTTTGTGGAACAGACAATCTAGTACATCTACTGAGTTAAAATAAGCTTATTTAGTGTACTTGTCTAACTGATTGACTGTAATGATAGCTAAAAGGCAATAGCTACATCCCATAAGTTGCATCTTCCATGTACTTAGTTAAGTCAGTAATTTCCTGTTTTTTTGTGCCAGATGTTCACCCTGTCCAGGCTGTGATGCACATTATTACCTCTAGTATATTCCATGTTTGTCATTTGCCTCCTTAACTGATTTCTTATCAATGATCTTTCCGGTACACTAGCTTTCATTTGTATTGCGTTCAAGTGTCTGAGCACTGGTCTCGGTAGCACAATGCATGCTAGTGCTAGAGCACAATTTAAAAAGACAGCACTCCTTTCTGCAGCTGCTTGCAGTTTTGGTCTAATTAACAAGCTGGGTATTTATATGTATATGACTGTTTTGGGTTAAAGTGGCTCAAAGTCAAACTCTCCTGACTGCTGCAACTCCCAGTTATCCATCCTGTTCCAGCTCCCAGCTATCCTGACTCCTGCTGCTTCAAGCTGTCCTGACTGTGTCAACTCCCAGCTATCTAGCCTGTTGCAGCTATCAGCTATCTGTTCTCCTTCTGCTCCTAGCTGTCTTGACTGCCGAAACTCCCAGCTATCCAGTCTGTAGTAGCTCCCATCTATTCTAATTCCTGTTGCTTCCAGCTATTACAACTTTTCCAGCTTCAAGCTTTATCACTATATTCTAACGGCACATCAGCCAATAAGATTGCTGTTCCTCACATGTGCAGGTATACCTAACCATGACAGAATAAGTGCGAGCTTGGCTCAGACACGGCCCTTTACTGACACCATCCAATTCCTTGGTGACGTCCTACCGGATATTACTACTCCTGCTCCCTCTGTTCCCACTGCTGGTTTATTTCCAAAGAGAACCTTGGCTGTCTAACCCTCCATATTATGGAATAGAATCTTGTAGATGAGTTCCTAATCAATTCTCCATCTGTGTTCCCTGATGTCAGAACCCGGCCTCTCCCATGGGAGAAACAGGGACCACTGACCAACAACCTTCAATCCTTCTTCATGGAGTTCTATGATGAACCTGCTCACCCAACTTCTGTGGGGATAGCTTTTATGCACCTCTGACATGGTAACCGCTCTGAGAGTGACTACACCATTGAATTCAGTACTCTTGAAGCAGAGACAGTCTAGAATAATGCTGCTCTCCCTTTAGCCTTCATGGCAGATCAACTTACCTACTGTGACCTACCTACATCCCTTCACAAATTAATTTTCCATTACAATAGAGTTGATGTGATAGGACAGGAAATCCTGTGTGAGGGATCAAGGTTCGAATTGTACCAGAAAGACACCCTTACATAAACCTATAATAACTTCACCAGCATCTAGGTCAAAAAGTCCTGAACCCTCAGAGGAGCCCATGCAACTAGGATCTTCCAGACTGTCCTTGAAGGAAAATAAATTGCTAATCAGCATTGGATTGTGTTTCTACTGTTGCCTTAGTGGGTATCTTCTGAGAAATTATCAAACTCGTCCGGGAAGATCCCACACCTTTAACAGAGAGAGGTCCTAGCTCTAGATGCAATAATGTTACCTCCACCAACTAATTGATTAAATATTACTGCACTCCTTGAGTGGAACTTGTCTTCAGGTACTACTGAAGACTATGGAGCAGGAGGGAATTTTATTGATTGGGCCTATGCACAAACTCTTGGAATATTTAAACAAAATATCTCCCTTGACAATCAACCTCTGGGATCAGGACTCACACATCAGATCCAGTAAAGCTAACATTGCATAGAATAATTAAAAAGTTATCACCTTGTTCATTATCAATAACACCTATCATTCTGGGGTATGCGTGACTAGTTCTACACAATTCGGTCATCATTGGCAGGAGACTACAATCAAAAAACTGGAGTGCTCATTGATGTAAAGAATATTACCATTGACCTGGTACCAGGAGCTACCCCACCTAGAGCACAAGTATACCGATGTCAGTTCCGGAATATCAGGGGTTGAAGAAATACATAAAGAAAAACCTAAACTCAGGCTTCATTTGGAAAACCACCTCTCCTACTGGAGTAGTGTTTTTCATCATGCAGAAGATGGATGTAGGCTCCTTCCTTGCATTGACTACAGAGGCATACAATAGTTTACCATCAAGAACCAATAAACATGAACTTTTATCTCCGAGCTGTTTAACCATCTTTATGGAACTACCATCTTAGAGGGGCATACTACCTGATCTGCATCAAGGAGGAAGTATGCTTCTAATACTCATACTGGGCACTATGAGCCTTGTGTAATGCCACTTGGTCTCTGCAACGTTCCTGCTGTCTTCCAGGCATTTATAAATTACATCTTACTAGATCTCCAAGATCATATCATTGTGTATATGGATGACATTCTCATATTCACCTCATTAGTTTTGGGTCAGAAAAGTACCTTAACGTCTGTGGGGCAATCATCTGATGGCAAAAGCAGAGAATTGTGCCGTTCAGCAAACGGAGATTCAGTTCCTTGGCTATGTAATCTCTGCCATAGGATTTTCAATTTATCCCTCCAAAGTATCTGCCATCTGTGACTGGCTGCTACTAACTGGGTTAAATGCCACCCACAAAGTCATTGAATTCTGTTTCCGCTACCAGCTATCCTAACTCTTGCTGTTTCCCTGTTAACCTGGCCCCTGCAGCACCCCACCTTTCCAAAAGTTTATTAACAAATGTTCCAAACTCATTGCGTCGATCACAGCTCGAACCAGCATGAACCAGTCTGCAAGAAAATGAAATGGTCACCTCGAGCTGTGCAAAAGACAAGTTTACCTCAGAACCCATTGTGGCACATGTGTATCCTGCTTAACCTTTCATTATCAAGGTAGATGACTGAAATATCGGTGCCGGATCTATACTTTCCCAGTGCTCTCTCGACTAGCTGCATTCATCCCTATGCATTTATGTCACGTACATTTTCTCCTGCTTAAACCAACTATGACATCAACAACAAAGAGCTGCTAGCCAGCTGAATGGCATTGGAAGAATGTAGGCAAGAACTGTATGTAAAGCGGATGCTATATCCCTTCAACTAGAACCAAAAGACTCTACCAGTACCTCCTTCTGATCACATCATGGGGACATTGAAGATGACTGAGATGCAACAAATTCTACAAAATGTAACTGGCTCCTAGTGATCATTCAATCCTGCTGGGGAATTTACTAGTTCAAGACTTCCTCCAAGAGAAACTTATAAAGTGGGCTCTTAAGCTCACAAGTCACCCATGTTCAGCCACCCAAGCATGAAGGAGACCTGCAAACTGTTGAAGAGATACTTCTACTGGCCGACACTTAGGTTCCAGGTTCAGAAGTTAGTGGTGGACTGCAACACATATGCATGGAACAAGTCCCCTAAGAATTTACTTTGTGATCCTCTTCTTCCACTTCCAATTCCTCAAAGACTCCGGGACAGTTTCTCCATGGAATTCATAGTAGAGCTGCCACCGTCTAGATGAAAGACTATTGTTCTCACTAAAGTAGATTGTTTCTGTAAGCAGGTACACTTCATACACCTCAAGAAGCTTCATCCAGCCACCAAATTGTCCCACATTTTCCTACATCATGTCTTCTACCTATGTGGAGTACCTGAGGAAATATATAGAAGTTTGCAATTTGTAGCCATAATTTGAAATTCTATCATCTTGAGACCAACTGAGCATCTGAAAGAGCCAAACTCTTGAACAATACCTACAGTTATATGTTTCTGAGCAACAAGATAACTTCTACCACTTCATCATTTGGCTAATCTACTCAAAGACTTTTACAGGGAATCATTACACAGTGGTTCCGGTGAACCCTTCTCCAGTGGTGGTCTAAGGGCAGGAAGAGTATCAGGTAACAAGAGCCTACATTCCAAGTACTGCAGTAGAGGGGAAAAAGTTTCCGGTCCATTGGTGATCGTATGGTCGAAAAGAACGTTCAGCATGCTCCAACATTACAAAGAAACTTGGATAAGAAATGCTCTACTAAACCATCCTGAGGCCACCTCTAGGGGAAGGAGTAAAGTCATGGATGCTTCACACACTCCTTCATCTACTTACATTGCATCCACGTATCTGAGCACTGGTCTCAGTACCATTATGCATGTGCAAGTGTGCTAATGTATAATTTAAAGAGACAGCACTTTCTGCAGCTGCTAGCAATTTTTGTCTAATTAGCACCCTGACTATTTATAGGCAGCTGCAGGTCTTTCCTGCCTATTATTTGACTGTCTAGGGTCACAGATTCTGTGGCTCCAAGTTAGGCTTTCCTGACTGTGGCATATCACCCAGCTATCAGCCTTTTGCAGCTCCCAGCTATCCTGACTCCTGCTACTTCCAGCTATCCTTTGTAGATCTAGCATTATCAACATATTCTTCTTACATCTGTGTTTTTCTACCCCAAATAGCTTACAGCACTACAGCCGATAAGATGCTATTCCTCATACGTGCACCTAACCATGGCTTTTCTTCTCTGCCGCCTGACCATATCTAAATTACTTTCATTGCAGCAGCAGCTGCTTTGACTTTGTACTATTCTCAAGCTCTCTTTAATTGGCAATACTCATAGTTCCATAGTAATTGAGGTCGAAAAAATTATTTTAGTCCATCAAGTTCAGGCTTTTAAGATCTCCTCTCATCTGCAATATGCGGATTAGTTTTTAATTGATCCACAGGAGGGCAGACAGAAAAAAAAAACAAGTGAAACCTAGCCAATCGTCTCAAAAGGGGAAAAAAAAATGTTTTTTTCTGACCCCAGATCCTCCCTGGATCAATACTCTCTCTCTAATTAACCAGGATAGGCCTGGATGTCCTTTTTGAATAAAAAATATATCATTCCCTTTTTAAAGTTATCTATCGAATCTGCTGTCACCACCTCCTTTGGTAGAGAATTCCACAGACTAACCACCCTTACAATGAAGAACCCTTTACTTTCTTTAAGGTGTAATCTTTTTACTTCTAACCTCAAAGGATGTCCTCTTGTCAGTTGAAAACCTCTTTTGATAAAGCATTATACTGACCCTGGATGTATTTATATAATGTAATCATATCCCCTCTTAGATGCCTTTTTTCTAGAGAAAATAATATTGATTTGGTTATTCCTTCTTCATAACTTAGCCCCTCCGTTCCCCTTATTAGTTTTATTGCCTTCTCTGTACTTTTTCCAGCTCTAAAATGACCTTTTTATGAAATGGTGTCCAACATTGTACTCCATATTACAAATGAGGGCGTACTAGGGATTTGTATAGCGGCAGAATTATATTTGCTTCCCTGGCTTCTATACCCTTCTTAATACATGCTAATATTTTATTTGCCTTTGCAGCTGCTGCCTGGCATTGAGCACTATTACCTAGGTGGTTGTCCACAAGCACTCCCAAATCCATTTCAATCTCTGATACCCCTAGATTTGCTCCATTAAGATTATAAATTGCATGGCTATTATTCCTTCCCAGGTGCATAACTTTACTTTTATTACATAAAAATAGATTGTGTAGGTCTAATAGACATTTTCACAGAGATAATTAAGGAATGTATGCACAGGTCAGTATAACTTGTATCCAGTTGTGTGCATAACGCTTTTTTATTTTACTGGATACTACAAGCACACACCTGAATGAGCTAATGGTATACAATTACAATTTTTACGTAATAAGTCTTTTTTGCTGATGCAAATGAAGCACAAACAATCCCACTCTTTTGAGAATCAATATGCTACTGTATTTTTGTGCTGGGTGCTATACACAGATTTGAATTACTCTGCACTGTTTGGAATCACCCCAAAACACACCTAAAATCTAAATACATAACTAAATATAGAATACTTCAAAGAGATAAGAACTTACATCTTACATTTCTATTACTTATTATTTTCCCATCAATGTTTTCTACCAACCAGGCTTTTGAATCAGTGTTGAGCGATTCATCCTACAAGGGCTATCAATAGTCCATGTCACGCCCACCAGATTTGGGGGACTAAACTCTCTCAATTCTCTCTCTCTCTATGGGTCACATCTTTTTTTTCCGATCTCGACACCAGCAGACACTTCAGATGACCGCATCATTTCTGAAGAGACAGGCACCATCAGACCCCTTTTCTCAGGATCTCAGAACCACACACTATGTACCTTTGATTAGTACAAGCAGATTCCGACACTACCTTTGTTTAGTGTGTCCAAAATCAGACTGCTCTTTTATTTTCCTCCACAAGTTTTACAAATCAGCCCCACCCTCACCACCTGGGAGCTATCCTCAGATACATCCCCCTATGCCAGAAGGTGACTAATGGACATTGCATCCTGATTTACAATCTGTGTTTATCAGGACAGGTGTAGCTAACTCTGGTATACACATCAAATAGACCACATTAACGCCATACAGTCCAGGCCATCACACAACATTTTATAATGGGAAAATTACCCTGCACTCTGTAATAGTGTCAGATCTTACAATACATACATTCTTTAAACGTTACTAATATTTCCTGGGGGAAATGGAGCATTTTAATGCTGCACATGGCTGCGTTAACTTTACATTATCTAAGCATATCATGTGGACCATTTCTAAAACATATACATTATTTTAATGTTAATCAATGACCGTACTATATGCACTTATTACATCCATGATATAACTGTTAAGCAAGTTGTTAGTACCTTCTAACCCCACATATAATAACTGATGAACCCCAAACAGTCCAGTGGACCCTCTGTTCATAACAGTCCAGTATTTTCTGGATGTCTGTGTTTGCATATTCAGGATCTCTCTTCTTTAGCACCATTACTTAGTGCTTATTCATACAGGTATTGAGCTCCTGGACTGTTGGAGGCTATGATAGACCCAAGTTGTTCACCACTGCTCTAAATTACGTCCAGTCTCATCACTTTATTTCATATTTTATTGTGTCTGATACATACGCTATTCAAATTATCTACATAGTCAAGTGTATCATCCCGCCATGTTTCAGTAATTACTATCATATGAATATTTCCTTTTCCCTGTTATTAATTTCAGCTGTCATTGTACCTGTCAGGTTTCTTGCGTATGCTTGCATTTTTTTAAATCTTTTTTTTTTTTACGTGCTATACCATGCAAGGCATGCAAGGCAAGCTTATAATTGACCATACTAATCCTAACCACTTCTCCTTCCCAAGAACCAATCACTTTTTTTCCTATTTCTTGTGCCTATCCAAATTGCTTTAGTTAGCCCTCCCAAAAAAAACAGTTCACACTTTCAACTATTATCTCCCCAGCAAGAAACCTCTTTTTTCATTATGCAATATCCATCCTTGCAACTGAAATTGAACATTTCTCCCTTTAGCACTTTTTAGCAGTTCATTAACCTCCCTAAGCTCTTTCTGTCTTCCTGAATTAAAGCATGGTGCTACAATAGAGCCATTACTTTCCATTGTTTCCTTGAAGACAAATCTTCCTTAGACCAATATTTTACACTGTACAATCTCATCACTTCACATAGATAATATAGAAATATTTTAGCTATTATTCACTACTTGATATAATTATCATGTAACTTATTTGTGTACTATTTTAGTTATTTTATTCTAATGTATAGGCTTTCTATTGAACATTTCCTTGTACTAATTGCATGTAGTATTTTTTTCAGTTATCATTCCTGTACACAACAAGAATTGAGAAGCAGTTCTTTTCCTTTGACAAATGATTTAAGTGATATGTATTAATAGTTTGGGTTTTATTAAGTATAAAGGGGTGGAAAGTATAACTGAAGGTCAACCGCATTGGAAATAAAATAATTATTCAGGATTTTAAAAAATCCCTTTATAGCTTGTTTTTGACATCTTCTTTATAATCATGGACTAATGGAAGTAGATAGATAGATAGATATTCATAATTCTTAATGAAATTAAATGCCTATTTAAACTTATGATTATGTCTCTTTGCCTACCAGAATGGACCATCCATGCTTTTGCTATTGGTACACTATTCTGTTTTTTTTTTCCATTACTTCCAAAATGTGTCCATTCAATCCTTAATATACCTGAACATTCAAGAGTGATTGGGTGTCAGGTCTGGGGTCTTGGTATTTTTATGGTTTGGATACATCTGAAAGTGTAAGACACTTTACTCAGGAACAACATCCCACCACTAGTATGTATTTGAGGAGAATGGTATAAATATTAGATTTGTATATGATGACAAACTGATTTTCTGCTATACTTGTTTGGACTTCACAGTCAGTTTCTAGCATTCTTATTAATTTTCTTACTCGTTTTTTTAATAATTTTTCAACATGCCATAATCGTAATCTACAACTCCTACCATGCGCGTATTAATATTAACACGTGTGGTAATAATAGAATGAGAATCGAGGTGAAAGAATTAGTTGAAGCTTCATAATGTTTCACCGTCTAAAATTGGTTATCTCCAAGGAATGACAAAGGAAACATGTTTTCCATTGTTTTAGTATTGTTCCACTTTACAAAGACAGATGAGATAAAATATTGTCTAGTCTTTATAATCAATATTGCACAAAAGTAAGCACATTGTGATCTGGTACAGTGACAGGATCCATGTAAAAATATATTTACTGTGTTTTGGGATTGTTTATTTAGTGGACGTTAGAGAGTATGGTTGTAAGATTGTCTGAATAGATGAGTTTTCAGACAGAATATAAAACTTTGATGAGAAGCAGTGAGTCTGAGGAAGGTAGAATATTCCAACAGAAGTTCTGTAGACGAGAGTGGGATGAGTAATGAGATGTAAGTCATCAGGGGGTTGCAGGAGGCAGTTACTAGAGTATTTTTACGTTAAATAGGAGATGTACACTGGGAATGGAAGATGGTACTATATTGCTGATGACTTTGTATTTGAAGACATGGAAAGGAAGGGAAGGGATTGGCAGTGTGAAAGAGCACATAAATAATTATTAGTGACTTGAAGATGTATTTAAGATTTACTGGAACAGGAATTGTCTAGTGAGGGGAATGCCAATTATAATATTATTTTAGGATCAAGTATGGCCATAATAAGTGACTGAAATAGGCATTGCTTGTGTCTTCTGTAAGAAAAGGCAAAATCTTCAACATTTGATGAGTGATTGACTGAGATTCAACAAGATACGCAAGGTAACCATTGCAGTGATATATATGCTAATTCACATCTATTATTTATGTATGTTTAGCATACAGTTTTATAATTAAGCTTGTGTGTGTGGTTCATGAACCATGAATATGGTATTAAAGTCAAGCTGAACCTGTACATTGCACCTGACAGTATTTATCAGTTTAAGAAAATCTTGACCTTAATAATTTTTCACATAAATACTTATTTTTATAGCAAAGTTTGTTATTCTGTGTTTCCTTATCAGTATTCCTACAATCTTATAATATAATGTGAAAAATGTATATTCAGACAAAGCTCTGTACATGATTGTTTCATCATTCATTTCTTACACCATTGCTCCCCAAACTATGTTCTGTATACACCTGGGGTCCCATGCAATGTGACCAGAGGAAAAACGGTTAGTGATGTGTGGGGTGGAGTAAGAGGGATGTGTCTTGAAGAGGTGAGTGAGCTTTGGGGCTGTCTCTCCCATTCACATGTCTTTCTCTTTTTAACATGACTCTCTGTCTCCTCCGCATTACTTTCCCTCTCTCCTTCTCCATGTCTCTCTCCTTCTCCATATCTCTCTCTATGTTCCAATGACTTTCCTTCCCTTTGTTCATGCTTTTTAATGACTTGCCTTCTCCTTTTCTTATGCCTGCTTCTATCACTCCTCCCATGTCAGTGTCTATTTGCCCATATCCCTGAATATCAAACTCTGTCTTTCCCTGGTTGTGTCTCTGCTCCTTCACCTTGCTAGTTTTCCACCTATTACTTGGTATGTTGAGCCATTGAGATCTCTCTTCCCTTTCCCCCCGAGATTATCTTATTATATATATATATGCAGGAATATGGTTAAATTCTGCCAGCATATCAGGCCTTCCTCAGGACAACTGAGTAAACTGAACCCCAAAATATTATACATATCTCTGGATTGTTTGTGGTGATAACACCCTCCTGGATTACATTACTATTATATCTCTCTGCATATGTAACTATTAAAAGAAAACACAATGGCATATGATATAGAAGTTGTAAGCATCCTAGTTTATACTAGGCAAGAAGTCTGTGAAAGGGTCACTGTACTGCCATAACACGAGGGCCTAGTTATTTTAATTATGCACTGATCATAAATAAAATTCCCATTAATGGTTTATAATATTAAAGGACCGATGTGCTGCATTTCCAAGTAAAGCTCATATGTTTTTTTGCTGGGCATAAGCTATTAAAAATAGTATGTAGTTTAAAATAAATAAAGGTTAACATTTTTAAGTTCTTCTTAAGTAGAGCTGTGTCACATTTTTTTCTTGGCTTTTAAAGTGTCACAGGTGAAAGACACAGGTAGGAATAGATGCACAGCCTGCTTGAGAAGATAGTTTAAAGCTACGAAAAAATGTTAATTTATTTTAAACTGCATACTGTTTTTAATATCCAATGCCCAGCAAACAAACATATTCGCCTTACTTATAAACACATTACATTGGCCCTGTAAATTCACTTTATAAAATGAGCCTCCAGTTGAGCTGATTGTCTCCAACCTGATAAAGTCATCAAGGGGCATGGGAGCTTTATTGAGAGACAAGTTTAAAGGGTAATTATATTGTATCACATTATATTTCAGACCAAACATTCATAAGCCTCCCCCACAGCAAAAGCTTGATGCCAAGGGAACCCACTTTAATACAGCAAATCTCCAGCCAATAGAGAACATTTTGTTAGTATAACATTGTGTCTGGAAATTTAGCACTGCCTGCTAGACAAAGCAGGAATCCTTCCCTAATCGTTAGCAGAGACCAGCAGCAACTGGGTTTGATCTTCGAAAGTAAGTTTAACTTTGATTACTGCTTCTTTAAGTCATTTCATCTGAATTTTGTTACTGATCAATGCCTAATTAAAACCACTAGCTTGTGATGTTCGGTCATTACTCTGGTCAAATCAGGATTGTGCCCTTCTCTATCTGTCACTTTATACATATATATATGTATATATGTTTTTAAAGTTTTATGTTAATATACATATGTATTTGTAAAGAAGATTACCTCCTTACACTACATTCGTAAGTAAGCTCTCTCTCCCTCTTTCCGTACAGGAGAAGAAGTTTCCCTCCGTGGGTTCAGCAGACCCGCGTCTGAGGCTGGTGACTCCATGGAATGGGGCCCTCCCACCTCTGCCTCCTCGACTCCAAATCACAGAAAATGGAGACTTTCTAAACTCAAGTGACCATCACTAACCGGAGCTGAGGGGTCCATCATCCGGGAGCCTGAAAAGGGGGGAGGAAGGGAGACCGGGATTCCCCCCACTGAGGTGTCTGTCCTGGAGCCTCAGAGGCAGGAGGGGGGGCTGGGAACCCCCTTTCTCCCCTGACTCTGACCCCCTCCCCCTGCGCCGTCCAGACCTGCGGCCGACAATCTGTGTGACCTGTGTGGGAGAGAGACACCCCCGCACCGGGGAAGGGGAGAAGAGAGAGAAGGGGACATCGCACTGAACTAACCCCTACCACCCTTATCATGAGATCCTGCTACCTGTGCCCTCAAAATAACATCTGGACTCCTCTTCCTAACTCCTCCTTTTCTGCAACACACCCTCGCTATTTTACCCCCTCTCTTCCCTTTGCCTCCCTCTCCTCCATATTTTCAGTCTCAGGTCTCAGGCCTAGAGATTCGCACTGACAGATCTGCACTGTAGGGGACAACCCCTCCCCCCACACACACACACATATACTTTACCCTTCCTCGTTTAATGTTTTCCATACTTTATCTACCCTTATTTATCCTTTTGCTTCCTCATCTATCTCCTTTTCACAAAATATCCCCTCCTTAAGTTCCTGTTTATTTATACCTCCAGATATTTTGACCTCTTTCCACCCACCCCATAAATCCAATACCCCTTTTCTGTTCTGTGCGAATTGAACAAAAACTCACTGAGCCAATCGGCTTAGGCGACTCCTGTCACATGGGGGAGTAGGGAAGAGAGGCAGGGAAAGCATCTGGGGTTAAATGTGAATGAGTGAGAAAAAGACAGGTAGGTCAAAGAAACAGGTAAGGAACTCTTGGTGAATCAGAAAGGTCAAAGAGATACCTTAATCAGGAGTAACGAGGGTAGAGGGGGCAGGAGAGTGAGTGAGAATTAGAGATGGGGGTCAGAAAGGGGTATGCAAGAAGGTGTGATGAAACCTCTCAGCTGGTTTTTACAGGTATTTTATTTTTATTTTTACCTCCTTTTAAAAAGAGGCAGCTGATCTGGGAGACTCATAGAGATCACTCAATATTCTTGTTATTATCATTATTATTATTATGAATACATTTATTTATTTCTCTAATTCTGTCATCCCACGCGGAGAAGAAAATGAGTGATACGAGTCTCTCACCCAAAGAGCTTACAATCTTAACTCCGCTTCCTGTGACACGGGGAGATTTATCAATAACTTGGCCTCAAAGGTCGCATGGAACTTGCGTTTGGATGGGGAGGGAGGTGGGTGGAGGGGGAGGGTCTTCCACCCATATCAGAGGTTGGTGCCATAAACCGCAGGGCCCCTCTTCACCCCGGTGACAGGAGCTGCCGGCCCTGAAATGAATGTGTCAGTAAAGATATTCTGATTGTATTTGGTTCTTTTTGACGTTCTGTGTAAATATAAAACATTTAAAGAAAACAGAATCAGAGTCTTTCTGTGAAAATTGTATGTTTTATATAGTATAAATCAGTCGTGGGCAGCTCGGTCCTGTGAGGGTAGTAATGGTATTAATACATTTGTATAGCTCCACCTTTTTATAATTTACACAGTGGCATTAGTACATTTGTATAGCGCTATCTCTATACACAGAGGTATCAAATTAATATAGTACCATATATATATATATATATATATATATATATATATATATATACACACATACATACATACATACATATTTACACACACACAGTGAAATTGAAAGGATTTTATATAAAAACTGTAAATGGGATTGAAGTCCCTGATACAAAATAACTTACATACTAACAGCCTTATTAAATTGTGATTCAGCCAATTGAATAGGGCTCTATATAAGCATATATGATTTTTTTTTTTTTGAAAAGTTTTTAGTTAGTGAAGACCTTGCTTTTGAATAGAAGTTCACTAACTAAAAACTTCTGTAAAAAATAATGCTCTGTGCTTATATAGAGCACTTTTCAATTGGCCAGATCGTAATTTAATAAGGCTCTAAGTATGTAGAGGAAGAATTACTGACATTTAATAGCAAATAAAGGTAAGTCCACATGTGAACCCGAATGTACTATTTATTTACTGTATTCTGTACAGTGAAAGGGTTACTATCGCTCTTTTGCCAGCCATATGCTAGATGATGTGTTTGATAGCCTTACCGCAAAATCTATAGCACCAGGTACCAGCCCAACACTGATAAGATGCATTAAGACAAAACAGTACTGTCTGTGGGTAAGTCTCCTAAATCATACATAATCCATCCTCTGCTATGCTAAATTTGGGTAATACAGCAGGCATATGCTAAAAGGAGCTATGTAAAAATGTGATATTGGATTAAAGTGTGAAAATGCAGTGTGGGCTCATTAGCATGTCCCCACCTAGTTTTCCAGAATGCAGTGCAATTACTGTACTTCTCAGTATTCTGAATAGGAAATACGTTTATTAACTTGTTTATATACAGTTGTGCTCAAAAGTTTGCATACTGTGGCAGATATTGTGAAAGTTTTGCATTTATTTTGAAAATATGACTGATTATGCAAAAACAAAATGTATTTTATTGAAAGATCGTGATCACATGAAGCCATTTATTATCACATAGTTGTTGTTTGGCTCCTTTTCAAATCATAATGATAACAGAAATCGCCCAAATGGCCTTGATCAAAAGTTTACATACCCTTGAATGTTTGGCCTGGTTACAGACACACAAGGTGACATACACAGGTTAAAATGGCAATTAAAGGTTAATTTCCCACACATGTGACTTTTTAAATTGCAATTAGTGTCTAAGTATAAATAGTCAATGAGCTTGTTAGCTCTCACGTGGATGCACTGTGCAGGCTAGATACTGAGCCATGGGGAGCAGAAAAGAAACCACCCAATGACAGCGTGGAGTCTTTTGTAATAGTGATCCATGAAGCCCCTAATTCTTGCAGATTGTATAGATGCCCATTCGTCTTGGCAAAATGCCTCCAGGTCATACAAAGTCTTTGGTCGTCTTGCATGAACCGCACGTTTGAGATCTCCCCAGAGTGGTTCAATGATTTTAAGGTCAGGAGACTGTGATGGCCACTCCACAACCTTCACCTTTTTCTGCTGCAACCACCGGAGGGTCAACTTGGCCTTGTGCTTAGGTTCATTGGCATGCTGAAAAGTCCAAAAGTGTCCCATGGGCAGCCTTCGTGCAGAAGAATGCAAATTGTCTGCCAGTATTTTCTGATTACATGCTGCATTAGTGATGTCCCGAACAGTTCGCCGGCAGACTATTTGCGCCGATTTTTGCATGTTCGCGTTCGCAGCGAACACATGCGCTTTTGGGTTCGCCCCCTATTCTTCATCATTGAGGAAACTTTGACCCTGCACCTCACAGTCAGCAGACACATTCCAGCCAATCAGCAGCATACACTCCCTTCCAGAGCCTTCCATCTGAAGGACAGCAACCCAAAAAGCCCTTTTTAGGGCTAGAACATCATTTATTTTATTTTAAAAAAAAATTCTGTGTAATCTAATTGCATATGCCTGCCAGCGTGTGTGTGTGTGACAGGCTAACACCTAACAGCTTATATTGTGCTCAGTGAAATAAAACAATACTTTTTTGACTGTAATAGATTTAATATCAGTTGCCTGCCTACAGGCGTGTGTGTGAAGCCTATTGCATCTACTCTGCCAACTTTTGCCAGTGCACAGTGATACATCATATCTGGTGCAACCGTAGTGTACAGTGACATAAAACAACACTTTTTTGACTGTAATAGATTGAATAGCAATTGCCCGCCTACAGGCATGTGTGTGAAGCCTATTGCATCTACTCTGCCAACTTTTGCCAGTGCACAGTGACACTTATATCTGGTACAACCTAGTGTACAGTGAAATAAAAGAACCCTCTTTTGACTGTAATCGATTGAATATCAGTTGCCTGCCTACAGGCGTGTGTGTGAAGCCTACAGTGCCTATTCTGCCAACTTTTGCCAGTGCACAGTGACACTCATATCTGGTGGCACCTTAGATTGCACGCGCAGTGCCCCAAATTTGAAGAGGGAGGACCGACCAAGCATCTTTTTCCATCTCCCGCTTCCAAAAATCCATGCCATATACACGTCCCCTGATAGTGGACGTAACAGAGATTAAACCGATAGGAATAGTACTACTTAACAGTACACACCTTATAATAACGCAGACAGAGGCAACGCGTATAATCTTCCATGCTGTGCAGTGGAAGCCCCCAGACTCTGACCTGTGTATAATATTCCATGCTGGGCAGTGGAAGCCCCCAGACTCTGACCTGTGTATAATCTTCCATGCTGTGCAGTGGAAGCCCCCAGACTCTGACCTGTGTATAATATTCCATGCTGTGCAGTGGAAGCCCCCAGACTTTGACCTGTGTATAATATTCCATGCTGGGCAGTGGATGCCCCCAGACTCTGACCTGTGTATAATATTCCATGCTGGGCAGTGGAAGCCCCCAGACTCTGGGAGTCTGAAGAAGAGGAGTCAGAGGAGGAAGGTGGCTTTGAGGAGGTGGAAGACCAAACACAGCAGGTGTCCCAGGCGGCTTGTTGTCACCTTTCGAGGACCCTTGGTGGCTGGGTGGAGGAAGAGACCTTCAATGACATCAGTGAGGACAAGGAACGGGACATGGCTAGCTTGGTATCCAACCTTGTGCAAATGGGGAGTTTGCGGTTGTGCAAAGGGACTGTTTGCGGTTGTTTGCGGTGCATTAAACGGGGAGATTGGTCTGTTACTGTGAAGCGGGTGTAACCCTTACACTACCTGATCGATACAACATCATACCTGATGTTTTAAAGCATGTTATTCCAAACAATTTAGGAATGTTAGGTGATTTATGCCCTTTATGGCTTAAAACCAGACTAATTTTCCGTGGGAGTTTTGCCATGGATCCCCCTCCGGCATGCCACAGTCCAGGTGTTAGTCCCCTTGAAACAACTTTCCCATCACTATTGTGGCCCTGTGGGTTTTGAAATTCGCCTGCCCATTGAAGTCTATGGCGGTTCGCCGATGTTCGCCCGTTCGCGAACATTTGATGAAGTTCGTGTTTGCTGTTTGCGAACCCAAAATTTGATGTTTGCGACATCACTATGTTGCATTCATCTTGTCATCAAGACATGTATTCAAGGATATTTTAATCAGGGCCATTTGGGTGATTTCTGTTATCACTATGATTTAAAAAGTAGCCAAATAACTATGTCATAATAAATGGCTTCATATGATCACTATCCTTCAATAAAATACTTTTTTTTGCATTATCAGTCATATTTTCAAAATAAATGCCAAAATTTCACAACTTCTGCCAGGGTATGCAAACTTTTGAGCACAAATATACCGTATTGGTCCGACTATAAGTCGCACCTTTTTCCGATTTTTGATTCTAAAATCCTGTAAAGCCTGTAACCTGCCAAAAAAGCTACAGTGCTTATTAGAAAGCCTGTTTCTTGCAATGGCTGATCACTTTGAGAGTCTTTTTCTCTCCAATTTTACGGGTGCGGCTTATATTTGAGTACTATCTTTTTTCTATTTTTTCCCCTTAAACTTTACAGGTGCGGCTTATATGCGGGTGCGGCTTATGTTCGGACTAATACGGTATATATATTTAAAAATGTATACATAAAACTATTTTTTAGAAATGGAAAACAGAAAATTGGCACATGCATGTGTATTCACCCCCTTTGTTATAAAGCCAATAAAAAGCTCTGGTGCTACCAATTACCTTCAAAAGTCACATAATTAGCAAAATTATGTCCACCTGTGTGCAATCTAAGTGTCACATGATCTGTCATTACATATATACACACCTTTTTTGAAAGGCCCCAGAGGCTGCAGCACCTAAGCAAGAGGCACCGCTAACCAAACACTGCCACGAAGACCAAGGAACTCTCCAAACAAGTAAGGGACAATGTTGTTGAGAAGTACAAGTCAGGGTTAGGTTATAAAAAAAATATCCAAATCTTTGATGATCCCCAGGAGCACCATCAAATCAATTAGTTACATACTTACATAGAAATTAAGGTTGAAAAAAGACTTTCAGTCCATCAAGTTCAACCTGTTAAGATCTCCTCTGATCTGCAATATGCGGATTAGTTATTAATTAATTTGTTGATTAAATAATTATTAATAGTATAGTATTGGAGGATGAATAAAGAGTTAGTCCCTCAAGTTCAACCTTTTTAGATCTCTATTGATCTTTTTAATGTGCACTATTTATTATTAATTGTTAATTGATCCACAGGAAGGCAAACAGAAAAAAAAAACATTGAAACTTTGCCAATTGTCTCATAAGGGGAAAAAAAGCAAAATTCCTTCCTGACCCCAGAAACTGGCGATCACATTTCTCCCTGGATCAATATTCCTTCGCTAGTTATCTAGGATAGCCTTGAATGCCCTCTTTATTCAAAAATATATCTAACCCCTTTTTGAAGTTGTCTATCGAATTCGCTGTTACCACCTCCTTTGGTAGAGAATTCCACAGTTTAACCACCCTAACTGTGAAGAACCCTTTTCTTTGTTTAAGGTGAAATCTCTTGCTACAAAAAGTTCACTTGACAAAGCCTTTTATTGACCCTGGATGTATTTAAATAAGGTAATCATATCCTCTCGTAGATGCTCGTAGATGCCTTTTTTCTAGCGAAAATAAGTTTAGTTTGGTTAGTTTTTCTTCATAACTTAGCCCCTCCATTCCCTTTATTAGTTTTGTAGCCCTTCTCTGTACTTTTTCCAGCTCTAAAATTTCTTTTTTATGAAGTGGTGCCCAAAATTGCACTCCATATTCCAAATGAGGGCATACTAGGGATTTGTATAGTGGCAGAATTATATTTGCTTCCCTTGCTTCTATACCCTTCCTAATACATGCTAATATTTTACTTGCCTTTGCAGCTGCTGCTTGGCTTTGAGCGCTGTTACCTAGGTGGTTGTCTACAAGCACTCCCAAATCCCTTTCAATATCTGATACACCAAGATTTGCTCCATTAAGATTATTGATTGCATGGCTATTTTCCTTCCAAAATGCATAACCTTACATTTATTTGTATTAAATCTCATCTGCCATTTAGCCGCCCATTTCTCTAATTTATGCAAATCCCTTTGTAGGGAAAGTACATCATTATCTGATTTTATTACCTTGCACAACTTAGTGTCATCAGCAAAAATGGAGACACTACTTTCGAGTCCTACTTCTATATCATTAATAAATATGCTAAAAAGGAGAGGACCTAATACTGAACCCTGAGGAACCCCACTTATCACATTAGACCTATCGGAGTATGTTCCATTTACAACAACCCTTTGCTTCCTGTCTTTTAGCCAGCTCTCGATCCATGAGCAGATATTTACTGCAATTCCTGTATCCCTTAGTTTGCTCACTAGTCTTCCATGTGGCACTGTATCAAATGCCTTTGAAAAATCTAAAAAGACTACATCGACTGAGTTGCCCTGATCCAAGTTCCTACTAACCTCCTCATAAAAACTAATTAGATTGGTCTGACACAACCTTTCCTTCATAAATCCGTGTTGACTGCTACCTATGATCTTGTTCAAATAGACATATTCTTGTATTCTGTCCCTTATTAACCCTTCTAAAAGCTTCCCAACTACAGATGTGAGGCTCACTGGTCTATAATTACCCGAATTTGCTCTAGATCCCTTCTTAAATATAGGTATCACCTCTGCTTTTCTCCAGTCATCCGGTAGTGACCCCGTAGTGAGTGAGTCTTGAAAGATTAGATATAATGGTTTGGCTATTACAGAACCCAGCTCCCTCAGTACCCTTGGATGTATTCCATCAGGACCTGGGGCTTTATTAACATTTATTTCTCCAATCTCTTTTGGATTTCTTCCTGCGTTAACCAATTATTTAGTGATGGTTGTGTAGCCCCATTATGTTGCGGTGTCCCAACTACTGGTACCTCCCTTGTGTATACCGACGAAAAGAACCTATTTAGCTCATCTGCCTTTTCCTGGTCACTAATTATCAGATGACCTGTGTCACATTGTAATGTTCCTATAGCTTCCTTCCTGGCCTTCTTCCCATTAATATATTTAAAAAATATTTTAGGTTAGTCTTACTTTCCATTGTAACTGACTTCTCATTTTCTATTTTAGCCAGTCTAATAGCCCTTTTGCAAGCCTTGTTGATTTCCTTATAGTCACATAAAGCTGCCTCTGTTCCCTCCTTCTTCTATAATTTAAATGCATGTTTCTTTTTCCTCATCATGATCTTTAAGTCATTTTTAAGTCACATGGGATATGATTTACTCCTATTCATTTATCCTATCATAACCAAATTGAAAGAACATGGCACAACAGCAAACCTGCCAAGAAACGGCCGCCCACCAAAACTCACAGACCGGGCAAGGAGGGCATTAATCAGAGAGGCAGCACAGAGACCGAAGGTAATCTTGGAGGAGCTGCAGAGTTCCACAGGAGAGACTGGAGTATTTGTACATAGGACAACAATAAGTCGTAAGCTCCATAGAGTTGGGTTTGATGGCAGAGTGGCCAGAAGAAAGCCATTAATATTAGCAAAAAACAAAATGGCACATTTTGAGTTTGCGAAAAGGCATGTAGGAGACTCCCAAAATGTATGGAGGAAGGTGCTCTGGACTAAAATTGAACTTTTCATCCATCAAAGAAAACACTATGTCTGGTGCAAACCCAACACATCACATCAGCCAAAGAACACCATCCCCACAGTGAAACATGGTGGTGGCAGCATCATGCTGTGGCAATGTTTTTCAGCAGCCGGGACTGGGAAACTGGTCAGAGTTGAGGGAAAGATGGATGGTGCTAAATACAGGGATATTCTTTAGCAAAACCTGTACCACTCTGTGCGTGATTTGAGGCTAGGACAGAGGTTCACCTTCCAGCAGGACAATGACCCCAAACACACTGCTAAAGCAACACTTGAGTGGTTTAAGGGAAAATATGTAAATGTGTTGGAATGGCCTAGTCAAATCCCAGACCTCAATCCAATAGAAAATCTGTGGTCAGACTTAAAGATTGCTGTTCACAAGCCAAACCATTCAACTTAAAGGAGCTGAGTAGTTTTGCAAGGAGGAATGGGCAAAAATCCCAGTGGTAAGATGTGGCAAGCTCATAGAGACTTATCAAGAGCAACTTGCTGCAAAAAAGTGACTGCAAAGTATTGACTTTAGGGGGTGAATAGTTATGCACATTGACTTTTTCTGTTATTTTGTCCTATTTGTTGTTTGCTTCACAATAAAATAAAAAAATGAGTTCATCTTTATATTTTTCAAACATATGGAATATTATCCTTTATCAGTTTCCTAGTGAAAAGGGAGATTGTTTCAAAATACTTGAAATGATTAAAACATTTTTTTAAATGGAAATACTGTACAAAAAGGTATATATACCTTACAACTTACACAGGTTGTGTGAATGGTTCATAGGAATAGTTGGGAGGTGCTGCTAATTGATCAGCTGTAAAAGATTTGTGTGACTCAATAAATGAAGTGTAAACACAGGTAGGTGGGTGGGAATTGAAGCTGTTAGTCAAAGAGAGACCAGGGAGACACAGTGTAACAAGATGAAATCTGAAAACAGAATGAGAATGGCTTCAGGAAGTGACAGGGTTGGGAGCAAAACAAAGGTGATAGATGCTATGCAAAGAGTGGTGGTATGGTACAAGAAATTCACGGATATACAAATTTATCTGCATAAAAACTATGTAAGTAAATATTATGTTTTTCCCCTGTTATTATAATTAATATTCAGTTACAGGGTTAATAAAGACCTTTGAATATTATTTGGTTAAAATTCAGTACAATTACTTATTTTAGTATTGTTTTGCTTTTTTTCTGCTTCATATGCATGTTTGGCTCTTTAACCTTTTTTTCAACTCCCACTGACCATTTGCTATTATTCTTTGAAGTGTCCTTTTCCTAACGTAAACATTGGACAGGGCCAAATATGTCTCTGTGTATGAATCTTGTGCACTGTGGTACTGCTCGGATAAGTAATGCAATCAGCCAGTGACCCTGCGCAGAAGGTGGGGAAGGAGTGTCACGACCTACTTCTCCAATGAGGCTTGATAAGAACCTAGTTCAAGCTTACCCCAGCAGGACTGTGTAGTTCTTACTACCTCTGGTACAGAAGATGGCCTCAGGATATCAGGAACATCATATAATCCATTAGAATTAGGATTAATGCCCAGAATGACATTTACACCTTGTCTGTGTAAGTTCAGATACTACTGTATACCTTTATTAGTTGGCACATTGTATACAATTTTCTGGCACACAGGCTGGCCAATCAGTAAACCCCATCCCTAAATAAAAGGGCTGCCCCTTGCTACCTTGGAAAAGCCTGTATCTCTGCTTAAATCAGATATTTAATCTCATCCTGTTGATTATATTTAGGTGGGATGAGTGAGTTATCCCAGATAACAACATTGTAACATAATAGGCTGCCCTCTGCTTACTGTGAACCCCTGTACCTCTGATGAAATCAGATCTTTAATCTCATCCTGTTGATTATATTTAGGTGGGCTGGACGAGTTATCACCAGATAACAACATTGTAACATAAAAGGCTGGTGCAATAGCCTGCAGACTAGCTAATATGTTTTTTAACAACAATTCCTATAACATGAAACATAATACATAAACCAACATACATACTGTATAACAGTGTTACTATATTTTAACCATAAGCAATAAAAAATACATAACTTTTACCATAAACAGAATAACTTATTCCCAAGTCATAGTGCAAACAGTCCAGTCAGGCCCTGGGCAGGACAACTGCCCCTTCCTTTTTCCGTGCAATATCATGCCTATATCTCGATCAGATGATTGGAAGCATGTTGTGGCATCAATATCACTGACCTGTTGGACCCTTCAAGGCAGTCCAGGGAAAACAGTACATCCAGGCTAGTAGGTCCAGCAAAAACTTTGGAGGATCCTTTCCCAGCAAAACCCTCTCCTTCCACACCAGGGAGACCTCCTGACCTTCTGATTCTGGAACAGTACTCAGTCCCATGTGTAAAATTGAGGAGCACAAGTTTCCCTATGTACGGCCTGAACTTTCTCTTGAATTAACTGAGATGCAGGAGTTGCAAAGTGGGCTAGTGCCCTTCTCTGGTGTCATCCATGCCAAAGTAATGGGTAGTTCTGGCATAAGCTGTTGGGGTTCAGTAGCCAACCTCCCTCCCAAAAGCCTGGCCAGTGGCCCTTCCTTTCAAGTGTTAAAGGTACACCAACAGTGTATTGGGGCAGCTGCAGGGGAGTCAATGTAGGGAGACCAGGTGATAAACCACACTCTGGGGTAAACCTGCCCCCCCCCCCCCCCAACCAAGCCAGTACAAACAGCTGTTGGTATTTACAACTTTCACTGGACCTAGGGGACCACAAGTGGTCACAATTCTTCCCCTCCCCATGTCTGCTACTTCCCCGGTCTGGTGTTGGAGTTCCGGGGAGTATAATGGTCTTTCTGGCTTACCCAATTCAAGTGGTCCCAGGGGCCTAGCCAGTTCCAGTAACTGCTCATCACAGGTTATCCCTATCCCACCCCCCAAAAGCCAGAGCCAATGCCCCTTATTTTCCCCTTGGTTAGGGAAAACATTATTGGTCTCATTTATCCAGTTTATTTCAGGGTAATTAAAATCTCCCATTATTCGAACTTGCCCATGCTTAGCTGCATTTCCAATCGGTAACAATAATTGTATTTCCTCACTTTCAGCTATATTTGGAGGTTTATAGCATATGCCTACTAATATTCTTTTGGAATTTGCTGCTCCGCTATTTAACTCTACCCACAAACATTCAACATTACCGCTAGTTCCACCATAAATATCTTCTCTGACTATAGGCTTAAATTCAGGCTTAACATACAGACAAATCCCTCCTCCTCTTTTACCATTGCCTCTATCTTTCCTAAATAGGTTTTAACCATCCAGATTAACAGTCCAGTCATGAGATTCATCCCACCATGTTTCGGTAATGCTGATTAAATCCCATTTTTCATTAATTGCTAACAATTCTAACTCTCCCATTTTCCCTGGCAAGCTTCTGACATTAGCAAACATACACCTTATGTTATGAGTCTGTAGTTCTGAAGTGCCTGCCACTGTACTTGAGTTACTTAGTACTACCTCCCTTTTGACTATACTACCCCTCCCCCCATCTCCTCCCCTATGAGTTGTTAATTCATCCCTTATACCCTTCTACACTTTCTACCCCATTACTTATATCTAGTCCCCCCCCCCCCCACCTACTAGTTCAAAAACTCCTCCAGCCTTTCTACCATCATATCCCCTAGCACAAAAGCTCCCTCATTAATAAGGTGCAATCAATCCCTGCTGTAGAGATTGTACCGAAGTGAGAAGTCAGCCCAGTGCTCTAAAAACCCAAACCCCTCCTTAGTGCACCACATCTTTAGCCATGCATTAACCTCCCTAAGCTCATTCTCCCTCCCTGGGCTAGCATGTGGCACTGGTAGTATCTCAGAAAATACTACCTTGGAGGTTCTTGCCTTCAGCTTATTACCTAGTTCTCTAAAATCATTCTTTAGGATGCTCCACCTTCCACTAACTTGGTCATTGGTACCAATATGTACCAAGACCGCCGGTTCATTTTCAGCTTCTCCCAATAATTTGTGCAAACTGTTCGATTGCTGGGATCTGGGTGACAAATCACCCTGTCTACCTTCCTAATAATAGAGTCCCCCACAACCAAAACCTGTCTGTTGCTCTGCCTATTCGGCCCTCCCACTCCTCCAGTAAAACTGTTCTTCCGGGTGTTAGAGGGAACAGCTCTATCTGCCATTGCCATTCCTGAATGGACATTCCCAATAGTTTCACTCAATCTGGCCAATCTGTTGGTGTTTGCCAACTCAGAACTGGCCTGCCTCCTTCTGTTCCCCCTGATTCCCCTTCTAACTGTAACCCTGCTACCTCCCCGGACATCCTCACTAGCCCCAGCTCCACCCTCCATGCTAAGCCCAGCTAAACTGTGCTCAGTGAGCACCAACCCCCTTTCCGTTGGAGCAATATCACGAAGTGCTGCAATTCTCCACTCCAGATCTCCAATTTGAGCTTCCAGAGAGGTAACATGCTCACACCTCTCACAGCGGTATGGACCCTGGATCATCTGTTCCAGTATTGCATACATATGACAGGATGTACACTGAATAAGGTTGTCACTGGACTGACTCATAATTATTATTATTGCCTACAAAAAGTCAGTGGGAAAAATAAAGAATATAAAATAATATATTTGTAAACAGTTTTCCTCCTTTGCACTTTAAATCTGCCCTCCCTTTTCTTTGAAGTCCCTCTTTTTATTAAAAACTCCTACGCTTTTACTAGAACTGCCCCTGATACTGAAAATGTTCGCAAGCTTACAAGTTCGCCCCTTCTCCCGTTTATATTAACTTCTGCCTTCTCACCTGGACACAATTAGTGCATTCTGCAATTTATCAGCCTTTACTTGTAAATCCACTAGCGAACAGCCCCCAAAACAGCTCACATACTAGTTTAGCAGTCAAGCAACACCCCTCTCACCTGGGCACAATTAGTGCACTCTGCAATTTATCAGCCTTTACTTGTAAGGTAAATCCACTTGCAATATATGATATCTTCAATTATGTGTTCAACCTCTCTTTTTGCGCCATCTCTCTCTGTGCGCTGTGTCTCTCTCTCTCTGCTCGCTGTGTGCTCTCTGTTTCTTCCCCTCCCTCTCTCTCCCACCAGCTCTCTCTTTCTCACCCTCTTTGCCTCCTCTCTCTCTCCCCTCTTCTCTCTCGCTGACTCCCCCTCCTCCTCTTTTCCCCTTCTCTCTCTCTCTGCCTCCTCTCTCTTTACCTCCCTCACTCCCCAGTCTGGACCGCGTAGGCGCACTAGCGCGGCTAGGTATTGCAGGCACATTAGCGCGGTTTTGCTGCGCATGAGAACACGTCTGCAGCGCATGCGCAGGATTCCCTGTTACGCCTGACAGTTGCTATGAGTATCGCCTGCGCAGTGAGCACAGCGCACGTGTTACTCAAGCTACAAACTATTCTAGAGATTATAGTGATTATCATTCACTAACCAGATCATTGTATGGTTCTCTTGTTTTTCACCCCCATTGTGATCTTTCTACTTGCATATCATGGTTGTAACTTTAAACTGTAGTAATCCACCTTAAGTGGACAGAGCCTGTGAGAGACTAGTGGGACTGTACAGCACTTCTCCCTCTGACCTCAGTGGCGCTGGTAAAACACGCTAGTTCCATAAGGGTTAAATAATATTGCTCCAGTTCTGGTATCCCAGGGTTGGTTCATAAGTGTCCAGTTCTTGGGTGGTTATATTTATCCTCTCTTGATATCCCAGGGTTAGTTTAGAGTGTCCCATTCTGCTATCCCAGAATTAGTTCATAATTATCCAGTTCTTGTTTCCCAGGGTTAGTTTATATTTGGGACCTTTCCTTATTTTTGTCCACCAGCAGTGGTGACCAGTTGCCACTAGGTGGCGCAGCCAAGGTTTTCTTTCGTTTTCTAGGGTTAGGGTTAAATTTGCTGTTTAGGATTTAGAATTAGTGTTAGACCTAAGGGTTATTGTTAGATTTAAGGGTAAGGATTATAGTTAGGGTAGTGGAAGATTAAACGCTTTACACTAACCCGAAATTGCTGTCAGTGCTGTCGAGCAGGAAACTGAGCAGATCACAGTGTTATTGTCCCAGGGTTAGTTTATATCTGTCCAGTGTTATTGTCCCAGGGTTAGGTTATTTTCGTGCAGCGTTCGTCTCCCAGGGTTAAGTTATATCTGTCCACTGTTAGTCTCCTAGGGTTAGGTAATATGTGTCCAGTGTTAGTCTCCCAGGGTTTGTTTATATATGTCCAGTCTTAGTGTTCCAGGGTTAGTTATACTCGTCCATTATTAGTGTCCCAGGGCTACTTGTATCTGTCCCGGGTCTAGTCCTGGTATCGGGCTGGATTATCCTGCAACTGCTGGGGAGGAAAAAGGTAACAAAAAGTGTAAAAAAAAAAAAAACAACAACACACAGAATGAAACAGACAGAGAGGGGAAGGAGTGTGTGTATCTGCAGACAGTGTGTGTGTACATGGGATGGACAGTGTGTGTGTACATGGGATGGGCTGTGTGTGTGTATATACATGGGATGGGCTGTGTGTGTGTATATACATGGGATGGACAGTGTGTGTGTATATACATGGGATGGGCTGTGTGTATATACATGGGATGGACAGTGTGTGTGTATATACATGGGATGGGCTGTGTGTATATACATGGGATGGACAGTGTGTGTGTATATACATGGGATGGGCTGTGTGTATATACATGGGATGGACAGTGTGTGTGTATATACATGGGATGGGCTGTGTGTATATACATGGGATGGACAGTGTGTGTGTATATACATGGGATGGGCTGTGTGTATATACATGGGATGGACAGTGTGTGTGTACATGGGATGGACAGTGTGTGTGTACATGAGATGGACAGTGTGTGTATACATGGGATGGACAGTGTGTGTGTATATACACGGGATGGATTGTGTGTGTGTATCTGCATGTGATGGGCTATGTTTGTGTATATACATGGGATGGACAGTGTGTGTGTGTGTATATACATGGGATGGACAGTGTGTGTGTATATACATGGGATGGACAGTGTGTGTGTGTGCATACACGGGATGGACAGTTTGTGTGTGCATACACGGGATGGACAGTGTGTGTGTGTATAAACGGGATGGACAGTGTGTGTGTGTTTGTGTATACATGGGATGGGCTGTGTGTGTGTACATGGGATAGGCTGTGTGTGTGTTCATGGGATAGGCTGTTTGTGTATACATGGGATGGACAGTGTGTGTGTGTGTATACATGGGATGGACAGTGTGTGTGTATATACACGGGATGGATAGTGTGTGTGTATCTGCATGTGATGGGCTATGTTTGTGTATATACATGGGATGGACAGTGTGTGTGTGTATATACATGGAATGGACAGTGTGTGTGTACATGGGATGGACAGTGTGTGTGTACATGGGATGGACAGTGTGTGTGTGTACATGGGATGGACAGTGTGTGTGTGTACATGGGATGGACAGTGTGTGTGTGTACATGGGATGGACAGTGTGTGTGTGTACATGGGATGGACAGTGTGTGTGTGTACATGGGATGGACAGTGTGTGTGTACATGGGATGGACAGTGTGTGTGTACATGGGATGGACAGTGTGTGTATACATGGGATGGACAGTGTGTGTATACATGGGATGGACAGTGTGTGTGTGTGTACATGGGATGGACAGTGTGTGTATACATGGGATGGACAGTGTGTGTGTGTGTACATGGGATGGACAGTGTGTGTATACATGGGATGGACAGTGTGTGTGTGTGTGTGTGTACATGGGATGGACAGTGTGTGTATACATGGGATGGACAGTGTGTGTGTGTGTGTGTGTACATGGGATGGACAGTGTGTGTATACATGGGATGGACAGTGTGTGTGTGTGTGTGTGTGTGTGTACATGGGATGGACAGTGTGTGTATACATGGGATGGACAGTGTGTGTATACATGGGATGGACAGTGTGTGTGTGTGTACATGGGATGGACAGTGTGTGTATACATGGGATGGACAGTGTGTGTGTGTGTACATGGGATGGACAGTGTGTGTATACATGGGATGGACAGTGTGTGTGTGTGTGTGTACATGGGATGGACAGTGTGTGTATACATGGGATGGACAGTGTGTGTGTGTGTGTGTACATGGGATGGACAGTGTGTGTATACATGGGATGGACAGTGTGTGTGTGTGTGTGTGTACATGGGATGGACAGTGTGTGTATACATGGGATGGACAGTGTGTGTGTGTATATACACGGGATGGATAGTGTGTGTGTATATACACGGGATGGATAGTGTGTGTGTGTATACACGGGATGGACAGTGTGTGTGTGTATACACGGGATGGACAGTGTGTGTGTGTGTGTTTGTGTATACATGGGATAGGCTGTTTGTGTATACATGGGATAGGCTGTGTGTGTGTACATGGGATAGGCTGTTTGTGTGTACATGGGATGGACAGTGTGTGTGCGTATATGTGTATATATATATTATAGATGAATAATCAGAGTATTGCAGTATATAGTGATACCTTTTTTATTGGACAAACATATTCATAGGTTTCATGACAAGCTTTCGAGAGCATTCCTCTCTTTGTCGAGTCGGAGTCAATACTGATTATAGATTCACAAATACATATCTATAATCAGTATTGACTCTGACTCTACAAAGATAGGAACGCTCTCGAAAGCTCGTCATGAATGAAACCGACAGAGAGGGGAAGGAGTGTGTGTATATACATGTGATGGACAGTGTGTGTGTGTATATACATGGGATGGACAGTGTGTGTGTATATACATGGGATGGGCTGTGTGTATATACATGGGATGGGCTGTGTGTATATACATGGGATGGACAGTGTGTGTGTGTACATGGGATGGACAGTGTGTGTGTATATACACGGGATGGATAGTGTGTGTGTGTGTGTACATGGGATGGACAGTGTGTGTGTATATACACGGGCTGGACAGTGTGTGTGTATACATGGGATGGACAGTGTGTGTGTATATACATGGGATGGACAGTGTGTTTGTACATGGGATGGACAGTGTGTTTGTACATGGGATGGACAGTGTGTGTATACATGGGATGGACAGTGTGTGTGTGTATACATGGGATGGACAGTGTGTGTGTGCATACACGGGATGGATAGTGTGTGTGTGCATACACGGGATGGATAGTGTGTGTGTGTGTATACACGGGATGGATAGTGTGTGTGTGTGTATACACGGGATGGACAGTGTGTGTGTGTATACATGGGATAGGCTGTTTGTGTGTACATGGGATAGGCTGTGTGTGTGTACATGGGATAGGCTGTTTGTGTGTACATGGGATGGACAGTGTGTGTGTGTGTGTGTGTATATACATGGGATGGACAATGTGTGTGCGTATATGTGTGTCAGAATAATCAGAGTATTGCAGTATATAGTGCTACCTTTTTTATTGGACAAACATATTCATAGGTTTCATGACAAGCTTTCGAGAGCATTCCTCTCTTTGTCGAGTCGGAGTCAATACTGATTATAGATTCACAAATACATATCTATAATCAGTATTGACTCTGACTCGACAAAGAGAGGAACGCTCTCAAAAGCTCGTCATGAATGAAACCAACAGAGAGGGGAAGGAGTGTGTGTATATACATGGGATGGACAGTGTGTGTGTATATACATGGGATGGACAGTGTGTATATACATGGGATGGACAGTGTGTATATACATGGGATGGACAGTGTGTATATACATGGGATGGACAGTGTGTGTGTATATACATGGGATGGACAGTGTGTGTGTGTATACATGGGATGGACAGTGTCACAACCTACAATGATGATGGAGTATAGAGGATCCTAGTCCTCTTATCTCCTGTAGGTTTTAGACCTAAGATTTGGGTGACTCAGACCAATGGACCTTCTTTGCGGATGCAAGAGCATAAGTCCCAGCTTTTGGTAGTGTGCCTGGAAGAACCTGGAAGGGAGTCAGAACGATCTCCTCTACCAGCATATGCCCCTGGGTCAATAATACACCTGCACACAAAGTCTTGATGAAAATTATGAACCACTTTATTTGGAAAACAACATCTTTTAACCAGGCATACATAATTACCAGGAAGGGGCTACCTTTAGTCAGCCCCTAACTGCCTCTGGCCAATCAGGCAGGGTCCCTACGTGGGAACCATGAG
>CM050170.1:78241938-78281938 GCA_027410445.1 Discoglossus pictus | reverse complement strand
CCTTCCCTTAACAGGAAAACTGCATTTTGAACTTGGATAGACGAGTATGTCCCTTGGGTAGCGGTAAGCCTGTCTGTCGAAAAAAATCCCAGGGGTGCGGTCTCAGTACCCTAACACCCTGGTTAACTCCAACCCTGCCAAGGATTTCCGCTTTACAGGTCATCATAGTTCATTCCCTTTTCTTTATCCATGCGTAGGTAAGCTTTCTGAACTTCACCAGTCAAATACGGGGCAATGAGGCTGACTCAGTACCTTTTTGTGCCACGCCTTACTTATGTCCGTCCAAAAATAGTGAGGTATATTTCCCTATCATCCTAATCAGTCAGTTTTAGAAGAAGTTCATCAGCTCTAACTCTTGTTGCATCTTCAATTAGTTTCTCCGGGGTAGCTTGCATCTGAGCTAACCGATGGCCGCTTTTCTGTTGCTCTCTTGTTGAGCAGCTACAGACTGCTTCAAGGCTTTTAACATGTCCTCCATGTTGCGCTGTGGGTTGTCTTCTTAATCACAGACAAAAGGTACCCCTACTGCTGACACCAGTGTGACAAGGATGGCTGTGTAGGACTGCGGTATCTTGAAAGAAGTATCGCATAGTGCAGCAAACCAGTTTATTAAAGTGCAAAAATAAACTGAAGCAGTAACTCTGCTTTAAAAAAAAAAAAAACGAAAATAGAAATCTACATAAACTGACTAACTGACATACGGGAACACCCTGACTAGCACTGAGCTGCTTATCTGCTACAGGTGGAAAACAAGACACAGCGCTGTCTTCTGGTAGGAACTCAATCTCCTCAGGAACTCTGCATGTAGTAGTTTTCATGTAATAGCGCCACCTTGCCTGTTGCAAGGACAACTGCTCTCCAAGTTTCTTCCCCCCCCTAAGACCCTTATAAAGAGTACACAAGTACTCAAAAATGAGAAAAAGTCACTCCTATATCAACACAGTCTTTTCCCTGAGGGTAACAAAGATCTCTTCTCAGCATCCATGGCTTAAACAGCAGTTTTACTAGGACTGTGGTTCGCTCCAGCTCCAGGGAATTAATTTCAAGTTACCTTGAGCGGATTTCCTCAATACTGTGTGACTTGCGTATACTCACACCGCTACAATTATTTGGTTTGTTTGATATAAGATTGTGAATCCGTATTCCATGTATGTATAATATATATATATATATATATATATATATATATATATATATATATATATATATAATGTATGTGTATTTATCTATTTAGCCCTCTCACACTGTCTCTCTTCGCATTAGACCTCATCATGCCTGGCAGCGAGAGCATCCAGTTAGACTTTCCACACTACAGCTCTGTGCTCTTGGATACCCTAAATAAGCAGCGTCTGGAAGGAAAGTTCTGCGACCTTTCCGTCCAGGTTCAAGGACGTATATTCCAAGCACACAAGACTGTGTTGGCTGCATCATCACCATATTTTCATGACAAACTTCTCTTGAATGACACCAGTTGCCTGATTCTACCTAATGTCATCCAGCCTGATGCCTTTGAAAACTTACTGCATCTTATCTACTCTGGGAATCTTTGCCTGGACATGGAGGCTCTACCCGCTCACCTACTGGTGGCCAGTGGACTACAAATGTGGCAAGTTGTGGATCGATGTTCTGAACTGCTTAAAGAGAGAAAACCACGTAAACTCCAAAGCTGGTCTAGCCGAGCTAGTGAAAGCCAATCGCCCAGTAGCAGTTTCCCGGCTCCACGGGATGACCAACCACCCGCGCCAATATCTGTGGCCGGCTCGGATGATGAGGCGGTGATAAAGGTTCGTGTTTCTGAGGAGGAGGAAGAGGAGGAGGAGGAGGAAGAAGAGACACGGAGTGTGATAAATGTATTGGATGAACCTGCTATGGCCAGTTGTTCATACTCTCTCCCTTCTTCTTCATCACCAGGAAGTCCCAAGGTGTTTTACATCAAACAAGAACATGCAGAGGAGGAGAGTGGATTCTTGAAGGCTTTTGGGATAGGGGAAATGTCATCTGAATACCACTCAGAGATGAACTTTGTCCTTCCACCTACATCCTCTTCCTCTGATGTTTCAGTCTGCATGCCACGAAAACATCACAATGTTTCAGAGTCACCCTCTTTTACTTTCTCCAAACCCCTAGATCTACACGGTAATGAGATTGTTGCACATGCCCTCCAAGCTCAGACTATTCACGCTCCAGTCAAGCTTGTTGCTGCTCCAGACGGGAAAAAATTTGGCTGTATGTGTGGCAAACGCTTTGCAGTTAAACCCAAACGTGATAGACACATCATGTTGACCTTCAGCCTTCGTCCTTTTGGCTGTTCTGTGTGCAACAAGAAATTTAAATTAAAGCACCACCTGACTGAGCACATGAAGACTCATGGTGGAAACCTGTATTCCTGTGATGACTGCGGACGTAAATTTAGGGTTCAAAGTTGCTTCCTAAAACACAAGGAAGTTTGCAAGGGGCAAAGATGGGCAGGAGCCTGTTGGACCTATAAATAAATAAAAATATTGACATTTTGAAATAGATCAGAACCAACAAGGGAACTAAATACAGCCCCAAGTATACTTGAGGAGTTTTCCAGAAATTGTAAACTACAATATCTTGTAAAGACGTATGCCTAATGGTATTGACTGTATAGATATGCCATAGACGTCTAGACCATCACCGATATTTGTGTTTTGAAGTTGAGTCTAAGGTCTTCTGTAGGACCATATTGAAATAGTTGGATGACTTGTACATTGACTTCTTACTCATCGTTCTACTGGCACTGAATGCTACCAATTATTGTTACTTGGGAATAGTAGATTTGCTTTTTTTATGGCTATAGAAAAGAGACAATGGCTTGTTGACTATTAAATGCTAAAACAAGATGTAGGAGCTTTGTCAAAGTCCCACAAACTCAATCCTACAACAGTCTCGAAGGACTATAAATACCACACGGACACCACTATAGGGTAGTTTTGAGCGTAATACTTTTTTTCCCTTTCTGTGTCTTGCAAGATTCCCAGGTATTCAATGGTTATACCCTAATTTGCATTAGACAGAGTAGCGAAAGAAGAAGTAGGAACTCCATGTGTGTAAATATATACTCATATATACATAATTATTATGTATGTGTTTGAGCATATATAGTTATGGATGATTTTGTTATGCTGAGTGTCTACCAGTTTTTGTTACCCTTGGAGGGTATTTACCATGTATGGAGGGCACTGTCTGTGGTGTAGGATCCAGCTATCGTCTGGCAAAATTTGTACATCACCACAGGGGGAGGGATGACCTTCTCTTATGGCCCTATGTTAAAATTACTGATTCACAAATGGGAGATTTACAAAAGTTGACAGTAAACCAAATTATTTAATCAGTACTTACTTTTTGATTGGAGGCTCAATTTAATAATAAATTGTATAGCCCTCTTGAAAAAATATATTTTTTAATTTCCTTTACAGCAAATTCAATAATGCATCAAGGAAAGAATGGATCGACCTATAGAATTTTACCTCTCATCAGATATCTGCTTCTCTAAATATTTGTATTGAATCCTAAAAATATGCAGTAAACTAGAATTACCAGATTATGCCATGTTTTAAATCTTCTAATCTAAGCATAACAGAGGACCTTTTGGTTATGATAGGGTGTTAAATACTGATATAATCCATGTGGATATTGTAGGCAGAAATTACTTTTTATGACCCCCCCCCCCCCTCTTGGGTCTGTTTATCGGAAGTCCTGAATTAATACTAACAGTGGGGGTACTTGGCAGGAACACAGTGTCTAGTTGGTTATATCTGTATAATCTCAGATGCTTTAACAGTTATAAGTGTGTATTCTGATCCAACCAACTGGGAATGCTTCTCCAAATCATCTCCCTTCTGCTAATAATGTGAATGAATGATTATAATAAAGTGGACACCTTCCTGTTTTATAAATGAGTTCTGCCAGCCAATCAGGTTCTTTCATATCCGTGCCTCTAGCTGGAGCATAAAATAATAGTTAGTGGGTGGGGCTTAAGGCTCTTTTCTTTTTTATTTAATTAAAATTGTATTAAAATAAAAAATAGTATATTACATTCTTGGTTTACAGAAATATACCCCAACTGATACAATCTTTTACCAGCCTTAGACTTCAAAATGTAATATTAAGATAATAATGATATGAATGTAGTAACTTATCAATATTCAATATGGCTGTTTAATCTTACATTTCAACTTCAATGTTTCAGGTTCTTGCATATGGTGAAAAAGAGATGGGTCAGGGCCACATATGGCCCCCAGACTCTTCCATACGGTCCCCAGTCTGGAGTGGGACATAACGCCCATCTTCAGCAACATATAGTTAATTATAAACTAGCACATAATACCTACCTGTACTACTAAATAATAAATATAATACTACATTTGACATTTCTTGATTCCTAGCATTAGGTTATTGTAAAATTAAAAAAGATTTAAAGCACTGTGAGGCTCTTTTTAAAGGAGGGTGTTAGCTGTTCTAAGTTTGCCTACAGTGCTCCCTGCAGAGGTGGAGGCAAATAATGATCAGAGACTCCTGGGCAAATCGGGGGGTTGGAGGTTTAAGTCATAGCAGATCCTTTTATTTTTTATTTTTTTGTTACATAGTAACTGAAGTTGAAAAAAGACTTTCAGTCCATCAAGTTCAACCTTTGTAGATCTCCCCTGATCAGCAATATGGGGATTAGTTGTTAATTAATTTGTTGTTAATTGTTACAGAGGAATGCAAACCAGAAAAAAAAACAAGTGAAACTTAGCCAATTGTATCAAAGGAGAAAAAAAATTCCTTCCTGACCCTCCCTGGATCAATACTCTCTCTCGAATTATCCAGGATAACCCTGAATTCCCTTTTTAATTAGAAATAAATCCAGTCCCCTTTTAAAGTTATCTATTGAATCCACTGTCACCACCTCCTCTGGTAGAGAATTACACAGATTAACCACCCTTACTGTGAAGAACCCTTTTCTTTCTTTAAGGTGGAATCTTTTTACTTCTAACCTCAAGGGGTGTCCTCTTGTCAGTTGAAATCCTCTTGGCACAAAAAGCTCCCTTGACAAATATTTATACTGACCCTGGATGTATTTATATAGGGTAATCATATCCTCCCTTAGACGCCTTTTTTCTAGAGAAAATACGTTTAATTTGGTTAGTCTTTTTTCATAACTTAGCCCCTCCATTCCCTTTTATTAGTTTTGTTGCCCTCCTTTGTACTACAGCTCTAAAATTTCCTTTTTATGAAGTGGTGCCCAAAATTGTATTCCATATTCCAAATGAGGGCATACTAGAGATTTGTATAGTGGCAGAAGTATATTTGCTTCCCTTGCTTCTATACCCTTAATACGTGCTAATATTTTACTTGCCTTTGCAGATGCTGCTTGGCATTGAGCACTGTTACCTAGGTGGTTGTCCACAAGTACTTTTAAGTCATTAATAAATATGTTAAAAAGGTGATGACCTAATACTGAACCCTGAGGAACCCACTTACCACATTAGACCAATCTGAGTATGTTCCATTTACCACAACCCTTTGCTTCCTATCTTTTAGCCAACTCTCAATCCATGAGCAGATATTTACTGCAATTCCTATATTTCTACGTTTGCTCAATAGTCACCCATGTGGCACTATATAAAAAGCATTTGCAAAATCCAAAAAGACTACATCCACTGAGTTGCCCTAATCCAAGTTCCTTCTAACCTCCTCATAGAAACTAATTCGATTTGTTTGACATGACCTATCCCTCATAAATCCATGTTGACTCCTACTTATAATCCTGTTCAAATATACATATTCTTGTATATTGCCCCTTATTAACCCTTCTAAAAGCTACCCAACTACAGATGTGAGGCTTACAGGTCTATAATTCCCCTGATTTGAAATATAGGTATCACATCAGCTTTTCTCCAGTCATCTGGTAAAGACGCTGTATTGAGTGAATTTTGAAAAATTAAATATAATGGTTTGGCTATTACAGAACCCAGTTCCCTCAGTACCCGTGGATGTATTCCATCAGGACCTAGGGCTTTATTAACATTTATTTTTTTCCAAACTCTTTTGGATATCTTCTTGTGTTAACCAATTATTTGGTGAAGGTAGTGTAGCCCCTTTATGTTGCAGTGTCCCAACCACTGGTACCTCCCTTGTATATACTGAAGAAAATAACCTGTTTAGCTCATCTGCCTTTTCTTGGTCACTAATTATCAGATGGCCTGTGTCACATTGTAATGTTCTTATGGCTTCCATCCTCGCCTTCTTCCCATTAATATATTTAAGGGTTAGTCTTACTCTCTCTCTTGCAACTAATTTTTCATTTTCTATTTGAGCCCTTTTACAAGCCTTGTTGATTTCCTTGTACTCTCATAAAGCAGTCTCTGTCCCCTCTTGTTTGTATAATTTAAATGCCTGTTTTTCACTCTGTATCTTGATCTTTAAATCATTGTTAAGCCACATTGGATGTGATTTAGTCCTTTTACCTTTATTCCCACATGGTATATGCCGATGTGTATGTATATTTAGTAAGCATTTAAATGTTGTCCCTTTATGTTCAGTAATTTTACCCGTCAGTTCTCTGTCCCAGTCTATACTTTGTATTGCTGCCCTTTTTAAAATTAAGAGTTTTTGTTGGCCCCTTATTTATTTTTTTAAAATAAACATAGGAAACTCTTTATAAAAGCACTTCAATAGTAATAATAAAATGAACTTAAAATAAACTTAAGAACCTCTAACAGAAGCTATAAGTTTTAATTAGACATTGATCATTAATAAAATTCCCAGTAGGGTAGGTGACTTTGTCTGGCTAAATTGGCATACAATTGATGTTGTATCAACAAAATCTCTCTTGCAAATGGCTTCCCTTGGCAATGGGATATTGCTGTGAAGGCAGCCTCTGAATGATAGCAAGGTCTAATCAGATTTATTCTAAAAACTATTTAAATCTGAGCCACCCCTTCTTCTGACTTGATGACCTTGCCAGGTTGGAGGCAATCAGTTCAACTGGAGCCTGATGAATTTAATATTGATTATTATTGGTTATTAAATACTAGTAACTTGCCCGTCCATAAATTACGGTGTCATATTTTATGTTCAATTGTCTGTCTCTGTCTCTTTCGCTGTCTCCGCCTCTCTCGCCTCCTCTCTCTCTTCGGCGCAAATTGGACTCAATTGCCTTAGTTGCTACAGCACAAGAGGACGAAACTACGCATGTGTGAATTCGTCTTGCATGTGCAGTTGCACAATATGCCGCTATTTAGCGGTAGTAGTTTGTGAGTAACGCCTGCATAGTACGCACATCGCAGACGTTACTCACAAGCTCATAACTATTATAGTGGATTAATTTTATTCATGATTAATGCAATATACTCCTATAAAGACCTGTATGTGGTAATGAGGCGCTCTATTTATTGTATGTAAAACATATACATGTTTAGAGATCTAGTGTCTGGAATAAAAGTGTATTAATGATTTATAGTATTGTGTGCACTGCGGCTGTGCTTTTTACTGCATGCTGACACTTTAAAAATAGGTAAATTCTCATTATATTATATTTATAGTCAAATAAACTGTTTATTTAGTAATTGATTACCAATACAATTAGGTGTTAGGTGTCCTGGGGAGAGAAAGATAATCTGCCCAGGAGGTTGTCCTGAATATCTTTTGTGTAAGTTTGTCTGCAATAGCAACTCCAGAGATATATGCAGATAAAGACTCCTACCTGGCCAGATCATCCCCACCCCACAATACCTGATATGGCAGGTGAGAAGCAGATCTGCTGAAATCCAGAGCAGTAAATTTCAAATTTAAGTTTTCAAAGTTTATTTTTTCTTTTTTTTTCTTCAAATATTGATTTTTATTGCTGATCAGATATTTAATCAATGAAACCCTATTATATGAACACACCATGGGCCGTGAATATGTCCTCAGCCTTTCCTTTTAACCGCAGCATGGGATTCATTTGCATAAGAAACAACCGCTGCAAAGGTTAAAAAAATACTTTTAATACTTTGCAAGTGCAGCTTTGCAGGACTGTCAAGACCTCCTTCTGACAAATTCCTGCATTCAATCAGTATTTCTCCATCAAAAACTTCTTAATTAGAGTTTGCCAATGAAATTTACCAAAGGGTTATATTTTAGGTATTTGTTTTGTTTTTTATATAAATATGTGAACAAGGTAAATTTTTTCCTCCTGTGTATTTGCCCAAAAAAAATTATATAAAGTAAATTCTAACCTTATGGAACATCCCCTTTGTGACCCATATCTATGGCACGCCCAAAAATAATGTGTTCACACTACCAGTGTATCATGTTTCTGGAAGCAGTGGCATGGTGTGTGGATTTGGCCTTAGATCACAGATGTTAAACATGGCAGCCTAGATGAGAGAGAACAGTTCCAGAAGGTGATACCATTTTTTGAAAACCTGACTGTCCCCACATGGGTTAAGATCCTCTACTTCCTCTAACTAGAGAACCCAACAGAAGATAGTTGCCTCGGGATACCATGAAAACATGGAGGGGTTACCCCTGGTGCTTGGTGTACATAGGGAGGATAGAGGTCATGTGTACCCGTTCACTAGCTGACCTCCTCTTGGGTAAGAGGTACCTTTTTATTCAGTTAAAGAGGAGTAGGCTAGGAGAGTGAGGTGGCTCTGCGGTGTATTCACTGTAGGTAGCTGACCAGGACTTCCATAACATTTCTAACAATTCGTCCTCTCTAGTAGTTTTAGTTAAGTCAGTTAAGGGAATACAACCCACGTTGTATAGAGTTATATGTCATATGATACATTTAACTAAGTCCTAGTCAGAGATAAGACTAATCCCTGCAAGGATTCAAGAAGAAACTCTATTTGAATTTTGTTGCAACATAAAAACCTAAACTTTATTAGATGGGTTTTAAATAAAACATGTATAAATATGGTGAACATAGGAGAAAATATACATTAAAAGCCTTATTAAATTACGATTCGGAAAATTTAAAAGGGCTCTATTTAAGCACATAGCTTATTTTTTTTACAGAAGTTTTTAGTTAGTGAACTTCTATCCAAAATCAAGGTCTTCACTAACTAAAAACTTCTGTAAAAAAAATAAGCTATGTGCTTAAATAGAGCCTTTTTAAATTTGCTGAATCGCAATTTAATAAGACTGTAAATTATTAGTACTTAGTAGTATTTTTAAGTCTAAATATAATATATTCATGGTACAGGACTGCTGTTACTCTCTGATAGGTGTGTTTTAGAGTATGGGCCAGTAATGGCTAATACTTATGCTGAATTATGGTTATTTACTGGGTATGAGATACACTATCTACTTTGCTGAAAAATGCCCAGTTGATAAGGCACATTTCGCAAATAATTTTGCTCAATCTTATATACCCCTATGGTCTGTTGAGTAGATGTGACTTCTTATCACCAATACACAACATTATCATAGTAGAAGTAGAATACAGTTAATTGGAGACAATTTTTGTTTACTGCTTTTGGTATATATGATACCTCATTGTGCATTTAGTGACCGTACATCGTTCATTCCCATAACATGAACCCCCCTGAAGAATCTGCGTTCCTGCGAGGGAGACAAACGTTGGGACCTTAGTTATACAGGTACTGCTTCTCCCACCATATTAATGGCATATGTGTGTAATGGCTAGGTTTGCTACTGAATAATAAAATTATAGAAATGGGACAGATCTATGTACTGTCACTAAATGCACAATGAGGTATGTAGAAGTCTATAGAGCCCTTTCTACCTCTACCGCAAGTTTTAATCCCTCCAGGAACCCGGCCCTGCGACTGGGAGCACAATGTGTATCCCATGTTTGCTAGTGGAAATAGCTACGCCTCATACTTAAAGTGATACTACCCTTAAAATATTTGTATTAGCCCAATCTAATGTACACACCCTGGCACACATGATACACCTTGCAACTAACCAAAATATTTTAAATTGACATAAATAACTGGGCTTCGTGATCTGGTGAATATTGTACTTGGGAGTCTAGGACATATAACCAGGAGCTCGGGGAAACACTAAAGGAATATAACCATGTTAATATTTACATATTGGTCCTGTACCAATAATACATTGATATAGTCCTTTTTATCAATAAGATATTTGTGGCTTTTACAATAGCCTTAGTTCATATGGTCAACATGGTGTGAGGAGATCTGTTTCCCAGGTCCAGAAGCCTGAGGATTCCTGGGGGGGTTTGTGACCATATCCTTCAAAATAAATAGGCATGCTAGTCCATAGATTGGTGGTGCACTTTTATTTATTTAAATTGTAATATAAATTATTTATATTATTGAGGGATTAGGGACGTATATTGTTCAAAACTTAGGTACTTTTGGACTATGTTACTGCTTTTCTGTATGATGTGTAAACTAGATTTTAAAGATACTCATTCTTGATAATTGCACGGTGCTCCATATAGACATATAACTCCTGCCTTCTATATTTCTCCTTGATTAGGGGTAGGCAGTGCTGGTCCTAGAGTGCCAGTCCTGGATTTCTCTGCCTACTCCTGACCTAGACTATGAGAGAAATCAACCGGATGGACTAGAAAAGTGGGACAAGATCGGGTGTGGAAAAGGGAAGTTTTGCCTTTTAAATGCAGCTTTTTGAAACTTACAATTGAACATTACAGTTTCAAGTACTAGAATATCTGCTTCTCTTCACCCCTAGTTATTGTCCAACAAAGAATACCGTTTAATAATAAATATCATCTTATTAGGCTGTTAACATATTGAAAGCATTCACCAAAACATTTCTACAAAGTTAAAAGTCTGCGATGGTCACAGTCTTCCATATTGTCTTCGCGGAGTGCATTATTATCTTTTATTTTTCCCATCTTCCCTACTTCAGGAAATCAATTAGCAGCAAACAAAATGGTATTTAATAATTGCATGTAAAATATAATATAACAGAGGCTAGTCATGTAGGGAGATGGTTCAGTGTTAAGGCAACTGCCTCTGATCAATAGAAGGTTGTGAATTCAAATTCATTGTTTTTTTATATTTTTGTTAGGTTACAGGATAAAAGAAATATCCAGTGTGCAATGCTTCTATACAATAATATATGGCACATTTTGTAGTTATTATTAATTAGGAAATTGCCCGTCAAAAATGCATGCGCATGCCGCCTGCGCGAAGCGCGACTTGATCCAGAAAGTAGTTCCAGCGGAAGGACGGGAGCCACAGAGGAGGAGAAGACGGTGAGTACGGGCTGAAAGCTACTGGCAGGGTTTGGAACCAGCTTCGGGCCACAATCTACTGGCAGGGTTTCCAGATAAGCAGGTATGGGCCTCGGTGGGGGTGATGCGGGATAAGTTCTGGGGAATGTAGAGGGGGAGATGAGAGGGATGAGAGAGGCTTGTGCCGCTTGATCCTGCGGGCTCACGTCGATGGCTCGCCTCGATTTGCGAGGCTTGCAATGCGTGACCAATATCGTAAGCGTAACAAACCGTTCCCGCAGATCCACAACTATTATAGTGATTGAAGATAAATTAAACCCTTTTCCCCACCCCCCAAGTTTAATAATAAAATTAAAATGAAAAAAAAAAAGAACAAGTATAAACTGTAAAGTGCTTGGTATGTCTTTGTAATGCAAGTAGTGGAAATAGTGAAACTGAATGAGGGTACCGGAGAGCGTAAGTACCTGTCAATGCATTACAGAGCCCACAGTTATTCTACAATGTGTAAATATTCTCTATTAAAATATATAAAATAGTATATTAAAAAGTAGCAACTGGAATTTGTACTCGCAGCATCTTTGATCATAAGTAATTACTCTTACTCTGAGCCATTTCGATACACAATTAAGCATCTGCATAGCAATGAATAGAACATATATAACTAGCAACTTGCCCGTCAAAAATTACGGCAAGAAAGTTTGAAGCCTGGCAATGATGTTTGCCACACAATGCGATTTTCTCCCCACTCTAACTTGCGGGCCTCGCAATGAGTGCCCTCAGCGTTCATTGCGAGCCTCTCTCCCGCTTGCCGCTTATTGCAGGCCTCTGCCAACCTGAAACTTTCGTGCCTCGCAATGAGCCCCTTTGGCACTCTTCGCAAGCTCCGCAATGAGTGCCTTCGTTGCTGTGAGCCGCTCCCCACTCTCTCTCTCCCGTGTCTCTTTGACCCTTCTCCCTCCCCTGGGTTCTCCGCCCCCTTATCTCCCTCCCCCTTATCTCCCTCCCCTGTGTCTCTTTCCTCCGCCCACTCCCTCCCCTATGTCTCTTTCTGCCGTCCACTCCCTCCCCTGTGTTTTTCTCCCGTCCACTCCCTCCTCTCCTGTTTGCATTTTATGGGTGTGAAACCATTAGTGGGCTTGGGAAACTGTTCATTTTCCCCAAGCCCGAAAAGTGTTTACCGGGCCTTAAAAAAAGTTACATCTTTATGGCCAACATTTTTTTTCCTCCCTTAACCATTTTAAGACCTCCCAAAAACGCCAATTAAATATCAAATTATCTTGCAACTTTACTTACAGGCTCCCTGCTTCTCCCCCTGTTCTGTGTTTGAGGTATTTATAAAGTAATTATATGTGCATATTCTTGTGGGAAACCTACAAGGGCTGTAGAAGCAAAAACTAAAAATAGTGAAATATATGTCAATTGTTGATTAATGTAAAACAATTAAATAATTTCCCCATATGATTTTCAAGTTTCTTTGTACGGAAAGTATGGCGAATTCCATGACCCTTCAAAACCATATTAAAATATAATTTCTTTACTTTATTCTGTATTTAACAAGTATTTTAATTAACTATATATCAATTTTCTATTTAATAACATAAATGTATTTATATAATAGTTTGTTATATATATATATATATATATATATATATATATGTGTGTGTGTATATGTGTATATATATATGTATATGTGTGTGTATATAATATTATTTATATATAGGTATATATAGAGATATAGATCAACATATAACTTTAACTAACTTAACATCAAACATAAAGTGCAAGTTTAAAAAATAATAATTTATATTATGATATTATTATAATTTTTGTGATTTTGTGATTTCAACTCTAAGTGAGCCTGACAGTCTATATATACATTTAAATACAAAAAACCCGGAATATATATTATTTGTGATATAAGTGCTCATTTTAATTGAAATATGGATTAGATTTGTGATTTGCTATTTAATTGGATAACTACCGTATATACATATCTGGTGTTTAATTATAAGAATACACAATGACATATTTCTGTTCACAAATCTGTAATGTACCGTAACTTTCTTTTGTAAACAGAAGTTCTGTATCATAGATTCAAAACTATATATATATTTATTGCAATAGCTATTTGCAAAAAATATAAGTGCAATAAAGGTTACAAGATTATTCAGAAGTCAGTTGCACCAGCGTATCCCCTACATTGAGTAAATGATTTATGCACAGAAGTCAATAACTCGGTGGGTGCAGCCTGTGATTGGATGAGCCTTAAAAAAAACAAATGTGACGTGGTCAACGTAAATATCAACATGTACATCTGAGCCCCATATTAAGAACTCTTCCAAAACGTAAGGAGAAAAACAGACCTTCAGTTTTCTAATACTTCAATCTACATACTAGCTGTAGTTGTTAGGATAGGCAACATTTAATCCACACAGTTTATGTACGAACTTCAGTTTCTGTGATGTAAAGATTTTCTATTTGCAGCCACATGTTTTGTACCCTCTTGTGCATCTTCAGTATGATTGTTTTTCTATATTTCAATAACAGATGTATAAAAATGGAATTGTCTTCATTGTTGTGCTTATTAGTAAATGATGATTTGATAGAAATCTGGGCGATTGCTTATTATGCTAATTAGAAACCTGACAAAACAAGATTTAGTCAACACTTTTATGTTCTTGAGGGTATTCCTTAAAATCTTGAGACTATTCTACAGAAGCAAATTCAATCGTCTGAGGAAGTCTTGCTAGTTATATCTCTGCTCCTTCTTATACGTTCATCACTTGTCTTTTTGAAGGTATTTGTTAGTCACACCTTCTTAACTATAGCCTCCAACTGTAGCAATCTTCGAATACCAATTTTCATAGCCTCATTTCTGAGGCCATAAATGAAGGGGTTCAGCAATGGGGTGAGAAGTGTGTAGCCTATTGTTGCTGCCCTCTCACCTACCCCAGAAGAACTTGCATAGGGGCGGAAGTAGACAGAGACAATTGTTCCATAAAATAGACAAACTGTGATTAGATGGGACGAGCAAGTGGAGAAGGCTTTGTGTCTTCCGTCTGCTGAACGTACCTGAACTAGAGCCTTTAATATCCAAGTATAGGATAGGATAATGCAGACAAAAGGGGCACCAACTGAAGCCGCACCCTCTGTGAGAATAAGAGTGAAGTTATCCCTGGTGTCAGAATCTGAGGTGGACAGGACCTTGGATATTTCACAGAAGAAGTGGTCAACATGATTGACTCTGGAGTACCGTAGAGGAACTGCCATGAGTGTATGAAGGAAAGAGTGAGAGAAGGCTGCGGCCCAAGAGATGACAACCAGTAATACACACATACTACTTCTCATGCGAGTGGTGTATTGAAATGGGCTACATATTGCCACGTAACGATCGTAAGCCATAATAGCTAAAATATTGTTCTCCAGGTTACCAAAGGAGATGAAACAAAACATCTGGGTCATACAGAGTGGAAAAGTGAAGGACCTCGTCTGGGAAATAAGAGAAGAGAGGAGGCTCGGGATGGTGCTGGAGGTAAAGCAGATGTCCACCAACGAGAGGTTACTTAGGAAGAAGTACATGGGGGAGTGGAGATGTTGGTTATATGCAATGCAGGACAGGATAACCAAATTGCCCAAAAGTGTTACCAGGTACATGGAAAAGCAAACTAGGCATAGGTATATTCGGAGTTGAGGGAAATCAGAGAATCCTAAAAGAACAAACTGGAGAGAAGAGCTGTTTTTGGTGGGCATCACTGAAGGCTACAGAAACAAAGATAGATAAATATAATAAGACTAAAGAAGGAGACAGAATAAAAATACAACTTTGAGAACTTTCACATTTTTCATTTTCATGAAAAGCTCCACAGAATTACACAATAATTAGAGTTGTGAAAATGCTGCACTGTATAATGATGCTAAGTATCCATATACCACTAATGAATGTGTATGATGATTATGAGTATCTATTTATCTATCTACACATTGAATAATTATGCTGAGTATCCACGTACCATTAATGCATGTGTATGATGATTATGAGTATCTATCCATCTATGTATCATTCTACACATTGTATAATGATTATGTGTATCTATCTATATACTGATAATGACCAAGCTGAACTATATAATCACTGTTGCTGTATTTCTGTACACTGAATATGCTTCACTATATAATGATGCTGGCTTTCTATACACCGATAAGGAACACAATGTGCTAATGACATTGAGTATCTAAACACTAATGAATATGATGTATAATATAATTATAATGAGTATCCATTCAGTGATACAATGTAAACACTGTCCTGGGAAATGGTCAATACACTAATAATGAACATGCACTTTATAATGATGCTCACTATTCATTCATTAATATAATCCCCACACTATGTTGTATAATGATGATGAGTATGCAACACTTTATAATACTATTGGGTATTTTCATGTTGATAATGAACATGCTGCACTGTATAATGATGCTGAGTATCTATACACTGATATTAAACACACTATGCTATGTAATAATGCTGGATATTTATATTTATACACTGCTATTTAACACATTACAATGTATAATGATGCTGAGTATCTATACACTGATAATGAATATACTGCAATACACTATTATGCTGAGAATCTATACACTGGTGTAAACAATAATGTAATATATAGCGATGCTGAGTTTCTATATACTGATATGCTGAGCTGTATTAAGATAATAAGCATAGACATATAACATAAGATCATATCAAATAATTGTCCCACCTGTATGTATCCTGTTCTCAGCAGAGGAAGGATAAGAGATCACTTTAAGAATAAAAATGAGGTTATTTCTTCATCCACAACATTTAAACTAATTACTAAAGATAAAGTAATAGTTTGGATGTACAACAAATGGAATGTAAAAAGGCAAAGCTGTCAGAAAATGTTCAAATTCTGGTAGGATACCGTCAGGAGAGGTTGAGGATGTTTAAGAATAAGTATTAGATGGAAGATTAAAGGTCAGACAATCAACAGAATTTAGTTATGAGTTATGAAAGACGTTTGATGGGAAGGTTAAGGTGACTTTCAGGTTCAGGGATAGAATATATATGAAAGCATAACACAGTATCAAAAAATGTCAGTAGTGGATCCAGGAGAAGGTAGCAAAAGAGAAGAACTAGAATTAGAGGGTCAACATAAGCCATGGGCTGAAAATATAGAGTTAAACAAAGCAGAAATAGATTATTAGTAGAAGATGGTTGGACAAGCCAATTTCAGAAAAAGATGAGTAGGAAAACGTTAGAGAAAGGTTTTAATAACCTCCAGGAGAAGGAGGTAATGCGGGGACGAGAGTGATGCTGGATTAGTGAAAGTGGTGGGTCAAGAATAGAAATAGTCAGACAAAAGGAATAGTAAGGATGAGAGGTCCTGGCAAGTCAGGATTGTTGGTCAAGAGGAAGGAGGAAAGAGTAGAGAATGTTTGAGAACAAATAGAAGATGGACAAGAAAGGTCCTGGACAAGTCAATTTGTTGGACGAATATGAAAAAGAGGGGGAGAGTAAAGGTGGGTCTGGGTCAGGAAGAAGTAGAATAAGTCAGGGTGGCAGATTAAAAGAGGTTAGGTAGGAGCTCATTAATGATCATAATGATGAGTCAAGAGGAGGTCAGAAAGTGGTAGAATAAAGGTAATGGGGAGTAAACACATGGGTAAAGCCTGAGAATAGACAAGGCATAGACAAGATAGATGGTGTCTAAAGCAGAGTTAGGATAGTGTGAGAAGTAGATTAGTCAGTAAAGGAATAAGAAATGTGTGGGGTAGGTAAGGTTGGGGACAGGGAGTCTTCAAATGATGAATGCATGGCTTGGGAGTGAAGCCTTTTTTTTATAAGAAAGCCTGGGATATTTTATAACTGAAATGTATTTCTCAGGAGACTCTGTCTCTTGAGGTTGATATAGATAATGAGCAGACTTCATTAGATCTATCTGGTAATTACTACAATAATATTTACTCCATAAACCTATTTCCCCTGATCGCATACGACTCAGGCACCCAATACTTTTCACCACGACGAATAGGACAGCAGTAATGATGCAATTTCTGTAGAAATTAATTCAGATTTTTGTACTTTGGAAAGATGATCTGTTAGCCTCACCACCGCAAAATAATCTATACCCTGATGAAGATAACATATTAAAAGAGTTCGTTTAAAAAGGGTAAACCGCAAGCATATTATATTTACACAAAAAACAGAGGCACTTTTATTTATATATATATATATATATATATATATATATATATATATATATATATATATATATATATATATATTATTTTATATTTTCACATCAACATGCTTAGAGCACTTTTATAGTTATATATAGTTTTAGGATTTATATTCTCATAGTTACTATTAAGTGTGCACTATATACTGTATTACTCAGTGCATTATTTATATTTTTTTGGACGATTCAATATAACGACTATTCGTCCCTTTTTATATATACTGACTTACGCACTTCCTTACTTAATGTTTAATTATACCTTAATTTTACTTCAAAAGTGTTTATACTGGTTACATCCTGTATATTTATGTGGAATAATGTTTTGTTTTCATCATAATACACACTGCCACGCATAGTGTAAATATCTTTATTATATTTCACATTGGGGGGGGCGTGACCGGAAATGTGTGCAATAGCCGCTTGATGCGGCAGTAGGCCGATGGAGGGAGCGTACGAATGATAGCCGCTATAGCAACTGATTTGTCTGCTGATTCTCCCTCGTGGTGCATGGACGCCAGCAGTGTGTTTGCTGTTTACCTGTCGTGGAGGAGCATACTTCACTTCCGTAAGATAAAGCGGCCGATTACACAGTGGGCGCCGTCCCTGCAACTGACGCTGGTGTGGACGTGGTGATCACCGGGCGCTAGTGATGTCGCGAACATCAAATTTTCGTTTTGCGAACAGCGGACGCGAACTTCCATCAAATGTTCGCCAACGGGCGAACCCGGCGAACCGCCATAAACTTCAATGGGCAGCCGAATTTCAAAACCCACAGGGACTCTTTCTGGCCACAATAGTGATGGGAAAGTTGTTTCAAGGGGACTAACACCTGGACTGTGGCATGCCGGAGGGGGATCCATGGCAAAACTCCCACGGAAAATTACATAGTTGATGCAGAGTCTGATTTTAAGCCATAAAGGGCATAAATCACTTAAAATTCCTAAATTGTTTGGAATAACATGCTTTAAAACATCAGGTATGATGTTGTATCGATCAGGTAGTGTAAGGGTTACACCCGCTTCACAGTAACAGACCAATCTCCCCGTTTAATGCACCGCAAACAACCGCAAACAGTCCCTTTGCACAACCGCAAACTCCCCATTTGCACAAGGTTGGATACCAAGCTAGCCATGTCCCGTTCCTTGTCCTCACTGATGTCATTGAAGGTCTCTTCCTCCACCCAGCCACCAAGGGTCCCCGAAAGGTGACAACAAGCCCCCTGGGACGCCTGCTGTGTTTGGTCTTCCACCTCCTCAAAGCCACCTTCCTCCTCTGACTCCTCTTCTTCAAACTCCTCTCTCTGCGTTGCCTCTGTCTGCGTTATTATAAGGTGTGTACTGTTAAGTAGTACTATTCCTATCGCTTTAATCCCTGTTACGTCCACTATTAGGGGACGTGTATATGGAATTGATTTTTGGAACAGGGAGATGGAAAAAGATGCTTGGTCGGACCTCCTACTTCAAATTTGGGGCACTGCGAGTGCAATCTAAGGTGCCACCAGATATGAGTGTCACTGTGCACTGGCAAAAGTTGGCAGAATAGGCACTGTAGGCCTCACACACACGCCTGTAGGCAGGTAACTGATATTCAATCGATTACAGTCAAAAAAGGGTTCTTTTATTTCACCAGATATAAGTGTCACTGTGCACTGACAAAAGTTGGCAGAGTAGGCGCTGTAGGCCTCACACACATGCCTGTAGGCAGGCAACTGATATTCAATTGATTACAGTCAAAAAAGTGTTGTTTTATGTCACTGTACACTGCGGTTGCACCAGATATGACGTATCACTGTGCACTGACAAAAGTTTGCAGAGTAGATGCAATAGGCTTCACACACACGCCTGTAGGCAGGCAATTGCTATTCAATCTATTCAGTCAAAAAAGTGTTGTTTTATTTCACTGAGCACAATATAAGCTGTGAGCCTGACACAGGCAGGCAACTGAAATTAGATTGCAGGAAAAAAATGGTTGTTTTCAATGTATGGTACACCACCAGGTATGAGTAGTGAAAATAAGCACAATATAAGCTGTTAGGTGTTAGCCTGTCACACACACGCTGGCAGGCAGGCATATGCAATTAGATTACACAGAAAAAAATATATAAAATAAAATAAATTATGTTCTAGCCCTAAAAAGGGCTTTTTGGGTTGCTGTCCTTGCAGCAGATATCAGATGAGTCCTTCATGTCTGTAATGGAAGCTCAATACACAGCCTGGCTATCTATTTCCCTATTAAATCTCCAGCAGCTACACTATCTGTCCTCTCACAACGAATGCAGCTTCAGAATGATTCTAAAATGTATGCTGTCCTTCAGATGGAAGGCTCTGGAAGGGAGTGTATGCTGCTGATTGGCTGGAATGTGTCTGCTGACTGTGGGGTGCAGGGTTAAAGTTTCCTCAATGATAAAGAATAGGGGGCGAACCGAAAAGCGCATGTGTCTGCCGTCCGCTGCGAACGCGAACATGCCAAAATCATCGCGAATAGTCCGCGGGCGAACTGTCCGCAACATCTCTATCGGGCGCATCTTCTGGAGCGCAGTGGGGAACGCTGATGACCCAGCAAAATGCACAGGCACTGCCTAGAACAGAACGACCATATGCGACCATGAGCCAGTAGCATAGCAAGTGTGAGCTACTTACAGGAGACGTGGAGGTGGGCACGCAAGCCCTTTCCCTCAAGGCCACAGACCAGCCTTCATGCATGAGAGAGACTCGCAGCTCCCCTGGTCCTTGTACAGCATCGATTGAAGAATATAAGCTACCGTAAGTTCACATGATTTTGCTTAGTTTTAAATGATTTCTTGTGACAAATATTGAAGCTGGCTCACATTGGGGCAAGTTCTCTGAAGAAATATATAGAAGTGAACTGATTTTAAAAAGCACCTTATAGAAAATTGGCACAAAACATTGCTGGCAATACATGATCCAGAAGGGACTATGCTAGAAACTGTATGCATAGGACATTTTACCCACCTTTATGTGGAATTGCTATGAACATTATCTTTTTTGCAAATCTTTCCTTTATGAACCAGAAAAGTTTTGATTCTACCCAAGTATAACTTTGCTAAAAAGGGAGGAATTAAACTGGCTGAGATGTAAAATCAAACACAAGGCTTTAAAGCAGAACTGTAAATGTGCTAAGGTGATTCTATGCACTTATAATATAAATCTGAAGTAAACTCCAGCATAAACTGTGCTCACAAGGAGGAAGGCTCCCTTCACTCAACCAACAGTTACATATAAGGTGGGACCTATGACTTATTGATTGGAGTAATAAATAGGGAGTATTTCTAATTTCCTTTAAGGAAGTGAAGGACTGCACTTATACTTGTGTGTGTAATAATTAAACAGGCAGTGAAATAAAATACTTCTAATACTGTAAGATCCTCTTCTGAACCAAAAGGGGGAGGTTCCTTTGGTGGATAGATCCAAGTACTTTGGTATGAATTTACAAACCACTATGTTGGGGATCTAAAGATCTGTGACCGAAGTTACATATATTTACCCTTCCTTTGATTGCTACCTGTGCAAAAGTAACTACACTCTATAAATATTTCTACTGGAGAAGGGCTTAAGATTCTTCTATTGGAGTCTCAAATGTCAAAACCAAAAAGGAATATGACTGGGAAAACCATAGACAAAAATGTTAATCCACAAAAAAACTTCAAACTTTTTTCTACCTAAAAACAAAGACAATGATCAAGAAGTTACACTTACAGAATTGCCCCAAGACTCCTGACTCAAATTCAACCATGATATCCGAAAATTCTTCTAACAATGAGTCTGAAGAACAATTAGTGGATCAATTTACTAAGATGGCAAGGCTACTTCAAGACTTCCAGATCAATTTTATGTCTGACATCAAGTCTTACATTTTGGAAAACTCAAAAGCAATTAAAGAAGTGAATAATAAAACATCAGATTTGGAAATTAAGTTTGACAAATTAGTAACGGATCATAATACGTTACTATCTTATTCAACAAAATTAGAAGAAGGATTAAATGATTTAACCAACAAAATGGCGAATCTGAAAGACAGGGCAAGAAGAAGTAACCTTAGGATTAAAGGAATTTCAGAAAATATCACGAATGAGGACTTAAAGGTATATCTAAGCAAGTTATTTTTCACACTGGTACCAACACTTTCACAAGAAGAAAGTATACTAGATGCCGGTCATAGAATCCCTAAACCTTTATATTTAGATAACAAAATCTCAAGAGATGGTAAAATTCTACCACTTGCCAACTAAAGAAGCTATAATAAAAGCAAGCTTCAAAATAAAGATCTTGGAAGCTCAGTACGAAAGCATAAGGATTTTTTCAGATCTATCAGCAGCAACATTATCAAGACGGAAAGAATTTGGAAGCTCTAAGGAATAAAGGATTAATTTACAAAGGGATCTTCCAGTTGGGACTTTCAGTTTCAAAAGATTCCCGCTGGCATAAAATCAGAACTCCAAGTCAGGGAGAAGAACTTTTAAGGACCTGGAATATTACACTAGAAAATAATGCTAAACCTGCAAGGTCTTTAACCTTATCATCTTCAGAGTGGCAACAGAAATAATGAGGGACATTACCAAACTGCTGCAAACTGAAGATAATCTTATTTAAAACTTTCTTGTTTTTGCAATTGTTAACTTAAAAGTTTGAAATAGTAGAATTGTAAAGAAATTACATTACATTACATTATATTTTTAAGGTGAGACCCAGTCTCCCTATCATATGTATTTGCATGCAAAAAAAAAGAAAGAAAAAAGAAACAAAGGGAACATTTTTATAAGATTGGTAACACAATAATATATTGACTAACCAAATTAAATAAATTTACACATAATGATAATTCATCTTTGTGACGAGATCAGTCTCGTCAATGCGAATTGGAGAAGCTTGGTTGCACACATTCTGCCGTTTGACTACGGCCCATGTTGACTTTCCACCTACAAAGCCATGCTCCATTTTGTCAGAAAGGACTGTGATCTAACTTTTGAACCACTGGACCAATTTGTATCATTTTGACACATGTTTGTATTTGGAGTATACTGATTCTGAAAATGTATGTTTTATGTGAATGTGATGCATACTTTTAAAGTTATGAAAAATGTGTAGAAATGTGTTACAGATTCTGACCATCCCCCATTAGGTAAACACAGGGTGTCGCCAGGACTTGAACAAAGGGCCAGTGTATGGGGTTTCCCCAGGGGCATAGTCCAGGCGGAAACAGGAAGTGTTCACGGGGACAGTCTTGGTGAGAATGAGCATGGTAGCCACGCCTGGGGGTGGCCCATGGGAGGAGTCTCATGGTTCCTACCCTGTCTGATTGGCCATAGGTAATTAGGGGTTGACCAAAGGTAGTCACTGCCCCTACGGTGTATGTGGAAATGGTTTTTTATATATGTCTTGGTTTTAATAAAGAAGTGAGTTCACTGCTTGACCCTCAACCACAGAGCGTGTGTCTCATGCTTGGGGGAATGGGTGTCCTGCAGTAGCTGTCCGTATAGCACTGGACGGGCGGATCGGCTAAAAAGGCCTGGCGCACCCTTCTATGTGTGGGGGGTACCGTTACACTGGTGGCAAGCGGCGGAATTGTTCCCACAGCCAGAAGGACAGCTACAGGAGACACCATTCTGTGGATTTACAAGTTGGGGGCAACGCATGTCCCAGTACAGCGACCCTAAAAGCAGCAGAATGGAACCAGCAGTGCTATACGAAGATGAGGACCTGGATGGCCGGGATGCATTAAGGAAAGGCATCTGGTACCAGGCCCTGGATAATGTACAATACCAGCGGGGTGAGAGTCTCCCCAGTGAAGAGCAACGGTTGCAGAAGCAAGTGGCCCTGCGCATGCCCTTCCTGGGAGAGCAGCCCCTTGAGGAATGGGTGGAGGAACTCAAGCTCCGTGAATGGCAGGAGCTATGGCTGGAGGATGCCTACCAGGCACTCTGGTGGTATATGGCACAGTATACACCCTGGACAGCCGAGCATGACAAGCCAGAGGGAGAGGAGTTTGATGGCCCTGGCTTGTTATGGCAGTCATTTGCAGAGCCTGACTTTGGGAGCCCTGCGCAGACCAGACTTCAGGATATTTTCTATGAGAGGGAGGCTAGGCATGACTGGGATGACCCCCATGAGGTAGAGCAAGACCTTGTTCACCTAGCAACCCTGGAGTGGGAACTGGAGAAGGACTACCGAGATCTCTTCCACTCCATTGGGAGGGCTCAGCAGGACAACAAGGTGAGAGACCCAGATCCAGACCCCTTCAGCTGGGAAGATATTGTAGAGGTTTATTGGGAGGAACCCCAGGCGGCAGGTGGAGATGGGACCGAGGTCTCTCCACCGGCCCTACAGGGATGCTGGGTGGCTAGCCCAGATCCCCAGCACCAGTGTGAAGTGCAGGGAGTGGAGAGCATTGTCTCCCCTCCCCAGCGGAAGTGTACCTTGCCAGGAGAGGAGAGCAGTGTCCTCCCTCCCCAGCGTCAGGGTGAGCTGCAGGGAATTGAGAGCTCAGACTCCATTCTCCAGCAACAGGCTGAGCTACCAGGGGCAGAGACGGTCGGTCCTGTCCCCCAGCAACAGGGCTGTTTAGCCAAAGGGGAGACCGTCGGTCTCCCCACCCTACAACCAGGCCCCAAACAGGCTACTTCCGTGGTAGCGCTGGAACCAGGGCAGAGCACCGCTGGTCTCTGCCCACTCAGCAACCCACCAAGGCTGCTTACCAGTGCCCAGCACAGCCGTGGTGAGGCACCTGGACATGGACAAGTTTCTCCTCTACCCAGGTGTAGTAACCAGTTATTGTGGGTGGGCTGTACTGTTGATTGTGTTTTGTGGGTGGCCTTCCAGACTAACCCGGAATCTGACCGGAAGGTCAGATATCCTTTTAGTCTTTTTGGAAAGGGGGAGAGATGTGACGAGATCAGTCTCGTCAATGCGAATTGGAGAAGCTTGGTTGCACACATTCTGCCGTTTGACTACGGCCCATGTTGACTTTCCACCTACAAAGCCATGCTTCATTTTGTCAGAAAGGACTGTGATCTAACTTTTGAACCACTGGACCAATTTGTATCATTTTGACACATGTTTGTATTTGGAGTATACTGATTCTGAAAATGTATGTTTTATGTGAATGTGATGCATACTTTTAAAGTTATGAAAAATGTGTAGAAATGTGTTACAGATTCTGACCATCCCCCATTAGGTAAACACAGGGTGTCGCCAGGACTTGAACAAAGGGCCAGTGTATGGGGTTTCCCCAGGGGCATAGTCCAGGCGGAAACAGGAAGTGTTCACGGGGACAGTCTTGGTGAGAATGAGCATGGTAGCCACGCCTGGGGGTGGCCCATGGGAGGAGTCTCATGGTTCCTACCCTGTCTGATTGGCCATAGGTAATTAGGGGTTGACCAAAGGTAGTCACTGCCCCTACGGTGTATGTGGAAATGTTTTTTTATATATGTCTTGGTTTTAATAAAGAAGTGAGTTCACTGCTTGACCCTCAACCACAGAGCGTGTGTCTCGTGCTTGGGGGAATGGGTGTCCTGCAGTAGCTGTCCCTATAGCACTGGACGGGCGGATCGGCTAAAAAGGCCTGGGCGCCCCCTTCTACGTCGGGGGGGGGGGGGTACCGTTACAATCTTAATATGAAATTCCTATAAATTTAAGTAACATTTTAAAGAGAGAATTTAATCCCTAAAGAAACTGTCTAATCCAACTTTTTCTGGATTTTAGCAAGATTTACATTTTAAAAGAGTGTAACTAAGGTGATCACAAGATATCATAACTAACAGTTAAGCTAGAAGGTTTAAGAATAGTATGATGCACTGCTGATGGAAATTAAGGAACACATATTAGCAGGAAATTCACTTTAAGAAATATTCATAATAGTGATTGGAAGATGCAGTATACAGTGCCTTGCAAAAGTATTCCCCTCCTTGGCATTTTTCGTGTTTTGTTGCCTCACAACCTAGAATTAACATGGATCATTTGAGGATTTGCATAATTTAATTTACAGAGCATGCCCACAACTTTGAAGATGTTTTTTTTTTCATTGTGAAGCAAACAACAAATAGGACAAAATAACAGAAAAAGTCAATGTGCATAACTATTCACCCCCCTAACGTCAATACTTTGTAGAGCCACCTTTTGCAGTAATTACAGCTCCAAGTCGCTTTTGATAAGTCTGTATGAGCTTGCCACATTTTACCACTGGGATTTTGGCCCATTCCTCCTTGCAAAACTGCTCCAGCTCCTTCAAGTTGGATGGTTTGCGCTTGTGAACAGAAATCTTTAAGTCTGACCACAGATTTTCTATTGGATTGAGGTTTGGGCTTTTTACTAGGCCATTCCAAAAGTTCAATTTCAGTCTCATCCGACCAGAGCACCTTCCTCCATTCGTTTTGTGAGTCTCCCACATGCCTTTTTGCAAACTCAAAAAATCCCATTTTGTTTTTTGCTAAAAGTAATGGCTTTCTTCTGGCCACTCTGCCATAAAGCCCAACTCTATGGGGCTTTTGGCTAATTGTCGTCCTATGTACAGATACTCCAATTTCTCCTGTGGAACTCTGCAGCTCCTCCAGGGTTACCTTAGGTCTCTGTGTTGCCTCTCTGATTAATGCCCTCGTTGCCTGGTCCGTGAGTATTGGTGGGATGTCGTCTCTTGGCAGGTTTGCTGTTGTGCCATGTACTTTCCATTTGGTTATGATAGATTTGATGGTGCTCCTGGGGATCATCAAAGATTTGGATATATTTTTATAACCTAACCCTGACTTATACTTCTCAACAACTCAATAAACTAATTATAGAAAAGGAAGTGGTTGAAGTCATAAATAGTTTAAAATCTGGCCCGGACGGCTATACAAACGCTATTTCACTCAATCTTGGGTACTTATTTGGAAAAATTGTTTAATGAATTTAAAGATTTGGGCAAAATACCAGAACAGATGTTAAGAGCAAACATAATTATGATTCCTAAAAATAATCAAGACTGGCATTATTGCAAGAATTATAGACCCATTTCTTTAATGAATATGGATTCGTTTCCGGTAGATACGGATCTGATTACTTATTCAAAATGTTCGGGTGGTCCCACCCTGCTCATCTCTTTAGATGCAGTGAACGCATTTGATAGGGTAGGGTGGGAGTACATAAAATCAGCATTATTGAAAATGGGTTTTGATAGATTTGGCTCACATGCCATAAGAGCATTATACTCCGCACCATATGCATCAGTGAGTTGTACAGACTTTAATTCCCAAACCTTTGAGATCAGTAATGGGACAAGACAAGGGTGCCCTCTCTCCCCCACCCTGTTTGCATTGTTGATAGAACCCCTGGCAGAAGCTATAAGAAGTACTGCCAGCATAAAGGGTGTAAGGGGGGAGAGAGAGAGCACAAGACAACCTTATTTGCGAATGATTTTGTGTTAATGCTCACACGCCCAAGGGAACACACAAAAATCAGAAATGATGATGTTTAATATCTCTAATGTTGAAAAAAAGATTTTGCGAGTTCAATATATTATTGAATGGGAAACTAATACTTTTAAGCATCTAGGAATACATTTTGATTATGAAACCACAAAAAATCTTTCAACTAACAGTAAGAAAGTTTACCATAAAGTCGAAGAAATTATAGGAGGATGGAGGGATCTGAAACTCTCATTCTCGGGTAGAATCTCTTGTATTAAAATGGTAATTCTCCCAAAAATGAACTACATACTTAGATGTATCCCAATTAACTTTCCTTCATATTAGATTTCAAAGTGTAATAGATAAATGTATTCATTCAAGAAGACATACTAGGTTGAAAAAAGTAGCAATGGCAAGACGATTTGTCCAAGGTGGGATATCATACCCAGTTTTAAAGCTATACCAAGAAGCTACAATGCTAACCCATTTATTAAAATGGTTATATCGGCAAAATAATTACTCATGGCATCAGATAGAAAAGACACTAGTTCGGAACGAAGATTTAAAAGCTTTAATTTATATAGATAAGTATCCACTGGATTATATAAGTAAAGAAGCATACACAGTTAAAAACATTTTGAATACATGGAGAAGAATAAATAACAAATATCAACTATTACCACCTTTTGAGTGTGACCACTACAATTAATACAATAGCAAAATTGTATAAAATATCCTGGACAAAAGATTGGACTAGTAAGGGTGTTCAATTTCTCAATGACTTGTATATAGAAGGTGAGTTAGCAACTTTCACCCAAATGATAGACAAGCTAGGAATACATGCACAAAAATGGTTAGTATATGAACAATTATAGCACGCCTTAAAAGATTGCAGCATAAGGAAAAAATTGAATAAGAAAATTAACGGGTTAGAATCAATTTTTAAAAGCTGTGACTCTTCCCATATGATATCAAGATGTTTTAATATAATTCTATCAGAACTAGAAAAAGGAAAAACTAATGGTATGGAAACTTGGGAAGTGGACACGGGCAAAATCTTAACATATGAAAACTGGGTTAAAGCCCTTAAAAATACTAACAGATTAATACAAAAATGCTGCTCAGAAGGACGTGTATTTCAAGCTATCTAATAAATGGTATATTGTACCGGTTAGAGTATGTCAGATCTCCCACAAGATTTATGATATATTGTGTTGGAGAGGATGTGGACTAATTGGCAGCCATCGCCATGTTTGGTGGGATTGTCCTTACATTAAGACACTTTGGATTGATTGTTTTGACTTTGTTTCTACAGTATTGGAGAGGGTTGTTTCTCCTGCTCCTTACAGCGGTCTATAGCGCATTATCTTAGAGGAATTCAAGAAAGAAGAAATAGCTTTTATAATTCAATAATTTTGTTAAACTCTTAATTGTAGCAAGATGGAAACAAAGGGATCCCCCCTTTTTGGAGGGATATAATGTGTAAAATGGACTACTGTAGGGAACTAGAGAGCCACTTCACAAAATCTGGACTCACATCCCATGATAAACTTAAGTGAGTTATCTGGGATAATTTAGAAGCTATGAGAAAGCAACTGGAAATGTTTATTACTACTAGGTTTATAAACCGTATTTCACCCATAAGTAAAGCTTATTTAATTGGAGGAGAGAGGTATGAATGAAGTATGTCTGATTTATCTATGAAGTCATTTTTGGAATCGATGTTTAAGAATTTGCAAGACTCTCTTTGTTTGTGTCCTTTTTAAAAATGTGTATGTTTAAAACTTTCCCCAAAAAAATATATATATATTTCACACTGAATAAATGTGATTATTTTTCTTTCATGTTAATTCATATTTTATACATTTATCTATTGAGATATAATTGAATTCAAGATGCTGTAATAATCATAGTTACATAGTATTTAAGGTTGAATAAAGACTGTTAGTCCATCAAGTTCAACCTTTTTAGATATCTTCCTTTTAATATGTGGACTATTTGTGAAATAATTGTTAATTGATCCAGAGGAAGGCAAACTGAGAAAAAAAAAATATTGAAACTTTGCCAATTGTCTCATTGACCCCAGAGACTGCTGATCGATTTTCTCCCTGGATCAATATTCCTTTGCTAGTTATCTAGGATAACCTTGAATACCCTCTTTATTTAAAAATATATCTGACCCCTTTTTAAAGTTGTCTATCAAGTTTGTTGTCACCACCTCCTTTGGTAGAGAATAACACAGTTTAACCACCCTTACTGTGTTGAACCCTTTTCTTTTTTTTAAGGTGAAATATTTTTACTTCTAACCTCAAAGGTTGTCCTCCTTGTCAGTTGAAAACCTCTTGGCACAAAAAGTTAACTTGACAAAGCCTTGTACTGACCCAGGATATATTTATATAAGGTAATCATATGCCCTCTTAGACGCCTTTTTTCTAGAGAAAATACGCTTAATTTGGTTAGTCTTTCTTCATAACGTAGGCTCTCCATTCCCTTTATTAGTTTTGTTGCCCTTCTTTGTACTTTTTCCAGCTCTAAAATGTCCTTTTTATGTAGTGGTGCCCAAAATTGTACTCCATATTCCAAATGAGGGTGTACTAGAGATTTGTATAGTGGCAGAATTATATTTGTTTACTTTGCTTCTATACGCTTCTTAATACATGCTAATATTTTATTTGCCTTTGCAGCTGCTGCTTGGCTTTGAGCACTGTTACCTAGTCAGTTGTCCACAAGCACTCCCAAATCCCTTTCAATATCTGGTACCCCTAGATTTGCACCATTAAGATTAAAAATTGCATGGCTATTTTTCCTTCCCAGATGCATAACTTTACATTTATAAATATTAAATATCATCTGCCATTTAGATGCCCATTCCTCAATTTTATGTAAATCCCTGGAGGGAAAGTACATCATTATCTGATTTAATTACCTTCCACAACTTTGCGTCATCTGTGAAAATGGACACACTACTTTCCAATCCTACTACTAAGTGATTAATAAATATGTTAAAAAGGGGAGGACCTAATACTGAACCCTGAGGAACCCCACTTACCACATTAGTCCAATCGGAGTATGTTCCATTCACAACAACCCTTTGCTTCCTATCTTTTAGCCAGCTCTCAATCAATGAGCAGATATTTACTGCAATTCCTGGATCCCTTAGTTTGCACAATAGTCTCCCATGTGGCACTATATCAAAAGCCTTTGCAAAATCCAAAAAGACTACATCCACTGAGTTGCCTTGATCCAGGTTCCTGCTATCCTCCTCATAGAAACTTATCCCTTATTAACCCTTCTAAAAGCTTTCCCACTAAAGAAGTAATGCTCACTGGTCTATAATTCCCCGGATTTGCTCTTGCTCCCTTCTTAAATATAGGTATCACCTCTGCTTTTCTCTAGTCATCTGGTAGAGACCCTGCGTTTAGTGAATCTTGAAAAATTAAATATAATGGTCTGACTATTACAGAACCCAGTTCCCTCAGTACCCTTGGATGTATTACGTCAGGACCTGGGGTTTTATTAACATTTATTTTTCCGACCTCTTTTGGATTACTTCCTGCGTTAACCAATTATTCGGCAAAGGTAGTGTTGCCCCATTATGTTGCAGTGTCCCAACCACTGGTACTTCCCTTGTGTATACTGAAGAAAATAACCTATTTAGCTCATCTGCCTTTTCCACTAATTGTCAGATGGCCTATTTCACATTGTAATGTTCCTATAGCTTCCTTCCTGGCCTTCTTCCCTTTAATATATTTAAAAAACTATTTAGGGTTAGTCTTACTCTCTTTTGCAACTAATTTTTCATTTTCTATTTTAGCCAGTCTAATAGCGCTTTTGCAAGCCTTGTTGATTTCCTTGTACTCCCGTAAAGCAGTCTATAATTTAAATGCCTGTTTTTTTCTCCATATCATTGTTAAGCCACATTGGATGTGATTTACTCCTTTTGCTTTTATTCCCACATGGTATATGGTGATAAGTATATAGATTTAGTAATGATTTGAATGTTGTCCATTTTATGGTCAGTGTTTTTACCAGTCAGTTCTCTGTCCCAGTCTATACTTTCTATTGCTGCCCTTTTTAAAGTTGAGAGTTTTTGTTGCTCCCTTACAGTTTAGTTTTTTTAATTAAATCTTAAATGAGACTGGGTTGTGATCACTGTTGCCCTATTTCAGTATTTGATACTATATCAATATTATTTGTGATGACTAAATCTAAGAAGTAGGCTCTTGTATAACCTGGGCCAGATAATGATCCCTGGGTGTACTCAAGAACCCGCTCCCCTTAGCTGAACTGCTGGTCTCATTCACCCAGTTTATTTCAGGGTAGTTAAAATCTCCCATTATTAGAGCTTGCCCATGCTTAGCTGCATTTCCAATCTGTGCCAATAATTGCATTTCCTCACTTTCATCTATATTTGGGGGTTTATAGCATACTCTACTAATATTCTTTTAGAATTTGCTGCCCCGCAATGTAATTCTCATACATTCAACTTTATCACTACCTTCTCCATATATATCTTCTCTGACTATAGGCTTAAATTCGGGTTTAACATACAGATAAATCCCTCCTACTCTTTTACCATTGCCCCTATCTTTCCTAAATAGGTTATAACCATCCAGATTAACAGTCCAGTCATGAGATACATCCCACCATGTTTCAGTAATGCCTTATTAAATCCCATTTCTCATTAACTGCTAATAATTCCATTTATATCTGGCAAGCTTCTGGCATTAGCGAGCATACACTTTGTTATGAGTCTTTAGTTCTGAAGTGCCACTATACTTGAGCTACCTAGCAATACCTCCCTATTGACTATACTAACCCTACCCATCTCCTCCCCATTGACTAGTTAATTTGTTCCTTACCCCCTCTACACTTTCTACCATCATGAGATCTTTGTCTCCTAGAGCAGTGAGCACCTGATGGACTATAACTGGGTCCATGTTTGGCCTGATATTCTCTGGGAATAAGATCTAAATAGCTTTAGTCAATAAATGGTGGTGCAGATCTAAGACAAAACAGGCCAGAAAAGCAAATGACACAATGCAGACAGGACACAGACTGGGACCTTGTGGACAGGAAACAGATGAGTGTAATGGACTGGGATATTAGAGATTTAGTGGTGATATGGGATACTTTGCTAGTAGCACTGGGCGTGGATGAGAAGGTGGCTCTGAGTAAGTTGGCACTTGGAAGACCCCAAGACATTTTGTTTGCATCAGGGTACTTCACTATTTCTACCACTAATTCCATATGTTAATATATTACATAAAGTGTGGTTTATCCTGCGCTCCAATTTATAACCAGATTCCTCTTAAATTTGTGTGGAGAATGTGCTAACATTCAGGAAAAGCAAGCACATTGACAACTCTTTGTGTTCTTAGTAAACTTATGTTCTAGAGTAGGGTCCTTCTCTGGGAGTTATCATATCCCAACTCCCTAACAAATTCAGAAGTCAATGAGGTGTTCAGTGTCAATTACCCAGAGCTCCCTTTTGTCTATACATGAGGCTCTGAATTAAGATGGTGACCGGGATTTAACTTTGTTTGTTTGTTTTTTGTTTTTTTAATAAAACAGAGGCGTCTTAAGACAAGGAAACTTACTTTAAGTCTGTGAGCAATTGTGGATATTAAAAATCTTAGGCCACCTGTCATACACACAGTTGTTGTTGTAAAGTGAGGCAAATGAAAACAATCATGTAATCTGTGTAATAAAACAGAGCTGATGACCAAGGTTCTTTTGACAAATCTTATGTAAAACTTAAAATGTAAATTAAATGTTCATCTTGGGTAACAAGACTTAACAATACTCCCTTCCCCCAAGACCCCACACCACCAGCCATTAGCCCCCTCAATGTTCTTACCCCCCAGACCCCTTTCCAAAGCATCTCCCCTCCCTCAATACCTTCTTTCCAGCAACTGGCCCCTTTCAATGTTCTTATCACCAAAACCCTTCCTAAAGCAGCTCCCTTCCCCAATAACCCCGCCCCCAGGTATTGGCTGCTCTAAATGTTTTTAATGCCCTAAGACCTCTTCTGAAGCAGCTCCCTTCCCACCAAGATGCCCCTGAACGATCAGGCATGAAGTACCGTACTGGATGTAATGTGAGAAGGGAGGATGTATCTTCAGCTAGATTGTATTGTTTGTTGTTAATGTCCCAGATTTTAAGAAAGCAACCAAAATCCCCAAATGTTGTTAGTTATTCGAACCGAGATGGACAACACTTAACCAAAACTTAACCAGGAAGGCGAATAGATCTATTGCCCTACCTATAAATAAAGTTTGGAATTTGTGGGGATCTTGGCCCCTTAGTCTGATGTTCCTGTTGTATCACAGCCATTTTTATACTTGTTTATAGAACTGCCATCAGTGACTACAGGAGGTACTGGTGTATTGTTCCCACAGTAAAGAGGTACTTTAAGGCTTCTGTTTCTTTTTTTTTTTTTTACATGATCCAAAAAAGGACTGGACATGTAAGCCATGGCTAATGGGAAGGTAGATATGCAGAGAAGATTCATGGTTGCCCTTAGGACTCCCTGCACCCACTCACAATTTTAACTGTCTAAGGGCAGCAATACAAAGTATAGACTGGGACAGAGAAATGGCAGGTAAAAATACTAAACATAAATGGACAACATTTAAATCCTTACTAAATATATAGTACATACACATCGGCATATACCATGTGGGAATAAAAGTAAAATAAGTAAATCACATCCAATGTGGCTTAACAATGATTTAAAAATCAAGATAAAGGGTAAAAAACAGGCATTTAAATAAAACAAATTAAAAAAAGAGAGTAAAACTAACCCTAAAATATTTTTTAGATATATTAATGGGAAGAAGGTGAGGAAGAAAGCTATAGGAACATCACAATGTGACACAGGCCATTTGATAATTAATTACCAGGAAAAGGCAGATGAGCTAAATAGATTATTTTCTTCGGTATACACAAAGGGGGTACCAGTGGTTGGGACACTGCAACATAATGGGGCAACACTACCTTCGCAGAATAATTGGTTAACGCAAGAAGTAATTCAAAAGAGGGTGAAAAAAATAAATGTTAATAAAGCCCCAGGTTCTGATGGAATAAATTCAAGGGTACGGAGGGAACTGGGTTCTGTAATAGCCAAACCACTATATATAATTTTTGAGGATTCACTCAACACAGGGTCTCTACCAGATGACTGGCGAAAAGCAGAGGTGATACCTATATTTAAGAAGAGCAAATCCGGGGAATTATAGACCAGTGAGCCTCACTTCTGTAGTGGGAAAGCTTTTGGAAGGGTTAATAAGGGATAATATACAAGAATATTGAACAGGATTATAAATAGGAGTCAACATGGATTCATGAAGAATAGGTCACGTCAAACAAATGTAATTAGTTTCTATGAGGAGGTTAGTAGGAACCTGGATGAAGGCGACTCAGTGTAGTATTTTTGGATTTTGCAAAGGCTTTTGATACAGTGTCACATGGAAGACTATTGTGCAAGCTAAGGGGTACAGGAATTGCAGTAAATATTTGCTCATGGATTGAGAGTTGGCTAAAAGACAGCAAGCAAAGGGTTGTTGTGAATGGAACATACTCAGATTGGACTAATGTGATAAGTGCGGTTCCTCAGGGTTCAGTATTAGGTCCCCTCCTTTTAATACGTTTATTAATGACTTGGAAGTGGGATTAAAGTGTGGTGTCTCCATTTTTGCTGATGACACGAAGCTGTGCAAGGTAATTAAATCAGAAAATTATGTATTTTCCCTCCAAAGGGATTTGCATAAACTAGAGGAATGGGCATCTAAATGGCAGATGAGATTTAATACGAATAAAGGTAAAGTTTTGCATCTGGGAAGGAAAAATAGCCATGCAATTTAGAATCTTAATGGAGCAAATCTAGGGGTATCAGATATTGAAAGGGATTTGGGAGTGCTTGTGGACAACCACCTAGGTAACCGAGCTCAATGCCAAAAAGCATCTGCAAAGGCAAATAAAATATTAGCATATATTAAGAAGGTTATAGAAGCCAGGGAAGCAAATATAATATATATATAAATCCCTAGTACGCCCTCATTTGGAATATGGAGTACAATTTTGGGCACCACTTCATAAAAAGGGCATTTTAGAGCTGGAAAAGGTACAGAGAAGGGTAACAAATCTAATAAGGAGAATGGAAGAGCTAAGTTATGAAGAGAGACTAACCAAATTAAGCTTATTTTCTCTCTAAAAAAGGTGTCTAAGTAGTGATATGATTCCATTATATAAATACATCCAGGGTCAGTATAAAGATTTGTTAAGTGAGCTTTTTGTGCCAAGAGGTTTTCAACTGACAAGAGGACATCCTTTGAGGTTGGAAGTAAAAAGATTCCACTTTAAAGAAAGAAAAGGTTTCTTCACAGTAAGGTTGGTTAATCTGTGGAATTCTCTACCAAGGGAGGTGGTGACAGCGGATTTAATAGATAAGTTTAAAAGGGGACTGGATTTATTTCTAATCAAAAAGGGCATTTAGGGTTTTCCTGGATAATTAGAGAGAGAGACTGTTGATCCAGGGAGGAATCTGATGTCTAGTATCTGGGTTTAGGAAGGAATTCATTTTTTTCCCTTTGAGACGATTGGCTAAGTTTCACTCATTTTTTTTTCTGTTTGCCTTCCTCTGGATCAATTAACAACTAATCCGCATATTGCAGATCAGAGGAGATCTTAAAAGGTTGATCTTGATGGACTGAAAGTATTTTTTCAACCTCAATTACTATGTAACTATGTAACTATTTAACAATTAGCTCAACTGAATGTGAAAGAGAGTTGTAATTGCTCCCTTCCAGATTCTAGGCTGTAATATATATATTTACAGCCAGTCAAGCTGCAATGTGAGTTGCACTGGTCGGGTTATGGATCCAGAGGATGAGTGTAAACTCTTCTATTCCTGAATATGTAAATGAGTTGGGTTGAGGGGATGAGTTTCTTCTTTCTCTTAGGTTCATTTATCTCAGCAGCTCAAACATATATGGAGTGTTGTCCAGAAGATGTAAACCAGCTTTTCTGAACTGTATCTTGCCAGATGCTTTGTTAGCCTCACTCATAGCATACAATTAAACAACCTGAGCACACAAAAAGGAAATAAATACAATAGACTGGATCTGAAACACAGTGGCACGTCTTTCGAGTGCTGGCGACTAGCGCGCCGTCATCAGGGCGCAGAGAAACTGCGCTCTGATGACTCTCTGTGCTCCAGCCTGCATCTCATCTGCCCCATCTCATATTTACTGGACCTGCATGCTGGAGGCTGCCAAAGTAAGGGGCAGACAGTGAGTGTGCCATGTGGGAATGGCATGTGTCACTAGGAACATATTGTATGTAATGCCACTGTCATTGTGTGCATGTGTCACTAGGAGCTTGTTGCATTGCATGTTTATCACTACATGGGGGCCTCTTAAACAGATGGGATGCAGGCTGGCGTGCAGTGTGTCATCAGGGCGCAGTTCGGCACCCTTATGACATTGCACTGTTTTGCAGCGCGCAAAGGTCGGAGTGCCCTGAAACACAGATATGAAGCACAAATTGGACACACAGTATGGACAGGTTTAAGCAAACACATTTGATATCATTGTCTATTAAAGCAGTTCTCTTTGGCAAATCTGTTATTCAGGTGTTACACACAGACCATTGCAGGCTTTAGTCCAAAAGAACCTCCATTTTGGCATGGAACTTTATGATTCTAACATGGATTTTTTTTTTCTGAAAGCTTATTTACCATTTGATGATATCCAAGTACTAGTGGCTTTTTGCACACAGAGTGTAGATTGATTATCTGCAGATGAAAAAATATTTTTTAATAGTACTAATTATCAATTAATGCTTTGCATAATTTTATTTTGTCATGACTTCTAGTGTTTTCATTATATAAAATAAATACAATGAATACAGTATAAATTATCTCTATAATTTTTCCTAATAAATGTAACCATACCAAATAATTCCTCTGGTTGCTAAATATATTAGTTACGCACACATTTTTTAAATGTATATCTACTTTTTGAGCCTTCTGTTACTGACTAATGCAATTTATCAATAATGTATGCTTTTTTATGCACACTTGCCATGCTGTACAAGAGATACAGTGAATACCATGTTTAACTTATCATGTATATATATATATATATATATAGGCACAAAAACATGATTTAATTTAGAAGGTGCTTATGAGTGGAAGAGATGAAAATGTAAGATCTACTGTTCTTGTGTACATATAGTCCAGTATAATCCTCATACATTTCCACATTGCTCAGAATATTGAGAACTTTTTATTATTTACTTTAAGATTTCAGTAAATGTTGGAGGTGCCAGCAACTGAAGAGAGCAGGAGCAAAACAAATCAGCTCATACAAACAAGGGTTAAAAGGCTTGTAAAATTCTGAAAACATCACAAACCTTGCTCTAAATGATATTATTTATAGGAGCCTGCTACTTCTGGGCATTTTCACAGAAAATCAGGACCAGTTTCCCATGTTTGAGTTTTTCAGACTAGAAGCACACTGCCCTGTGACACCTGAACATTTACCAACATATACTATGGAGTCTACAGCACCCAGCACAAAGGCAGATATACAAGATTTAAAAGATCTGATTTCTTCCTTTAGAACGAAAATTACAGGGGAAATCAAGAATGTTTCCGCAGAACTCACTGGAGAAATAAAAGCTGTTGATTCCAAGGTGACTAAGCTGGAAGCAAAATATGATAAACTATTGGATTGGAGGCGCATACCCAACTAGAAGGATGAGGTGTCGGCTTTGAGAGATGAACAACGCCAACTTCAATATGCGCAAGAAGATCTGGAAAATCGATCCCACTGTCAAAATGTCAGAATCCAAAATTTATCAGAAACGATCACAGATCTCCCAAACTATATGATGGATCTCTGCAAAACTTTGCTACAAAACTTGGAAGAAGACGTCTTCAGACTAGATCTCATTCATAGAGCGCTGGCAGGATGTCCTGCCTCTGGAGAAAGACCTAGGGATGTGACTGCGAAATTCCACTATTACACAACCAAGGATCTTTTTAGGAAGGCAGCAAGACCCGGCATTCCAGAGATTGCAGGTGGCCAACCTAGCATTTATGCTGATTTTTCCCCGACCACCTTGCATAAAAGGAGACTATTCAAACCTCCGTTGGAGATCTTTTTAGCCCAGGGATGGAGATATACTTGGGGATTTCTCTTTAAGTTGAACATTTTGAGGGACGGGAGAACATATCCAGTTTTTGATATGGAGGAGGGCATGGCGTGCTTACATCCTGAAACATTCAGTTACCAGATCAGTCGGGAATTGCCCTAGTAGATACTAGACCTTACCAACACTTCAGACCGCAACAGAGATCCTAAGTCTGTAAGAACTTTCTATACTTTTGTATGTGGGGAATTCGAGAGCAGTTACTCTCAAATGTCGATATTGCTTCAGGATGTTGCTATATGTCAGAGAGAGGAATAAGTAACCTTACCTGTAAAATGCATAGTTTTTGGTTTAAGTTTAGCTAAATGGTAGCAATGTTTTAGTTCTGTGTGCTGAATTAGGTTCTACCTAAGGCTTCATTAAGGCATTTTTCCACTTATTAGACTTCAACAGCCTTGTTATAGTCACCTAAGTATTAATGTTTTCTTTTTTTAAGAAGTGCCCCATAGGGGTTTAATTTTGTATATTTTTCTAATTTTATTATTTATTTATTTATTTTTTTTAAAAAATTTTGAGACACCTGTGTATCTTATTGAAAAGATACTTGGTTCCTCACCGTAGGTTTTAGGAGGACCGCTTTTTGCTCTCCTCAATTTAGTTCAAATTGAACATTGTTTTGTGTATTTTTATTCCACTTAAAAAATACATATCTATTTGAGTAATTGTCTATTTACATACTGTTAGACTGATTTATTGCACTGCAAAAGTATGTGATTGTTATTGCACATTGTACATTGCTTTAATATTTTCTACATTTCTTTCCTACTTTTTCCTGATTCTTCTCCCTCTTCTTTCCCCCCTCTTTCCCTGCTCTGCTTATCTCTTGTCATGTGTTGGGTTCTGCAAACCAATAGTTCCCAGTGGAGTGCAGTCCTTAGGTCATAAGCCCTCTATGGATAATATACCTATCAGAGCCCCTATTTTCTGACGGGCGATCAGTGATGGTGAGTAATGGCTTTACACATGGCATCTCATAATGTTCAGGGGTAAAATGAGCTGGTGAAGCGATTGGTTGCCCTGGGTGAATACAGTCGTATGGGGTTAGACATTGTCATGATACACAAAACCCATTTTAGTAAGAATGCTATCCCAAGGTATTGGGGGAAACATTTCACGCAAACGTATCACTCTACTGCTCCAGAAAAAAAAGAGGGGTGCCAATTCTGATACATAAAAGGCTGAACTTCCAACACACTTCCACCCATAGAGATCCGGAGGGGAGATTTATTCTAGTACAGGGTCCCACTAATGAATGTAAACTTTCACTGTTAAATGTATATGCTCCAAATGTTGGGCAATCAGCATTTTTTCGTAGAGTGTCAGAGCTTATGGCTTACAAGCAGCAATCGGCATGGATTCTGGGGTGGGACATGAACTTCGTTTTAGACCAAGCAAACGACAGATCGAGTTCTACCTCCCCGATGGTAACCCCATCCACCACAAAATCCCTTAAACTCCTACTTAACCATTATGGTATGCTTGATGCGTGGAGAATGGTTCATCCTACTGATAGCAACACTTAGCCCCGAATTTGCTGAACGCAGAAATCCAACCTATTGCATGGTCTGACCACGTTATAACTAGAATCTGCCTGAATGATCTACTACCCAAAGGGCGACCTCCCTCATGGGCGTTAAACCCGGCCCTGCTCAATGATGTAGTCATGAAGGACAAAATATAAAGCGCTGTAGTAGAATATTTTAATTTGCATAGTGGGGGTGAGGTGGATCACGCTGGAGTATGGGCTGCAAATAAAGCAGTTTTATGAGGCAAGTGTATTCAAATTGGCTCCATCTCCAAGAAATTGGAACTAACCAAAATTAACACATTAAACAGTAAAATCTCAGCCCTTCAAGCTATTCCCCCTTCTAGGAGACCGCCTGAGACCCAAGCAGAAATATATACACTTAAGCAGCAATTGCAGGTCATTCTCCGTAG